>CM040919.1:37090407-37115407 GCA_023029165.1 Gobiocypris rarus | reverse complement strand
ATAAATACAAAATATATATTAAAAATATTTTAAAAATTTATAAATTTTATATATATATATATATATATATATAAATAAAATAAAAACAATAAAAAAAATGAATAAATATATACTAAAATAAATAATAACAAATAAAAATGATTAAATAAAATATAATAAAAACAAATATATATACAGGTCCTTCTCAAAATATTAGCATAATGTGATAAAAGTTCATTATTTTCCATAATGTAATGATAAAAATTAAACTTTCATATATTTTAGATTCATTGCACACCAACTGAAATATTTCAGGTCTTTTATTGTTTTAATACTGATGATTTTGGCATACAGCTCATGAAAACCCCAAATTCCTATCTCAAAAAATTTGCATATCATGAAAAGGTTCTCTAAACGAGCTATTAACCTAATCATCTGAATCAACTAATTAACTCTAAACACCTGCAAAAGATTCCTGAGGCTTTTAAAAACTCCCAGCCTGGTTCATTACTCAAAACCACAATCATGGGTAAGACTGCCGACCTGACTGCTGTCCAGAAGGCCATCATTGACACCCTCAAGCGAGAGGGTAAGACACAGAAAGACATTTCTGAACCAATAGGCTGTTCCCAGAGTGGAACTGAGTCTGGAGTAGAAACATCCAGAGCCACCGTGCACAGGCGTGTGCAGGAAATGGGCTACAGGTGCCATTCCCCATGTCAAGACACTTTTGAACCAGAAACAGCGGCAGAAGCGCCTGACCTGGGCTACAGAGAAGCAGCACTGGACTGGAGCTCAAGTTTAGCATGTCATTGGGAAATCAAGGTGCCAGAGTCTGGAGGAAGACTGGGGAGAAGGAAATGCCAAAATGCCTGAAGTCCAGTGTCAAGTACCCACAGTCAGTGATGGTCTGGGGTGCCATGTCAGCTGCTGGTGTTGGTCCACTGTGTTTTATCAAGGGCAGGGTCAATGCAGCTAGCTATCAGGAGATTTTGGAGCACTTCATGCTTCCATCTGCTGAAAAGCTTTATGGAGATGAAGATTTCGTTTTCAGCACGACCTGGCACCTGCTCACAGCCAAAACCACTGGTAAATGGTTTACTGACCATGGTATTACTGTGCTCAATTGGCCTGACCTGAACCCCATAGAGAATCTGTGGGATATTGTGAAGAGAAAGTTGAGAGACGCAAGACCCAACACTCTGGATGAGCTTAAGGCCGCTATCGAAGCATCCTGGGCCTCCATAACACCTCAGCAGTGCCACAGGCTGATCGCCTCCATGCCACGCCACATTGAAGCAGTCATTTCTGCAAAAGGAGAACCCACCAAGTATTGAGTGCATAACTGAACATAATTATTTGAAGGTTGACTTTTTTTGTATTAAAAACACTTTTCTTTTATTGGTCGGATGAAATATGCAAATTTTTTGAGATTTTGGGTTTTCGTGAGCTGTATGCCAAAATCATCAGTATTAAAACAATAAAAGACCTGAAATATTTCAGTTGGTGTGCAATGAATCTAAAATATATGAAAGTTTAATTTTTATCATTACATAATGGAAAATAATGAACTTTTATCACAATATGCAAATTTTTTGAGAAGGACCTGTATATAATAAAATAAAAACAATTAAAATAACAAATATAAACTAAAATAAATTATAACATTAATACAAATTTTAAAATAAAATCAAATAAAATAACAAAGTAAAATATATATAGAAATGAATTATATATATATATATATATATATATATATATATATATATATATATATATATATATATATATATATATATATATATATATATATATATATATATATATATATATACTAAAATAAACAATAACATAAATAAATAAACATAAAAATTATTTAAAAAAATATATAAATATATGTAATACATTTTTTTTAGAAATATTTTTAAACAATGCTCTTAGAGTTAGTAAGATTAAAAGTGCATACAAATGACACTATATAGTATTTATATATTTTGAAATATTCTGTTTAAATTGCATGACATTTTTCAGGGCTTATTAACACTCTCCGGCCACTGTATTAGTTACTCCTGTTGGTTAACACAAATATCTAATCAGCCAATCACATGGCAGCATCTCCGTGCATTTAGGCATGGAGACAGTCAAGACGATCAAACGGCATCAGGAAGGGGAAGAAATGTGATTTAAGTGATCCTTAAGCATGTTTACACGACATAAATCATGGTCAAATTCCTGTGCAAACTGGCGACACTCTTTACTGGACGCGAGCGCATCGCTCCACACCAGCAGCGGTTCGGCGTCCCGTACCTCTTCCCAGCAGTCTTTGCTTCCTGTGATTGCTAGCATGAGTGACAGTATCACTGGAGTGTGTAATGAAGAGAGCAACGCAAATCTTGCCGTGTGTGTCTCGATGTCACCTCCCATCTGCGGTTAACCTCTTCTCAAGCGTGAGCCTCTCACTGCAACTCACTTTCCCTACTGTCAGCTGTCAATCATCCCCGCAAGCCCCTCCCTCCCGGAGGCCCACGGGCTAGCGGTGAAATGCTAGCGTGCTAGAGCCTAATGGGGTCTGATGGGTCTCATGGTGTTCGGTTTAAGACTGGGCCAGTGGGGAAGGTTCGCGTTCGTGGTTTCTGACAGGAATCATGGGTCTGGCTCAGTGTTAGCTTAATTAACTCAACCGCAGCAGAGACTTTAAAGCTGTTTTTGGAGGGTTGCATGCGATGTACAGTAATGCCTTATGATGGGGGAGGTATTTTTGCGACTGGAGGTGTCAGAAGTCATCTCGGCATCACAGAAATCCATTAGGGCCATTCCGTCTCAACTCAACGATTCATATATTTGATTTGTATTACATTTTTCTGTAGAAAGACAAACATAAATAGTGATGAAAGCCAAAAATATAAAATGTCACAGATGTATATTGACTGAGTAATCACTGTTTTGTAGAGGAGGGTCAAAATTATGATTTTCAGATGAGATCTGGAGCCAAATTACAGGGGGCTAAAAATGACTTTAGAAAGATGGCAGCATCATTATTTTATTTCTACACAGAGATTGGTAGATCTATTAGTGAAATCTGTTGACTTTATCAATCTGTGTTGCATTATATGCCAACGGTGACCGCTCAAAAATGAGAAAAAAGCAGTTCTTGTGTTTATCCCCCCAAGTTTGAATGCCGTAACTCAAGAAGTGTTAAAGATATCTTAATATCCTTTTAGATTCTGATTCTTAACACACTTTTCTTTTGGTTTCTTCATTTTAAAGGCCCTCGATGGTTCAGTCCCAGAGATATGGAGATCTCAATGTGGCTCCATGTGTAAACTGCATTAGTTCAGTGGTTGAAAACCAAATGTGGGTCAATTTGCAAAAACTGATGATACTTTTCATACTTAAAGAGGAATATCTGAAGAACAAATAATACTGAAACTAGAATTTTTTTCATAACCTCAATTGCTTAGAATATGTCTGAGCCTCTCACTCCTGTCCGGAGTGGCCGGAGAACTTCTGTCTGAGTTCCATAAGTATTGTTTTTCTGAAGTTTGTATGCTTGTAACTCAAAACGTATTCAATATATCTTACTATCATTCTAGATTTTTATTCCTTAATGAACTTTCCTTTTGTAACCTTAATTTTTAAGGCCTTAAATGGTTCAGTCCCATAGATTTAGGGACCCCGACCTGACTCCATGTCTAAATTGTTGAATTTGACCAATTTTTTATGGTCAAAAACCAAATGTTGGCAATTTTTTTAACTGTGTTTAAAGAATGATGTCTGAAGAACAAATATCACTGAAGCTAAAAATGTATCTTGTTTAACTTCTTGAGTGCCAAAAGATATTTTCCTGAAATGTACATATCGTTAACTCAAGATGTGTTTAAGATATCTTAATGTAGTTTTAGATTCTTGGTCCTATGCAACTTTTCTTTAGTAATCTTTATTTTATTAAGGCCCTATATGGTTCAATCTCATAGATGTAGGGATGTCAATGTGGTAATGTGTAGTTATGATACTGCGTATTTGAACTCTTGGTAGCTTCAGAAGCAGTTAAAAATGAACAAAATACCTTCCCAAATATCCCTGAAACTGATTCAAATATAGATTATTATAAATACATGTTTGAGAGCAAGTCTCAACTTGACCATTTTCAGTGGATTTTTGGGTATTCAGAGGGGGATGTTATATGTGATTGTGTATACGGGAAACAAGATACATTTCTAGATTAAACATTATTTATTCTTCTGACATTCCTCTTTAAATGCAACAAATATCAGCTGTGAGCAAAGTGAACCACATTTGGTTTTTGATCGCTGAAAATGGGTAAAATTCAATAATTTGAACATGGAGCTGTGTTGCGATCCCCATATCTATGGGACTGAACTGTATAAGGCCTTGAAGATAAAACTTTAAAAGAAAAGTTTGTAAAGAACCAGAATATAAAAACCTATTGATATATCTTTAATACTTTTTGAGTTACAGGCATGCAAACTTTGCAAAAACAATGCCTATGGCACTCCGATATTCCTTTTTAAAAATAAAAGTATCATCAGTTTTTGCAAATTGACCCACATTTGGTTTTCAACCACTGAACTAATGTAGTTTACACATGGAGCCACATTGAGATCTTCATATCTCTGGGACTGAACCATCGAGGGCCTTTAAAATGAAGAAACCAAAAGAAAAGTGTGTTAAGAATCAGAATCTAAAAGGATATTAAGATATCTTTAACACTTCATACCACTTTACACACCACTTTAACACCACTTGAGTTACAGGCATTCAAACTTGGGGGGAAAAACACAATAACTGCTTTTTTCTCATTTTTGAGCGGTCACCGTTGGCATATAATGCAACACAGATTGATAAAGTCAACAGATTTCACTAATAGATCTACCAATCTCTGTGTAGAAATAAAATAATGATGCTGCCATCTTTCTAAAGTCATTTTTACACGCCTGTAATTTGGCTCCAGATCTCAGGTGAAAATTGTCATTTTGACCCTCCTCTACAAAACAGTGATTACTCAGTCAATATACATCTGAGACATTTTATATTTTGGCTTTCATCACTAATTTTGTTTGTCTTTGTATAGAAAGGATAATTAAAAAATCAAAGATTTGAGCAAGGGAACTTTCCGAAATGTGGTTGTTTTGACACGGAATGACATTAGCAGTAAACGGCTGCATGCATAAAGGCTGCAAGAGATGGAGTGCCGTATTTGAGTATTTTACGGTTACAAGCGACTGTAGTGACTCTTCGCCGACTGATGCGCTTGTTTTTAACGTGACTTCTCTGTTTACTTCACACATGCCGCTTGTTTTTCTGAACACTGAAGACCCGGGTTAAGTGTGTTTGTGGCCAGTGCCACTCTCTCTGAGGTCTCTCGGTAGAGACGAAAAGGTTTTTGCGTAATGATAGGGATTAACATTTGTGTGTGTGTGTGTGTGTGTTAGCACGCAGTATCTCGTCCTGAGATCCACGGGCTCATTAACACTTTCCAGCCCTCTCTTCTAAGTGTGAAACAGGCCTATTGTTAAACGAACAGAGAAAAGAGGGAGAATTATAATAAGCACTTAATATAATCTCATTTAGCGGCTCAGAGGAACGTCCTAGAATGCCAGCGATACCGGTCAGTGGTCAGCGTTAATTGTGTGTGAATCGGTGATGGCCGTCTAAAAAAAATAGCCCATCACTGACTTTGCAGAGATGTCTAAATTTAGGGCGCTGCCACGCGCAACGTTTTTGGCCCCCCACTGGGGCCACATTGGGCCCACATCGCCTCACCAACAAACGAATGGTGGGCGACAGAAAGAGACAAGAGGGAAGCGTGCCTCAGTGACAGCTTGCTTTACCGAAGTGAACAATGGAAGTATTGTTCGGTAGGGGATCTGGCATGACACCTTCTTTGCGCTTTGCAGCATCTCGAGAGATCAACTTAGAAAATAGATTTCACTATGTGTGTGTGTGTGTGTGTAAAACATGCATATGGACGTCTGAAACGCTGTCATTTTAAAGCTTTATTGAAAGATAATTATTTGAGTGATTTAACTTGGTACGTGGTCACAACACCCAATTCAGAAAACATGGAAACACGCCGACAAACACCCGTTTCAATGCTTTAGCTGATAAAGATAAAGAGGTTTTTTTTGTGGATATTAGTATTGGAGATCATATTATATCTTTTTATATTTGTACAATGACAATAAGCATAAAAATGTTAGATTGTCTTTGTCATTGGTACTAGTATTAGAGCTAACTAGCATGGGAGGTTGTATCTTGTTTAATCTTGTTCAGCCCTCTAAAATGCGAGTAAATCAATTGCATATGCGACTAAATCTTCACACTGGGCGACTAAATATTGTCTATCATTAGCCATTGGCTAATACATTCTTAGATTTTAATCTTCAGTGCTTGTTAGAGATGAAGGATAAGTTTAGCATAGATATATTTGCACTCCACACGTGCATCAATGAGCCTGGGCCGCCCATGACCCTGTGGTCGGTTCTCCACTGTTCCTTCCTTGGAGCACTTTTGATAGATCCTGACCACTGCAGACCGGGAACACCCCACAAGAGCTGCAGTTTTGGAGATGCTCTGACCCAGTCGTCTAGCCATCACAATCTGGCCCTTGTCAAACTCGCTCAAATCCTTACGCTTGCCCATTTTTCCTGCTTCTAACACATCAACTCTGAGGACAAAATGTTCACTTGCTGCCTAATATATCCCACCCACTAACAGGAGCCGTGATGAAGAGATCAGCAGTGCACTTCACCTGTCAGTGCTCATAATGTTATGCCTGATCGGTGTATATAATAGTATATCAGTCTGGTGAGTAAACTCAAAAATGTACTAGCCAATGGAGATTCTATTGCCAAGGTGCCGTTTTGTACAATGCCAGTGAGCATATGGCTCGATATGAGTAGTAAAAATCTCATTATGTATAAAGATTCCTCGAGTATTAGAACTGCTTATGTTGTATTTAATGACAATAAGCTTCTGGCTTGACTTTACTAGTACAGATTAAATCATGTTTAAAGGTCCCAGATCTGTGTTATTCTTGTATGTGTATAATGACAATAGGCATCTGGCTTGACTTGACTAGTAAAGCATTGGAGTATTAGTATTAGTATAGTAAAGTATAAGTATTGGAGCTCTTATCAGAACTAATCATGTTGGTTTAACTCATTTTGTGTAGTCGAATTATGTATAAAGATCCCAGATTGTCTTTGGCACTTGTATTAGAAGTTTTAGATTAAATTCTGGTTTACATGCCTATTATCCATTAGCATTAGACTGAACATCACACTTTCCATCTGTGTTTCAATGGCTCTGTATTAGTACTCTTGACTCTAATGACTAGCATTAGAGCTAATCTCATTGTTTACGCTGATCTCGCTGCACTTGTACAAGCTTGACTAGTAGGGATTACGTCTAAAGATCCTGGCTTTAGTGTAAATACATCTAAACCATTTTGTGACAGACCTGTTTAATTCAGTACATGTATGTTTGTCACTAGCTAGCACTAAAATAAAGTATTAGAACTAGATTGGCTTGATTAGACTGGAGGAGATATGAGGAATGTACATTGTGTTTATGCATAAATCAACACACTATTTTCCAGTACAAATATCTCACGTATTAAATCGAGGATGCGTCAAAATGAAGTGCATGAGGAACAAATATCTTCCACTGGGGTCAGAAGAATCAAATGTTTTTTCTTCTTGAATTAAGTTTATTTCTCTGACCCGGTTGGCAGATATTTTATAATGTTATACTCTGGAAGCGTGACACTTGCCACACTTGTTTATTGCCTTTTTACAATATCAAATATTTTAGTAATCATCATAAATGAAAAGATTAAACACTCAGAATGCACATAGGCAGAGTTTGGCACTAACCCCCCCAATACCAGAGCCAATGATTTTGTCTGAGCTATAATGTATTCATATTTTCTCATTTTATTTGTCTTATCTTGTCCTTTTAGTGTAGAATGAGCAACGCTGATTTGTTTAAAGGATGACAAAATATTTTAAAAGTTACATTTTAGGAAGATAGTTTTTTTAAGTGGTCTAACAGCGCTCATCAATATCAGAATGATCGAGATGGCCAATCAGATCAAAGAAGGCGGGGCTTACTGTCACAACGCAACGAGAGCTCGTGGAAAGATGGAAGTAGATGCTTGACCACTGTTTATGATAGAAACGTTCAGCTGCCGACATCTAGTGAGGCAAACGACTCAACCTTTTAATGAAACTTCACCTTTTTAAATTGAAAAAATGCGATCATGATTCATGTAATTCATAAATGAATGTGACGGCGAGGCAAACCTTTGCATTTTCTACATATTAGACATACAATTAAGAGTGAACTTATTTGCAAATAGTTTAAATTGATTACTATATTAGCGTACTATTCTTATTTATTCCCTTAAATCCATTTTAATCCTTTAATTATTAAATTCCTTTATTATTTTAATAATATATATTATACCCCAAGGTGCCCCCCCCAAGCACAGAAGTGAAACTCCGTCTATGAGAAAGCATCCTGTGAAAACCCTTGTGAAATTGGTCATTGCCTTCCCATGGAAATGGTATTTTAAATCCTTTTAGCATCTCAGTTTTTCCGACCTCAACTTCAAATTTGATATGACGTTGTTTTGTTGTGTTTGTGCTCTACTAGATCAGTTTTCCTGCATGAATGTTGATTATTCCTCATATTCTCCATGGCTGCGGCGCCTCTCTTCCCAGTCTGTCAGTAACGCTCCGGTTAGATCCTGTCTCTATGAAGCCCCGCCTTCTGAAAAGCACAATGTGCTCTGATTGGTCGGCTGGAGCTGTGTGTTGTGATTGGTCAATCAGGGAAATGTCCCGTCCCTTACCATAACCGTCAGTTTCAACCAAAGACTGTATAAAAATATGGGCGTAGTGTCCGTGACGTCACCCATAGGATTCAGAAGAGCCGTTCTCAAGCGTAAAGTAGGGAAGAGGTGGGCGTCGCCATATTAGCAGCGCATCATCGCACGTCACTCCCGGATAACAGAAAATGGGCAAAGAGGCGGGATGTGGGCGGAGCTGAGGTGACGTGATGACTAATAATGTAAATAATGACAAAAATGTAACAACACGCCAATTCTACGCGGACCGCAAGCGCTGTGATTGGTCTGCCAGAACCCCTCCCTCAGGTCAATAAATAAAGAAATGTTAAAATCTGCGATAGGAGTGTGTGTGTGTCCAGAAATGGGATGATAGTTTTATCCTTACATCTGCTATATAACACAATATTTTGTAGTGCAGAGATGCTTTATGTTAGTGAATAAATACATAGATCCGCTGTGTATAGTTTATTTATTTTCTCATTAAAACCAAAGATGTTAATCAGTGATTGTATATCAAGAACAGGGACACATTAGGGTGCATTTCGTTTTGTGATTTCAACAGAATGAATTGTCTCCGCAACAGCAATCGATTGAAGCGATAGCACATTGACGCAACGCAGAAGTATAAATCAGCCTTAACTGTGCGTTCACACCGAGACCTGCCGCTCTGACGTAGATCGAATGCTTGGTCTTTTCTAAAACTGTATTTAAAGGAGCCGCAAAGCAAACAAGCACGCTGATTGGCAGACTGACCCCAAGTAAGGTATAAGTTAACCTCATGAAATCATTTAAATGTGAAAGCAAGAATGAATTGCATTCCCACTGAAAAACAAGCGTTCTAGCGCCTGTAAAATAGTGTTGCGCGCCTTCTTAACAAATTACACATCACTATGAACAATCACGTCGGGAATGATAGGGAGACCCGCACAGCAATGATCAACTTCTCCTTCATTTTGCTTGGGAGCTAATGTGGTCGGAACCAAAGTTTACAGGACTGCGCTCTCTGGATTTCTCTCAAGCGGAGCACTTCTACATTCTGATTGGTTGCCGCCGAACCTCATCATAGCTCATTACCATAAAGTTGAGCTGATTTCAACTCTCCTCGACGCCCAAATCATCCAGCGGTGAACACACAGTTACAGACAGAAGACCAACGGCAACCCCCCTGTCACTCAAAGTGGCCACGCCTTTAATTATACAGAACTTTAAGGCTTTATATAATATAAACGAATGAGTGATAAAAACATTCACCCCCCTCGCAGTCGTCATGAAGGGCAAAATTAGCCGTTTAGACCAAAACCACAATTTGTCCCAGGCTGTGAACATGTTTTATTCTGCTGTAAAGTTGGGCATTTTAACATGAGCTCAATGAGATTCTGCTCTTCTGGAGCCGGTCTCTAGTGGCCAGACGAGGAACTGCAGTTTAAGTCACTTCCGTATCGGCTTCAAGAGAAACTGCGGGATGTGCCGCTTGCTTTCAACACACTACTAACTAACTCAACCAGGCCCGTTGCGTATGAATTACGATAATGAGGAATGTTGTGCCGAGCTGGTTCCCGTAAGAAACTCAAGACTACAATGGAGGAGTTCAGGAACACTGACACTGATATAAGGAGGAAGCATAATAGGTCCTCCTTAAGAATATTTAGACCAAAATACTAAGTAAATCATTTTTTGCAGTGCAAGCAGCCGCACATTCACACGCAGTTTGTGATTGCTGATGTCATCGCATCATCTCTTTCTCTGTGTGCTTTGGGCAGATGCTTAACCCCCCCCCTCACACACACACACACACACACACACACACACACACACCGCATTCTGCGTGTTAGTCTTTGTGTGTCTTAATTGAGACCGCCACTCTGTTTAAAGAGCTCTTTAATGCGTATTGAAACAGGGCAAGTGCTGGAGGTTAAATAGGTCTTAATACAGCTACTTAATCCGTTCATTACACTGGATCTGAGGCTGGTCCGGGGGCCGAGAGCGGGGCCATTAATTAGCATCGCCTCTGGGCCCCTGTAGTGAACATGAGGGGGAGGGACGCTGAAGGCTGAAGTGAGGCGCGGATCCTCCGAGACTCCAGAGAAAAGTGCCATTGAGTCGGTTCTGAGCGCCCAGCGGTGCCTCTCTCTATTCAGCGCTTGTTGTGCTTTCTGTTTGCTTTTCTGCTCCATTAGTTTGCTGAAGGAGAGCCCGGCCCAACAGAAAGACTGGAGGTGGAAAATTAATGAAGGCCTGATTGAGGAGGTGGAGGCCAGTCGCTGGGAGAAGGTGATTTGATGGGGTTTTAAGGAGCGCTGCGGACCGCTTTAGTTGATGATGAGCTAATGGCGGATTATCTTTGTCTTCAGTCTCGAACGCTGGGAAGATGTTCGGCACTTAATGTAAATCTCCTGAAAGTCCGTGGGAGGAATATAACATAAACCGTCGACATAAAGTCATAAAAGTATAGAGTTGTTGAATTTGATTAAATAAAAACATTGATTAAAATGAAAGAGAAGAGCTTACACTGACTATAGACCCAAACTATACATGCAACTATTCATTCATTATAATAAATATTATCATAGACTTCTTTATACAGACTCAAACAAAAACTATATATCAAAAGTTTGGACTATTATTACTATCAAACTACTATTTTTGAAGTCTCTTCTGCTCATCAAGCCTGCATTTATTGAAATACAGAAAAAACTAATATTGCGAAATATTATTACAATTTAAAAGAATGTTTTTTTATTTTACTGTACTTTAAAATATAATTTATTTCTGAATTTTCATCAGCCATTCCTCCAGTCTTCAGTGTCACATGATCCTTCAGAAATCATATATATAAAGAAGTATATTAGAATATATAGAAATATTTTATAAGAATTAAAAAAACGGTATGCACACATTTATTTAGATAAATAAATCATCATATATCAGTGACTTTCATTGTTTTTATGTAACACTGACTACAGACCTGAACTAAAAATATACGTATGTATTATAATAGGCTATTATTTTATTTATTTATTTTTATTTTATTTGTTAATATTAAAAAAAAATCTAAATCCACACACTGCAGTTGTTTGGTTTTGCAGAGGTTGTGCAAACGTTCTCAGGACGTTCATCAGTCGATCAGATCCTGGAAGTGTTTGGTGTGTGTGTCTCTCTCCTCTCTCCTCTCTCTCTCTCTCTCTCTCTCCACCCCCAATCACTCCTCTCACTTTCTCTCACTGTATATTTTAGCACTTTCTCTTAAGACTCGACTCGCTTTAACAAACACGGCCAAAAATCCAGACGACTCGCGCAGAGAATTCTCTCTCTCTCTGTCGTTCAGAGCAGGCGGGTTGGAAGACACTCTCTTATCAGAGGAATTTCGCGCTGTATTTTTAATATGTATCTTTTAACACCTGTAAATGTCGTGTGTGATATTCCGGGTAACGAGTGTGTGTGTGCGCATGGTAATGAATTCTCAAAGGGGGAAGTCTGCGTATGCATAAATGCATCATGGAAATGAAGGCGCGCTCTATACGTGTCATGTGAACGCGTGTCTCAGAGTTCTGTGCCCGACACCAGAGAGACAGAGACATGTTTAGACAGCCTCGTTAGTCTTATTAATTAACTTTCTATTGAGAAATCCAGCCTGAGCTGCACAAAACTCACACTGAGCGCGTGCAACTACGCCTGTGACATCTGAAGCGTTTCTGTTTCTAAAGATGATCCGTGCATGAATTCATCTTGACGCATAATTATCGGCGGTATTTCAGTAAATGGGTCATTCTGAGGAATGCTGTCGTTTGTGCTGGAAGTAAACATTTCATATTTGTGCATTTGGCAGATGGTTCAGTACAAAGGGAGTGCAGTGCACTGAAGGTTTACGCTTGATCAGCTCATGCATTCCCTGAGAATCGAACCCAGACCGTGGCGTTGCAGACGTTTGTACACCAGGAGTTATCATAACTGCAGCTAGGCCATTTTACTCTTATAAATGTTATTTATTCATATTAAATCACTCACTTATTAGTAATCAAGATGTTTAATCAATATTCTTGTGATTTTTATGTATCAAATATGATTTTTTTTACCATAAAAGAGTTGAATGGCAAATGAAGTGAATGTATTTATTTGAGGCGAAACGGTTGCCTAGAATATAAAATATAAATGCTAAAAACATACAGAATGTGTCTCGGGTCTATTTACAGAGGATCTTTTCAATTAATTTACAATGACTATTCAAATTTTGCATGTTTGTGTAATTGTATGCTGAAAAAAGCGCATCCCGTGTGTTTGTGGGCGCAGACAGTCACACGCCGCTCTCAGATGCTGTAAGAACACGGTAATTAAGGTTCCCCGTGATAACGAGTTCAACTCGTTACAGAAACACATCCAGTGTTAGAACACTGCCCCAAATCAGCCCAATTATTCCCCCAGAGCCGGTTCATGTGCCACACACACACACACACACACACACACTCATATACTCACACACACTCATACACCCGCGCACGCATGCACACTCACACACACACACACACACACACACACACACACATATTCTCACACACAAACAATCATTCACTCACTCACTGACATACTCACACACGCATGCACGCACATACACTCATACACACTCACACACACTCACACACACTCACACTCACACACACTCACTCACACTCACACACACTCATACACACTCACACACACTCATACACACACGCATGCACACACACAGACACACACTCACACTCACTCATATACTCACACACGCATGCACGCACATACACTCACACACACTCATACACACACGCATGCACACACACACAGACACACACACACACACACTCACTCATATACTCACACACGCATGCACGCACATACACTCACACACACTCATACACACGTGCATGCATACACATACTCACACACTCACACAAACACACTCAGTCTCAGTCTCACACACACACACAATCACACACACACTCACAGAATCACACACACAAATACTCACCCTCACATACAAACACACACACACAGACACACACGCACACACACACACACACACAGACACACACTCACAGACACACACATACACACACAGACACACACTCACACAGACACGCACACACACACACACACACACACACACACACACACACACACACACACACACACATACATCAGACACACACACACACAGACACACACTCACACACACACACACACACAAACTCACAGACACACACACACGCACACACGCACACAGACACACACACACACACACACACACGTTTGAGATGCGAGTTGTTAATTTTGCTCTCTTTGTTCTGCTCGTCATGCCCAGACAGATTCCTCTCTATTGATCAGAGTGTGTGTGGATCAATCGGAGCGATCGATGTGTGATATGAGTGTGTGTGTGAGATTTTCACCTCCACATGTTTGAACAGAGATGCGGCTTGTTACCGCGGCGCCCGTCTCTCTCACCTCTCCATCCGTCGGTCGGTCCGGGAGTGTTTCCCGTCCTGCTCCGTGTTTTATCCCCACACACTCTCAGACGGATGTGTTAATAGATACCATGTCTTATTTTCTCACTTCAGTGGGATGCACTAGAGAAGAGTGTGTGTGTGTGTGTGATGCACTGTGTGTGTGTGTGTGTATGTGTGAGGGGTCAAATCTGGGTCAGGGGGCACAAGTTCATGTTTGGGAGGGCGGGCTCCGTCTCTCAGGTGTTTGCACTCATGGACCTCGGGGGACGTTTAGCTGTGATTGGCTGCTTTCTGCTCTTTAGCTCCAGATGAACAAACACTTGTGATGCTGAGAAAACTTTTCAGCTGTTCACTTCAGGAGCTTCAGGCAAGAAGCACAACTTTATTTTTTATTTACTTACATTTATTGATTAAAATAAATTATTTGTTTTTATTTGTGTCTTTTTTTAAATGTAGGCTATTTGGTTCTCTTTGACAAACAGTACATGTATGTATGTATGTATGTATTTATTTAATTTAAATAAATCGTTCATTTTAATTTGATTTATTTACTTGTTTTATTCATTCTATTTATTTATTTAAATGATTAATTATTAGTTTTTATTGTATTTATTTGCTATATTTATATTTTTTGTGTGTGTATTCATTAGTTTTTTATTTAATTTTAATAATTAATCAGTTAATATATTTAATTATTAATAACTTGAATTTTTATTTTTTAAATATATATTTAAAATATTTAAAAACTATAGTTTAATAAATAAATTATATATAATTTATTTATTAAAATATATATTTTATAATAATATATTTTAATAATATATAATTTTATTATTTATGTGTTTTGTGTATTTATTTATTGAAATTATTTAAAAATATTTATATGTATTTAAATATTTATTTAATATAATTAATTTTATTTTTTCATTTTTACGTTTGGGAGCATTAATTTAATCTAATTTAATTCAATAATTTACTTTAGTTTTGTTTTATTATTTAATAAAAAAAATATTTTATTTAATTTTTAATTTTTAATTATTTTATCTATTTTTTATTTTATTTTAATAAATTTTTTATGTTATGTTATTTTTTATTATGTTATGTTATGTTATTTTTTATTATGTTATTTTTTATTATGTTATGTTATGTTATGTTATGTTATGTTATGTTATGTTATGTTATGTTATGTTATGTAATATTATGTTATGTTATGTTATGTTATTTTTATTATGTTATTTTTATTATGTTATGTAATGTAATGTTATTTTTATTATGTTATTTTTATTATGTTATGTTATGTTATGTAATATTATGTTATGTTATGTTATGTTATTTTTTATTATGTTATGTTATGTAATATTATGTTGTTATGTTATGTTATTTTTTATTATGTTATGTTATGTTATGTTATGTTATGTTATTTTTTATTATGTTATGTTATGTTATGTTATGTTATGTTATGTTATGTTATGTTATGTTATGTTATATGTTATGTTATGTTATGTTATGTTATTTTTTATTATGTTATGTTATGTTATGTAATATTATGTTATGTTATGTTATGTTATTTTTATTATGTTATGTTATGTAATATTATGTTGTTATGTTATGTTATTTTTTATTATGTTATGTTATGTAATATTATGTTATGTTATGTTATGTTATTTTTTATTATGTTATGTTATGTTATGTTATTTTTTATTATGTTATTTTTTATTATGTTATGTTATGTAATATTATGTTATGTTATGTTATGTTATGTTATGTTTTATTATGTTATGTTATGTTATTTTCCATTGGTACAGTGCTTTACCCAGAGCCGGCGGTAGATTTACAGCTGGATAGAGTACTGTCAATATTTAGTGTGTGTGTATGGAAATGTGTATTTAGCTGTGAAAACAGTTTGAGTATCACCACAGACCACCGCCGCGGATCTGATCTCGCTGTTTCTCATCTCTCGTCTCACACACACAGGTGAGTGTGATCACAATGAGCCTTCGAAGACCCTTCATGTCACAGCATCAGGACCGCAGCATCACTGCTGATCATGTGACGCGTCTCCCAGCAGCGCACGGAAAGGTTAGACGGATCGCAGAGGATCAGAGTTTACACAGTGTCAGTGATAGAGCGAGACAGACAGACAGAGACACTGAATGGCTCACAGCCAAGTGTTGCTTGTGCTCTAAATTCCTCAGTGTCCTTTCTCCAGCCCGGCATTTCCTCTTTTTCTAGCAGACCAGCCCAAGATGAGAGAGAGAGACGGATCACACTGAACTCAGACCAATGACAGTGAGTAAATACAACAACATCATCTCAAAGCACTTGACATTGAGAGACACAAGGTTACACACACACACACACACACACACCTCCTGTGTAAGGTGTGTCCGTCCCGCTGTGGGTCACTCATCTGTACAGACAACAGATGCTCTCATCAGAAAGTCCACCTGTAACACACACACACACACACACACACATTTACTCAGCTCTTGCATAAACGTCTGTTGTTTCAACAGTATAACGCTGATTATAATACAGACTATAGACGTGTGTCTGTGCATGACCTTTAACCCCACGACTGGAGAGTTTCTGACCTCTGACCCCACTTCACACGGCTAATGTGGCTTTTAGCAGGGGGTTCTGGGCTATTTTGGTTGCTTACTAGGGTATTTTGGGTAGTTGCTAGGGTGTTTTGGTGGTTGCTGGGGTGTAGGGTTGGTTGCTAGGGGGTTTTGGTGGTTGCTGGGGTGTAGGGTTACTTACTAGAGTGTTTTGGGTGGTTGCTAGGGTGTTTTTAGGGGGCGGTCTGGGGTATTTTGGTTGCTTAATATGGTGCTTTGGGTGGTTACTAAGGTGTTGCTAGGGTTTTTAGGCGGGGGTTCTGGGCTATTTTGGTTGCTTGCTTGGGTGTTTTGTGTGTGGGGGGTTCTGGGGTATTTTTGTTGCTTAACTAGGGTGATTTGGGTGGTTGCTAGAGTGTTTTGGGTGGTTGCTAAGGTGTTGCTAGGGTGTTTTGGTGGTTGCTGGGGTGTTGCTAGAGTCTTTTGGGGGTTCTGAGCTATTTTGGGTGCTTACTAGGGTGTTTTGGGTGGGGTTCTGGGGTATTTTTGTTGCTTACTAGGGTGATTTGGGTGGTTACTAGGTTGTTGCTAGAGTGTTTTGGTGGTTGCTGGGGTGTAGGGTTACTTACTAGAGTGTTTTGTGTGGTTGCTAGGGTGTTTTTAGGGGGCGGTCTGGGGTATTTTGGTTGCTTAATATGGTGCTTTGGGTGGTTACTAAGGTGTTGCTAGGGTTTTTAGGCGGGGTTCTGGGCTATTTTGGTTGCTTGCTTGGCTGTTTTGTGTGTGGGGGGTTCTGGGGTATTTTTGTTGCTTAACTAGGGTGATTTGGGTGGTTGCTAGAGTGTTTTGGGTGGTTGCTAAGGTGTTGCTAGGGTGTTTTGGTGGTTGCTGGGGTGTTGCTAGAGTCTTTCGGGGGTTCTGAGCTATTTTGGTTGCTTACTAGGGTGTTTTGGGTGGGGGTTCTGGGGTATTTTTGTTGCTTACTAGGGTGATTTGGGTGGTTACTAGGTTGTTGCTAGAGTGTTTTGGTGGTTGCTGGGGTGTTGTTAGGGTGGTTTGGGTGGGGAGGGGGTAATGGTTTTTTTTTGTTTATTACATGGTGTTTTGGGTGGTTGCTAGGGTGTTTTTGGAAGGGGAGGTTCTGGGGTATTTTGGTTGCTTACTAGTGTTTTTTTGGTCGCTAGGCTTTTTTGGGTATTTGGTTGGTTGCTAGGTGTTTGGGGGTGTTATGCAGTATTTTGGTTTCTTACTAGTGTGTTTTGGGTGGTTGTTAGGGTGTTGCTAGCGTGTTTTGGGTGGTTGCTAGATTGGTCTGGGTAGTTGCTAGGGTGTCCTTTAAATCTATCCGGGCTGAAATGTGCAGCTTGAACTGTTCAGATCAGGGATCTTGTTCAAGTTCAATTACAAAATAGAACGAAACGATTTTACATTTTACAGCTGAATGAGACACTCAGGTCAGCACATCTTTAACACACACATATAGTCACTCATAATCAGACCCGCTCAGAAAGGAATTCGATGAAACAAAAGGCAATAGTGAGTGAAACACTGAGTTGAGTGAAGAGAGTTCATCTTTAGGAGGTCATGTGATCTCTGTCTGCTGTCTCTCAGGGTGGCATGAGCTGGCACAGTTCAGAGCCCTACAGAGATGCATATGATTAGCTGGACCATTGGGCAGCTTGGCCACGGTGCCACCCTGTGCCTTCGGCTGGCATCGACAGGGCAAGGGCAAGGGCGAAGGAGCCGTGCCAACGTGAAGCTGGAGATGGCATCATGCCTGGCCGAGCCCAGCGGCGCTCCTGTATTGTTGCGTTGCGTGCGACAGAAGATGCGGCACAGAACAGATTGAGGAGAAGTCAGCGCTTGTGTGTTTTATCTGTCACACTCAAACTGACAGATGTGTTTCATATCGGTTAAAGCACACACTGGCCTTTTAAAACCTTTTTAGTGTGTAAGATGATAAATTGATTTTCAATAAATAGTGAAATATAAATATAATCATAACCAACATTTGTTTTTGGCTATTTTACGCCACATCAAATAATTTTTGACATATTTAACACCCGTACTTTATCCATTTTATGAATATTTATGAAAATGTAATTTCTAGATGATCCCACAAAAATGTCAGTGTTGTTTATGAATCTTTATGAATGGGCTTTGGAGCGGGGCGGGTTTTACACAACAATATTCCCAAGCACTGTTATATATAGAGTAAAAATGAAATAGAGGCTTATAAACTTATTTAATTTAAAATAATAATTCAAGACAAAAAATATAAAAAAATACAACTTTTATTTGAATTAAAATTAAAAATGAAATCAAGGCAAAATAAAAAGACTCAAAATATTCTAATTAAAAGGATTTAATTGAAATTATTATTAAATAAAGACAATATTTAATAATTTAATTATAATGCTTTACTTTAATTAAAAATTAGCACGCACACACACAGACACACACTCACTCGCTACACACACACACACACACACACACTTAAATAAACACACACAGACAAACTCATACACGCACACACACACACTCACTCGCTCTCTCACACACACACAAACACACACACACACACACACGAACTCAAACACACAAACAGACACTCACAAACACAGGCATACACACACACACACACACACACTCAAATGCACAGACACACAAACAGACACTGACACACACACACACTTAAATAAACACACACAGACAAACTCATACACGCACACACACACACTCACTCGCTCTCTCACACACACACACACACACAGACACACACACACACTCAAATGCACAGACACACACTCGCAAAGCACAGACACACAAACAGACACTGACACACACACACACACAAACACACTCAAACACACAGGCACACACACAAACTCAAACGCACAGACACACACACTCACAAAGAACACGCATTCAAACACACAGGCACACTCACTCACACACACACACTCAAATACACACACACAGATACATACACTGAAACACACACACACACACACACACACACACACACACACACACACACACACACACACTCAAACAGATACACACACTCAAACACACACACACACACACACTCAAACAGATACACACACTCAAACACACACACACACAAACACACACACACACTCAAACACACACACACTCAAAGACACACACTCAAACACATACACACACTCAAACACACACACACACACACACACACACACACACACACACACACACACACACACACACACACACACACACACACACTCAAAGACACACACTCAAACAGATACACACACTCAAACACACACACACACACACACACACTCAAACACACACACACACTCAAAGACACACACTCAAACACATACACACACACAGATACATACACTGAAACACACACACACACAGATACATACACTGAAACACACACACACACACACACACACACACACACACAGATACATACAATGAAACACACACACACACACACACACACACACTGCTGTCAGGGAGAGTGTAAGACAGAGCGAGAACGCTGTTCTTCTACAGGACTGCATTTCTTCACACCTCCGCCTCGAGCTCGTGCTGCATCTGTTTTCTCTCTCTGTCTTTCTCCAAACTGAGGCTTTCAGGAGAAAAGCGTCACGCGGTTTGTCTTTAAAACAGTGTTGCTTAATTAATACGACTGAAAGCAATCGCAGCAAATGTTTCACAGCGCATCAAAGAATAATCAACCTCATCTGACTCCTGAATATTCAGATGAGGATGATGACAAATCACTTCTTGTCTTCATCACTGTCAGCATTAGTTATGTATGAATATATGAATGCATCTGTTCACTGGTTATTTATACATTCTAATGAGCATTCCTAGAACTTTATGCAGCTCTTACAGATACGCCACAAGAGGCTGACGAGTGTTTTTCGACATAAAAAGTATCTGTGCATGACCTTTAACCCCACGACTGGAGAGTTTCTGACCTCTGACCCCACTTCACACGGCTAATGTGGCTTTTAGCAGCTCTGAGAGACGTGATGATGACACGAGGCAAAGTTTGCGCTCGTAAGCTGCTCTTACATGATGGTTTTTACATGTTCTGAGCGACGCTAGTGCTGCCGGGATGCTTTGGGTGTCGGAAAGTCAAAAAAGCGGCAATTAAACAAAAGGTGAAAGAGAGAAATACTGATTTCATCTTTAGGTCATGTTGCTAGGTTGATTTTGGTGTGTGTGTTTGGGGGGGTTCTGGGGTATTGTGATTGCTGTTTTGGGGGGTTGCTAGGGTTTTGGTAGTTGCTGGGGTGTTGCTAGGGTGTTTTGGTTGGTTGTTAGGGTAATGCTAGGGTGTTTCGAGGAGGCGATCTAGGGTATTTTGGTTGCTTACTAGGGTGTTTTGGGTGGTTGTTAGGGTGTTGCTAATGGTGTTTTTGAGGGGTATAGGGTATTTTGGTTGCTTACTAGGGTGTTTTGGGTGGTTGTTAGGGTGTTGCTAATGGTGTTTTGAGGGGGGGGGTATAGGGTATTTTGGTTGCTTACTAGGGTATTTTGGGTGGTTGTTAGGGTGTTGCTAGGGTGTTTTGAGGAGGCGGTCTAGGGTATTTTGGTTGCCTACTAGGGTGTTTTGGGTGGTTGTTAGGGTGTTGCTAATGGTGTTTTGGGGTGGGGGGTTCTGGGGTATATTGGTTGCTTACTAGGGTGTTTTGGATGGTTGCTAGGGTGTTTTGAGGGGGGGGTATAGGGTATTTTGGTTGCTTACTAGGGTGTTTTGGGTGGTTGTTAGGGTGTTGCTAATGGTGTTTTGAGAAGGCGGTCTAGGGTATTTTAGTTGCTTGCTAGGGTGTTTTGGGTGGTTGTTAGGGTGTTGCTAATGGTGTTTTGGGGTGGGGGGTTCTGGGGTATATTGGTTGCTTACTAGGGTGTTTTGGATGGTTGCTAGGGTGTTTTGGGTGGTTGTTAGGGTGTTGCTAATGGTGTTTTGGGGTGGGGTTCTGGGGTATATTGGTTGCTTACTAGGGTGTTTTGGATGGTTGTTAGGGTGTTGCTAATGGTGTTTTGGGGTGGGGGGTTCTGGGGTATATTGGTTGCTTACTAGGGTGTTTTGGATGGTTGCTAGGGTGTTTTGAGGGGGGGCTATAGGGTATTTTGGTTTCTTACTGGGGTGTTTTGGGTGGTTGTTAGGGTGTTGCTAATGGTGTTTTGGGGTGGGGGGTTCTGGGGTATATTGGTTGCTTACTAGGGTGTTTTGGGTGGTTGTTTGGGTGTTGCTAATGGTGTTTTGGGGTGGGGGGTTCTGGGGTTATATTGGTTGCTTACTAGGGTGTTTTGGGTGGTTGTTAGGGTGTTGCTAATGGTGTTTTGAGGAGGCGGTCTAGGGTATTTTGGTTGCTTGCTAGGGTGTTTTGGGTGGTTGTTTGGGTGTTGCTAATGGTGTTTTGGGGTGGGGGGTTCTGGGGTTATATTGGTTGCTTACTAGGGTGTTTTGGGTGGTTGCTAGGGTGTTTTGAGGGGGTATAGGGTATTTTGGTTTCTTACTGGGGTGTTTTGGGTGGTTGTTAGGGTGTTGCTAACGGTGTTTTGGGGTGGGGGGTTCTGGGGTATATTGGTTGCTTACTAGGGTGTTTTGGATGGTTGCTATGGTGTTTTGAGGGGGGGGTCTAGGGTATTTAAGTTGCTTACTATGGTGTTTTGGTTGGTTGTTAGGGTGTTTTGGGGGGGTTCTTTTAGTTGGTATTTTAACTAGGTATTTTAGTTGCTTAATTCAATTCAATTCACATTTATTTGTAAAGTGCTTTCCTCAATACATATCATTTCAAAGCAGCTTCACAAAAAATGCATGCATCTAAATTACAATTTACTAGGGTGTTTTGGAGAGCAGTCTGGGGTATTATGGTTGCTTGCTAGAGTGGTTTGGGTGGTTGTTAGGGTGTTTTGGGGTGTGGTTGTGTGTGTGTGGGTGGGGTGCTGGGGTATTATGGCTGCTTATTAGCGTGTTTTGGGTGGTTGCTAGATTGGTCTGGGTAGTTGCTAGGGTGTCCTTTAAATCTATCCGGGCTGAAATGTGCAGCTTGAACTGTTCAGATCAGGGATCTTGTTCAAGTTCAATTACAAAATAGAACGAAACAATTTTACATTTTACAGCTGAATGAGACACTCAGGTCAGCACATCTTTAACACACACATATAGTCACTCATAATCAGACCCGCTCAGAAATGATGTGATTGAGAGAGAGAGAGAGAGAGAGAGAGAGAGAGAGGTGGGGGCTTCTGCCTGGTTAATCATAATGTAGTTTTAATTAAAAACTCTGTGTCAAAGGGTTTAGCTCAGAGATCAGAGCCAGATTGCAGCACGGCAGCAGATCACTGAGAGCACAAACATACATCACACACACACAGTGCCATATTAAACGTGAGTGTGTGTGTGTGTGTGTGTGTGTGTGTGTGTGTGTGTGTGTGTGTGTGTGTGTGTGTGTGGAGGGACAGCTTGTCATGTTGATCAGGTCTCGGTGTGAACGAGGTATCAGGGAAGGACATCAGGCCAGTTCCTTTGGATTATTCTCTCTCTCTCTCTCTCTCCCGTGTGCTTGTTGAGGAGCGTTTGCCGGCGTGTGCGGTTAGTCACTGTGAAAGCAGCTCTGGGGGTGTGTGTGTGTGTGTGTGTGTGTGTGTGTATTTGTTTACCGTACATGTAACAGAAACATCACATAACTCAGAAACACAGAGCCAGAGGTGATTGTGTGTACTTCACTAGACTTTTACATTTTCGGAAGAACATGCAAAGGATGTTTGTCCATGGAAAGTTCCTTTGCTACTGTTTTTAGGTGCTTTATTTATTTTTCTGGGTGAACTGTGCGGTTGCTGAGTGGATGCTAGAGTGAAAATTATGCATTATGCAATTTTCTATATATTTTTGCATATTGCATTAGTGCCATTTTGCATGTTTTATTATTCTGCACACACACACACACACACACACACACACACACACACACACACACACACACACACACACACACACACACATACATATATATAGTATACTGGTTGTATGTGTAACACTGCAGTCAACACTTTATTACTATCATTTTCTCCTCAACAGTACAGTAAACTACATTAAATTAGGGTATTACATTAAACAGTGTATTTATATATATCATACTCTTTAAAGGAGGAATTAGTATATATGACATACGTGTTATATTAAACATAAGAGAGAACACAATTATAAGGTTATTTTAAAGCATTATTATTAATACATTTAAAGAACATACTTTTATAATGCAGGTTTCATAGATTGCATTGAATGATTGAACTTACACAGTTTGTGGACACAGTTAGGCATCATGTGTCTTAAATAAAGAGTGTTTTAATGACAGATTAAGAGGTGTGTGTGTGTGTGTGTGTGTGTGTGTGTGTGTGTGTAGAGCCACTCAGCAAAGAAGATATGAGCTCTGTTTCAAACCCTATTGAACACTCTCGCTGTCTACATAGGCAGCTCCCATCTTAGGGAGCATCATCATGACATGGTTCAGCAAAACCACACAAATATCAGTTTTTATGTGACACACAATATTACCAAAGGTTTTTGGGGCGCCTGCCTTTACATGCACATGAGCTTTAATGCCATCCCATTCTTAATCCGTAGGGTTTAATATGGAGTTGTCCCACCCTTTGCAGCTCTAACAGCTTCAGCTCTTCTGGGAAGGCTTTCCTCAAGGTTTAGGAGTGTGTTTATGGGAATTCTTCTAGAAGCGCATTTGTGAGGTCAGGCACTGATGTTGGACGAGAAGGCCTGGCTCGCAGTCTCCGCTCTAATTCATCCCAAAGGTGTTCTATCGGGATGAGGTCAGGACTCTGTGCAGGCCTGTCCAGTTCCTCCACACCAAACTCGCTCATCCATGTCTTTATGGAGCGACGCTTTGTGCACTGGAGCGCAGTCATGTTGGGACAGGAAGGGGGCCGTCCCCAAACTGTTCCCATAAAGTTGGGAGCATGAAATTGTCCAAAATGTCTTGGTGAAGCATTAAGAGTTCCTTTCACTGGAACTAAGGGGCCAACCCCTGAAAAACAACCCCACCCCATAATCCCCCCTCCACCAAACTTTACACTTG
>CM040919.1:37082907-37085407 GCA_023029165.1 Gobiocypris rarus | reverse complement strand
AAAGGAGAAACCCACACGTTCCTGAGAATGAGCTGAGAGCCAATCACAGCCGTAGTTTGATCTGAGCGTGGCGATTCGTTAATCCAGCGATCGAGCGACTGCGACAGGAGCAGCGCTGAATGACGGGATCGGGAAGGGTCTGATTTAACACCTCCACGCGCTCGGCGTGAGGCTGAAAGGTCAGCGAGATGTTTTGGCATTTTGACCCTCGTTTGGAGCGCTGATGATGATGATGATGATGCTGATAATGATGATGCTGATGATAATAGGTCATGTGACACGCGGTGTGAAGATGATCACAGTTGTCGGAGTGTCACTACGGTGATTAGAGACGTGACGTTTGATCCGGTATAAACTCAGAGCACAAGAGTAGCGTGTGTTTCTGGTGTACGGCACAGATATCGGTGTGTGCTATGAGCGCGTGCCCTTTCCCTGTGTGTGTGTGTGTGTGTGTGTGTGTGTGTGTGGATCCGTCTGGAGCTGAATTCTTCCACACCTCGCTGTGTTCTGCCTGAAGGCTCTGACAGGTTCGATTTCTTCTCCCCTGAATGTTGAGCTGCGAATGAGATTCTCCAAATGAGACGCACTCTCACACACACACACACACACACACACACACACACACACACACACACACACACACACACACACTCACGCAGTCGAGCTGGAACCTGACCTGGCCTTCTCACCTCTGGTTCCCCTGAATCTGTGAACACGAAAAACACAAACATCACCAGAACATGAGAGATCAAATTCTTTCTTTCTTTCTTTCTTTCTTTCTTTCTTTCTTTCTTTCTTTCTTTCTTTCTTTCTTTCTTTCTTTCTTTCTTTCTTTCTTTCTTTCTTTCTTTCTTTCTTTCTTTCTTTCTTTCTTTCTTTCTTTCTTTCTTTCTTTCTGTTGTTTCTACATTAATTTGTTGATGTGATGTGAAATTATGTATTATAATATAAATATATATTACAGATTTTAATGTTAGCTGCAATAAATCACAATTACAGGAAACATTTTATTTTATTGATTGACAACAGTAATATATACACTCTCCATCCATCTCTCTCTCTCTCTCTCTCTATCCATCATCCATGCCTCTCTCTCCATCATCCATCCATCATCCATGCCTCTCTCTCCATCATCCATCCATCATCCATGCCTCTCTCTCCATCATCCATCCATCATCCATGCCTCTCTCTCCATCATCCATCCATCATCCATGCCTCTCTGTTCATCATCCATCCATCATCCATGCCTCTCTCTCCATCATCCATCCATCATCCATGCCTCTCTCTCCATCATCCATCCATCATCCATGCCTCTCTCTTCATCATCCATCCATCATCCATCCCTCTCTCCATCATCCATCCATCATCCATGCCTCTCTCTTCATCATCCATCCATCATCCATGCCTCTCTCTCCATCATCCATCCATCATCCATGCCTCTCTCTTCATCATCCATCCATCATCCATGCCTCTCTCTCCATCATCCATCCATCATCCATGCCTCTCTCTTCATCATTCATCCATCATCCATGCCTCTCTCTCCATCATCCATCCATCATCCATGCCTCTCTCTTCATCATCCATCCATCATCCATGCCTCTCTCTCCATCATCCATCCATCATCCATGCCTCTCTCTCCATCATCCATCCATCATCCATGCCTCTCTCTCCATCATCCATCCATCATCCATGCCTCTCTCTCCATCATCCATCCATCATCCATGCCTCTCTCTCCATCATCCATCCATCATCCATGCCTCTCTCTCCATCATCTATCCATCATCCATGCCTCTCTCTTCATCATTCATCCATCATCCATGCCTCTCTCTCCATCATCCATCCATCATCCATGCCTCTCTCCATCATCTATCCATCATCCATGCCTCTCTCTTCATCATCTATCCATCATCCATGCCTCTCTCTTCATCATCCATCCATCATCCATGCCTCTCTCTCCATCATCCATCCATCATCCATGCCTCTCTGTTCATCATCCATCCATCATCCATGCCTCTCTCCATCCATCCATCATCCATGCCTCTCTCTCCATCATCCATCCATCATCCATGCCTCTCTCTCCATCATCCATCCATCATCCATGCCTCTCTGTTCATCATCCATCCATCATCCATGCCTCTCTCTCCATCATCCATCCATCATCCATGCCTCTCTCTCCATCATCCATCCATCATCCATGCCTCTCTCTCCATCATCCATCCATCATCCATGCCTCTCTGTTCATCATCCATCCATCATCCATGCCTCTCTGTTCATCATCCATCCATCATCCATCCCTCTCTCTCTCCATCCATCCATCCATCCGTCCATTCCTATTTTCATCCATCCATACCTCTCTCTCTCTCTCTCTCTCTCTCTCTCTCTCTCTCTCTCTCTCTCTCTCATCATCCACCCATCCATCCATCCATCCATCCATCCATCATCCATGCCTCTCTGTTCATCATCCATCCATCCATCTCTCTCCATCCATCCATCCATTCCT
>CM040919.1:37075407-37077907 GCA_023029165.1 Gobiocypris rarus | reverse complement strand
CAGATAAACTTTACATTCGCTAGCCAAGTTGTGATACCTCAAGAAACTTTACGTTCGCTTGCCTAGTTTTACATCATTTTTAGAAACGTTACGTTCCCCAGATAAAATTTACGTTCGCTTGCCAAGTTTTACGTAATTTTGAGAAACTTTACGTTCCCCAGATAAACATTACATTCGCTCGCCAAGTTTTGTTACCTCGAGAAACTTTACATTCGCTCGCCAAGTTTTGTTACCTCGAGAAACTTTACATTCGCTCGCCAAGTTTTGTTACCTCGAGAAACTTTACGTTCACTTGCCAAGTTTTACGTAATTTTGAGAAACTTTACGTTCACTTGCCAAGTTTTACGTAATTTTGAGAAACTTTACGTTCCCCAGATAAACTTTACATTCGCTCGCCAAGTTGTGATACCTCAAGAAACTTTACATTTTCTTTGCATTTGCTTGCAAAACCTTTACATTCCCTCGAGAAAAAACATTCTCCATAGAAAAGTCAGAATTGTGAGGAATAAACTCGCAAATTTAAAACAAAAGTCATAATTGCAAATAAAAAGTCAAAATTACCTTTTTTATTTTTCTCTTCCGTGGCAGAAACGAGCATTAATAAAATGCAGACTTTGACCCTGTTATATTTCTTGTATAGTGTCAGAACTGAAGCTGCTCCAGCAGAAGAACCTTCATATACAGTAAAACTAATGAGATGGTTTTGTAGGACAGCAGTTGGTTGTTTCCATGTGGTGGCATTGTGTGTGTGTGTGTGTGGTGGGCATAGTCTCCAGGGCAGATGGGTTTGTCTTGCGCTGGACTCTGGCTCTCTGGTCTCTCCCCAGGGAGCAGGACCCTCCCCCTCGCCGTCCTCCTCGGGGACTGGAAATACTCCCACCCGGGTGCTGACCAAGCCCTGAGGGGCCGCGGAGATGCCAGGAGGACCGCGGGGGTGCCCGCTGCCTCGGTGCCAATGCATGAATGCCAGAGAGGGACACGGGCAGCAGGGGCCAAACCAACACACACAAACACACACATGCACAAATCCACTTCATTACTGGCTTCATTTGATTAAGTTACTAATTCATATAGCGATCAGAACAAACCTGACATACTTTAAAGATCCAGAATCATACTCATTGCACTTGAGACTGGAAGAAACACCCTAGCAACCAACCAGAACACCCTAGCAACTGCATAACAATGCACTTGCATGGGT
Source organism: Gobiocypris rarus (assembly GCA_023029165.1). Taxonomy (NCBI): domain Eukaryota; kingdom Metazoa; phylum Chordata; class Actinopteri; order Cypriniformes; family Gobionidae; genus Gobiocypris; species Gobiocypris rarus. The sequence continues at coordinate 37,076,706 of CM040919.1, read as the reverse complement.
AAAATCCCTCATTTTCTTCAGAAACTGAATGTAAATCGATAATGCTTCATTCATTGCTGTACTGTACGCCTAACGTGACTAATCACATGCATTCACAACTAACACTGTCATGGCTACAGTGATGTGTTTACAGTATCTGCAGACATGTACTTCCATCTCAATCCCGAACTGAATTTGTTGTACTATTTTTGTGCTTTTTTTGTATGCGTGCATTGGTGAGCGCTCAGCGCGCGTGTGTTTGCTGTTTCCAGCGCTGCAAGGCGAGTTATTTTGAGCGTTCTGGTGAGAACTGTGAGTTTCTGAGCTGAAGTGTTACTTTTCTGCAGGACAAGCCACAGACCCAAGAAGTCTTGCGTTGTGTATTTGTGTAAATGTGCAAGCACACACACTTTCTCCAGAATGCTGTATTTCTGTTAGCTGCTGGTCTTTAGCTAATTTAACAAGGTTCTTGGCCATATTCATTCTCAACATTATAATGTGAAACCAGCCGTCACAGTAGCCTGACGCTCTCAGAGGTCGACCGTAGAGGTCATGACATTTACTCTGATTCACATTGAATATGATATAATTTCATCGGAGATGGAGTGAGAACATGTTTTCTGTTTCTCTCAGGCACTGAAGCCTCCTGGGTTTCCTGAAGACTGGTATGTAAGTGGACTTCTCTTACTATAAACCCTTTCTGGAACCTTTATTTTAATAAAAGAGACACGAATATCACGTGTGTAACCTTATATGAGAACATGCTATCCCCAGAAACAAAATCACGATTAATCGCATCATCATAAAACTTTGTTTTTATAATATATGAGTGTGTATATACTGTACACACACACACACACACACATATATTTATTTACTGTATATGCATACACAATCACATATATATACATATATAAACAAACTTTTGTGTTAGATCAAAGTTGTATGTGTATGTATTAGTGCTGTCAAATTGATTAAATCTAACAAAAAGTTAGTTTTTATAATAAATGTGTGTGTTTATACTGTATATACACACATACACTGTATATACATATACATACATATACACACATATTTATATACTGTATAAATACACATACATATACACACATATACATTTACATACTGTATATATACACACACATATACATTTATATAATGTATATGTATATACGTACACACATATATTGTATATACATAAACATTAATACACACACATATATTTATATAGTGTATATATACAAATACATACACACACATATATATTTATATAATGTATACACACATACACTGTATATATACATACATATACACACATAT
>CM040919.1:37062907-37065407 GCA_023029165.1 Gobiocypris rarus | reverse complement strand
GTGTGTGTGTGTGTGTGTGTGTGTGTGTATCTGTGTGCGAGTGTGTGTGAGAGTCTGTGTGTGTGTGTGTGTGTGTGTGTGTGTGTGCATGTGTGTCTGTAAGTGTTTGTGTGAGAGTCTGTGTGTGTGTGTGTGTGTGTGTGTGTGTGTGTATCTGTGTAGTGTGTGAGAGTCTGTGTGTGTGTGTGTGTGTGTGTGTGTGTGTGTGTGTGTATCTGTGTGCGAGTGTGTGTGAGAGTCTGTGTGTGTGTGTGTGTGTATCTGTGTGTATCTGTGTGCATGTGTGTGTCTGTAAGTGTTTGTGTGAGAGTCTGTGTGTGTGTGTGTGTGTGTGTGTGTATCTGTGTGCAGTGTGTGTGTGTGTGTGTGTCTGTAGGTGTTTGTGTGAGAGTCTGTGTGTGTGTGTGTGTGTGTGTGTGTGTATCTGTGTGTGTGTGTGTGTGTGTGTGTGTGTGTGTGTGTGTGTGTGTGTGTGTGTGTGTGCGCGAGTGTGTGTGTGTGTAAGTAATTGTGTGCGAGATAGTATGTGTGTGTTTTTGTGTCTGTTTGTTTCTGTAAGTGTTTGTGTGTGAGAGAGAGAGAGAGTGTGTGTGTGTGTGTGTGTGTGTAAGTGAGTGTGTGTCTGTAAGTGTTTGTGTATGTTAGAGTCTGTGTGTATTTTTGTGTCTGTAAGTGAGTGTGTGTGTGTGAGTCTGTGAGTCTATCTGTGTGCAACTGTTTGTGTGTGTGTCTGTAAGTAAGTGTTTGTGTGTGTGAAAGTCTATGTGTGTGTTTCTGTGTGTGTGTGTGTGTGTGTGTGTGTGTCTGTGTGTGTTTGTGTGTGAGACTCTATGTGTGAGTGTGTGTGTGTGTGTGTCTGAGTGCGAGTGTGTGTGTGTATCTGTCTGTGTTTGTGTGTGAGACTCTATGTGTGAGTGTGAGTCTGAGTTTGTGTGCGTGTGTGTGTTAGTCGGTGTGTGTGTGTGTGTGTGTGTGTGAGAGAGAGTAAATTATATTTATATAAATAAATAATAAAATAATAAATTAATTAATTAATCAAAGTACAATATATGAAATTGTATATGAATATGTTTATATTTAATTATAAAAATGCATTTATAAATAGAACCATAATATTTCATTAAAATATAATATTGCATATTTACATATTTTTATTATGACAGCTCCACTATGAGAACACACATATATTTATAAAGCCCACTCTCCTATTTTAAGATGATATTGTGGCTCATTTATGAACTTTATTTTTGGACATTTATATTTTTTTAAATACATATTTGTCCACACACACTCATGCACACATCCTCAAACTATAGCCTTAACACTAACACTCGACCACACACACAGTCACACTGACACACACAATCAAGTGCTTTCCATAGTGCCTACACACACACACACATCTCACACACTCCTACAGAGTAACACACACACACAATCACAATACACAAACCACACGCGACCTGTTGCTGCTCTAACAAACACTCACTAACTCTTAATACACTGTGATAAACGCCAAATCACAAAAAACACAGATAAGGAATGAATCCCTGTGACAACACACACACACACACACACACACACACACACACACACACACACACACACACACACACACGAGGACCCTGATGTGCCGGATCATCACTAATGAGCTTTTTCAAAATAACACAACAATCCCTCCTGTTCAACACACACACACACATTTACACATTTTGCATGCGCACACATTGGTGACGTACAAATAACATGGACAGAAACTTAGAAAGATAAACATAAAGATTAGCTGTAAAAATGATTGGATATTATATATAGATATAAAACTAGTTTCAATGAGCTCTTTAAGTGAACTAGAAAATATACATATTACATAAAATATTGGCATATATATATACAATACATACAAATCATAAAGCACGTCACATTGCATGACTCTATATTTCTAAAGACAGTTATTGTTCTTTTATATTGTCTGTTAACATGTAAATGCGGATGATTCAGAGCTGTGAACTCACATGTGTGTTTTTTTAGGCTATAGCAGCAGCAGCTGTGTGTGTGTGTGTGTGTGTGTGTGTGTGTGTGTGTGTGTGTGTGTGTGTGTGTGTGTGTGTGTGTGTGTGTGTGTGTGTGTGTGTGTGTGTGTGTGGACTGGTAATCCTACGGTATGGGGACAAAATGTCCCCACAAAGATGGCAATATCCAAATTTTTGTCCTTGTGGGGACATTTTTGGGTCCCCATGAGGAAAACATCTTATAAATCACACTAAGTGATGTTTTTGAAAATGTAAAAATGCAGCATGTCTCCTGTGATGGGTAGTGTGTGTGTGTGTGTGTGTGTGTGTGTGTGTGTGTGTGTGTGTGTGTGTGTGTGTGGACTGGTAATCCCTACGGTATGGGGACAAAATGTCCCCACAAAGATGGCAATATCCAAATTTTTGTCCTTGTGGGGACATTTTTTGGTCCCCATGAGGAAAACATCTTATAAATCACACTAAGTGATGTT
>CM040919.1:37045407-37060407 GCA_023029165.1 Gobiocypris rarus | reverse complement strand
TAGTTTTTGTGTTACACAGATCCTGGGTCAGATGTGACAACCCAGTGTTTGGGTAGTTTTTGTGTTACACAGATCCTGGGTCAGATGTGACAACCCAGTGTTTGGGTAGTTTTGTGTTACTCAGATCCTGGGTCAGACGTGACAACCCAGTGTTTGGGTAGTTTTGTGTTACTCAGATCCTGGGTCAGACGTGACAACCCAGTGTTTGGGTAGTTTTTGTGTTACACAGATCCTGGGTCAGGCGTAACAACCCAGTGCTTGGGTAGTTTTTGTGTTACTCAGATCCTGGGTCAGACGTAACAACCCAGTGTTTGGGTAGTTTTTGTGTTACTCAGATCCTGGGTCAGATGTGACAACCCAGTGTTTGGGTAGTTTTTGTGTTACACAGATCCTGGGTCAGATGTGACAACCCAGTGTTTGGGTAGTTTTTGTGTTACTCAGATCCTGGGTCAGACGTGACAACCCAGTGTTTGGGTAGTTTTGTGTTACTCAGATCCTGGGTCAGACGTGACAACCCAGTGTTTGGGTAGTTTTTGTGTTACACAGATCCTGGGTCAGGCGTAACAACCCAGTGTTTGGGTAGTTTTGTGTTACACAGATCCTGGGTCAGGCGTAACAACCCAGTGTTTGGGTAGTTTTGTGTTACGCAGATCCTGGGTCAGACGTAACAACCCAGTGTTTGGGTAGTTTTTGTGTTACACAGATCCTGGGTCAGATGTGACAACCCAGTGTTTGGGTAGTTTTTGTGTTACACAGATCCTGGGTCAGATGTGACAACCCAGTGTTTGGGTAGTTTTGTGTTACTCAGATCCTGGGTCAGACGTGACAACCCAGTGTTTGGGTAGTTTTTGTGTAACACAGATCCTGGGTCAGGCGTAACAACCCAGTGATTGGGTAGTTTTTGTGTTACTCAGATCCTGGGTCAGACGTAACAACCCAGTGTTTGGGTAGTTTTTGTGTTACACAGATCCTGGGTCAGACGTAACAACCCAGTGTTTGGGTAGTTTTTGTGTTACACAGATCCTGGATCAGACGTAACAACCCAGTGTTTGGGTAGTTTTTGTGTTACACAGATCCTGGGTCAGACGTAACAACCCAGTGTTTGGGTAGTTTTTGTGTTACTCAGATCCTGGGTCAGACGTAACAACCCAGTGTTTGGGTAGTTTTTGTGTTACACAGATCCTGGGTCAGACGTGACAACCCAGTGTTTGGGTAGTTTTTGTGTTACTCAGATCCTGGGTCAGACGTAACAACCCAGTGTTTGGGTAGTTTTTGTGTTATACAGATCCTGGGTCAGGCGTGACAACCCAGTGTTTGGGTAGTTTTGTATAACACAGATCCTGGGTCAGATGTGACAACCCAGTGTTTGGGTAGTTTTTGTGTTACACAGATCCTGGGTCAGATGTGACAACCCAGTGTTTGGGTAGTTTTTGTGTTACACAGATCCTGGGTCAGACAACCCAGTGTTTGGGTAGTTTTTGTGTTACACAGATCCTGGGTCAGACGTGACAACCCAGTGTTTGGGTAGTTTTTGTGTTACACAGATCCTGGGTCAGTAACAACCCAGTGTTTGGGTAGTTTTTGTGTTACTCAGATCCTGGGTCAGACGTGACAACCCAGTGTTTGGGTAGTTTTTGTGTAACTCAGATCCTGGGTCAGATGTGACAACCCAGTGTTTGGGTAGTTTTGTGTAACTCAGATCCTGGGTCAGATGTGACAACCCAGTGTTTGGGTAGTTTTTGTGTTACACAGATCCTGGGTCAGACGTGACAACCCAGTGTTTGGGTAGTTTTTGTGTTACACAGATCCTGGGTCAGACGTGACAACCCAGTGTTTGGGTAGTTTTTGTGTTACACAGATCCTGGGTCAGACGTAACAACCCAGTGTTTGGGTAGTTTTTGTGTTACACAGATCCTGGGTCAGATGTGACAACCCAGTGTTTGGGTAGTTTTTGTGTTACACAGATCCTGGGTCAGACGTGACAACCCAGTGTTTGGGTAGTTTTTGTGTTACACAGATCCTGGGTCAGACGTGACAACCCAGTGTTTGGGTAGTTTTTGTGTTACACAGATCCTGGGTCAGACGTGACAACCCAGTGTTTGGGTAGTTTTTGTGTTACAGATCCTGGGTCAGACGTGACAACCCAGTGTTTGGGTAGTTTTTGTGTTACACAGATCCTGGGTCAGACGTGACAACCCAGTGTTTGGGTAGTTTTTGTGTTACACAGATCCTGGGTCAGACGTAACAACCCAGTGTTTGGGTAGTTTTTGTGTTACACAGATCCTGGGTCACAATAACCCAGTGTTTGGGTAGTTTTGTGTTACACAGATCCCGGTCAGACGACAACCCAGTGTTTGGGTAGTTTTGTGTTAAACAGATCCTGGGTCAGACGTAACAACCCAGTGTTTGGGTAGTTTTTGTGTTAAACAGATCCTGGGTCAGACGTAACAACCCAGTGTTTGGGTAGTTTTTGTGTTACACAGATCCTGGGTCAGACGTGACAACCCAGTGTTTGGGTAGTTTTTGTGTTACACAGATCCTGGGTCAGACGTAACAACCCAGTGTTTGGGTAGTTTTGTGTTACACAGATCCTGGGTCAGACGTAACAACCCAGTGTTTGGGTAGTTTTTGTGTTACACAGATCCTGGCTCAGACGTGACAACCCAGTGTTTGGGTAGTTTTTGTGTTACACAGATCCTGGGTCAGGCGTGACAACCCACCATTTGGGTAGTTTTTGTGTTACACAGATCCTGGGTCAGACGTGACAACCCAGTGTTTGGGTAGTTTTGTGTTACACAGATCCTGGTTCAGACGTGACAACCCAGTGTTTGGGTAGTTTTTGTGTTACACAGATCCTGGGTCAGACGTAACAACCCAGTGTTTGGGTAGTTTTTGTGTTACACAGATCCCGGGTCAGACGTGACAACCCAGTGTTTGGGTAGTTTTTGTGTTACACAGATCCTGGGTCAGACGTGACAACCCACCATTTGGGTAGTTTTTGTGTTACACAGATCCTGGGTCAGACGTGACAACCCGGTGTTTGGGTAGTTTTTGTGTTACACAGATCCTGGGTCAGACGTAACAACCCAGTGTTTGGGTAGTTTTTGTGTTACACAGATCCTGGGTCAGACGTAACAACCCAGTGTTTGGGTAGTTTTTGTGTTACTCAGATCCTGGGTCAGACGTGACAACCCAGTGTTTGGGTAGTTTTGTGTACCTCAGATCCTGGGTCAGACGTGACAACCCAGTGTTTGGGTAGTTTTTGTGTTACACAGATCCTGGGTCAGACGTAACAACCCAGTGTTTGGGTAGTTTTTGTGTTACACAGATCCTGGGTCAGATGTGACAACCCAGTGTTTGGGTAGTTTTTGTGTTACACAGATCCTGGGTCAGATGTGACAACCCAGTGTTTGGGTAGTTTTTGTGTTACTCAGATCCTGGGTCAGACGTGACAACCCAGTGTTTGGGTAGTTTTTGCATGTATATGCATGTGTTTGTGTGTGAGTATGAGCGTGTGTGTAGAGCATGTTTTTGTGTGTGCATACATGTGTATATGTGCGTGTGTGAATGTGTGTGAGTGTGAGAGAGTGTGCATGCATGTGTGTGTGTGAGCGTGTGTGTATATGCATGTGTGTGAATGTGTGAATGTTTGTTTGTTTGTGTGTGTGTGTGTGTGTGTGTGTGTGTGTGTGTGTGTGTGTGTGTGTGTGTGTGTGTGTGTGTGTGTGTGTGAATGTTTGTGTGCGTGGGCATGTTTTTGTGAAATATCAGGACACAAATGTGTATAATGACATGGGTATGACACAGGTATTACAAAAAGAGGGTGAAATATGAGGACGTTCCCCATGTCCTCACTTTTCAAAATGCTTATAAATCACACAGGATGAGGTTTTTATCACAGAAAGTAAACTGTGCAGTCTCCTGTGATGGGTAGTGTGTGTGTGTGTGTGTGTGTGTGTGTGTGTGTGTGTGTGTGTGTGTGTGTGTGTGTGTGTGTGTGTGTGATTGGTAGGTTTAGGGGCAGTGTGTGTGTGTGTGTGTGTGATGGGTAGGTTTAGGGGCAGGGGCAGTGTGTGTGTGTGTGTGTGTGTGTGTGTGTGTGTGTGTGTGATGGTAGGTTTAGGGGCAGGGGCAGTGTGTGTGTGTGTGTGTGTGTGTGTGTGTGTGTGTGTGTGTGTGTGTGTGTGTGTGTGATGGGTAGGTTTAGGGGCAGGGGCAGTGTGTGTGTGTGTGTGTGTGTGTGTGTGTGTGTGTGTGATGGGTAGGTTTAGGGGCAGGGGCAGTGTAGTGGGATAGAAAATACGGTTTGTACGGTATAAAAACCATTACGCCTATGGAAAGTCCCCACATTTCACAAAAACAAACGTGTGTGTGTGTACGTGTATATGCATATGTGTGTGAGTGTGTGTGTGAGAGTGTGTGTTTGTGTGAGTGAGTGTGTGAGAGTGTGTGTGTGTGTTTTTGTGAGTATGAGAGTGTGTGTATATGCATGTGAGTGTGTGTGTGAATGTTTATTTGTGTATGTATATGTATGTGTGTGAGTGTTTGTTTGTTTTTGTGTGTGAATGAGAGAGCGAGAGATAGTGTGTGTGTGTGAATGTTTATTTGTGTTTGTGTGAAAGAGAGAGATTGTGTGTGTGTGTGTGTGTGTGTGTGTGTGTGTGTGTGTGTGTGTGTGTGTGAATGTTTGTGTGTGTGTGTATATGTATGTCTATGTGTGTGAGAGATAGGTTGTGTGTGAGCGTGTGTACGTGTATATGCATGTGTATGTGAGTTTGTGTTTGTGTGAGTGAGTGTGTGTGTGTTTTTTTGTATGTGTGTGTGTGTGAGAGAGATATTGTGTGTGAGTATGTGTACGTGTACATGCATGTGTGTGAGCGTTTGTGAGTGAGTATGAGCGTGGGTGTTTGTGTGTGTGAGAGAGTGTACATGCATGTCTGTATGAGAGTGTGTGTGAGTGTGTGTACGTGTACATGCATGTGTGTGAGCGTTTGTGTGTGAGCGTGTGTGAATGTTTGTGTGTGTGTATATGTATGTCTATGTGTGTGTGTGAGAGGTTGTGTGTGAGCGTGTGTACGTGTATATGCATGTGTATGTGAGTTTGTGTGAGTGAGTGTGTGTGTTTTTTTGTATGTGTGTGTGTGTGTGTGTGAGAGAGAGATATTGTGTGTGAGTATGTGTTCGTGTACATGCATGTGTGTGAGCGTTTGTGTGTGAGTATGAGCGTGGGTGTTTGTGTGTGTGAGAGAGTGTACATGCATGTCTGTATGAGAGTGTGTGTGAGTGTGTGTACGTGTATATGTATGTGTGTGTGAGTGTGTGTATACTTTTGTGGGAAACATGAGACAAAATTGATAGATAAATGCATTGAGTTTTAATGGAGTCTCCTGATCGTCTGTCATTCCTCTTCCTAGTCTAATAAATCTCTCTTTCTGTCCTCTCGGCTCTGCTCAGGACTCTAGAATCCCACATCCAGAACTGAAGTCATGAACTGCCCTCTAGTGGAGAGAAGCGGGGCTCAGATCTTCAGCACACAGTACATCAGCCTCGAGTTAAAGTGCTGATCCAGAGTCTTAATGAGAGAGGCGTTAAGAGCTGATCAGCGATCAGCAGCAGGTTCGAGCGCTGGGATTAAGCCCGTATTAGCAGCCGACAGCCGACAGAAGTGTTAATTGGAATAATTCTAAGGCGGAAACTCTCAGCTGTGCTGCTTAGAGGTTTGCCTTTGAGAAACCACATGAAACCCAGCCATGCTCTCCCCAGAGCGCTAAACGGACCGGCGCAGACCGATTCTGAGCTCAGCTGATGTAAACCATGAAAAATACAGTGGCGTACTGCGGGACGGAGGTGAACCGACCCGTCGCGGCCGCACCTCTGCGTGTTAAAGAGCTAAAATTGTAAAACCATAGGAAGCGACTCCTGGCATATGGTGGCAAGCAGCAGACACACACACATATACCCTAATAGCTGAAACCCACACCCAAAAAAACACACACACTGGCAACAGCATCATCCGTCCCATCCAGGAGAAAACCAATTATCTGTGCTCTCTGGATAACAATGCCCAAGAAACATCTGTGTGCAAGGCCTTACGAGGACCCACACAGGGCCGTCCCTGCATGCCTGTTTAATTTAAACACAGCCCCTCAACCGGCTGGGCGCGTCAGACGGCCGTACCCAGCTGAACGAGGGGCGCAGACCCCCACGCTTGGCGTCCGGCGCGTCAACACAGACGCGGGGACAAATGTGGGAGCAGTTGTGCGTTCTGTACTGGTTTGGCGAGGCCTGGGATGGTTTGGAACGGGCTGGGATCGTTTAGCAGCGCCGAGCGGAGAGAGCAGCCAGCGCACATGTGACGCCCCCGCTGAGGGTCTGTGAAGAACAGCCTGCAGGACACACACAGACCGCAGACACACAACACTAAAGATAGATGGACAGATAGACACTTACACACACACTCTCTCTCAAGATACTGTATGTACACACACTGAGAGACAGACTGATGGATGGGCAGATAGATAGATAGATAGATAGATAGATAGATAGATAGATAGATAGATAGATAGATAGATAGATAGATAGATAGATAGATAGATAGATAGATAGATAGATAGATGGATGGATGGGGGGATGGGTGGATGGATGGATGGATGGATGGATGGATGGATGGATGGATAGATAGATAGATAGATAGATAGATAGATAGATAGATAGATAGATAGATAGATAGATAGATAGATAGATAGATAGATGATGGATGGATGATAGATATATGGATGGATGGATGGATGATAGTTTGATGGATGGATGATAGATGAATGGATGATGGATTGGATGGATGGATGGAATATCAGAATACATGGATGGATGAATGGATGGATGGATGATAGTTTGATGGATGATACATGGATGGATGGATGATAGATGGATGGATCATAGTTTGATGGATGGATGGATGGATGATAGATAGATGGATGAATGGATGGTTTATGGATGATACATGAATGATAGATGGATGGATGGAACATGGGAATACATGGATAGATGGATGGATGGATGATAGATGGATGGATGGATGATAGTTTAATGGATGGATGAGCAGATAGATAGATGGATGGATGGATGGATGGATGATGGATGGGTGATAGTTTGATGGATGGATGATAGATAGATGGATGGATGGATGGATGGATGGATGGATGATGGATGGGTGATAGTTTGATGGATGGATGATAGATAGATGGATGGATGGATGGATGGATGATAGTTTGATGGATGTATGGATGAATGATAGTTATATTGATGGATGGATGATAGATGGATGATGGATGGATGATAGATGAATGGATGAATGATAGATGGATGCATGAGAGATGAATGGATGGATGGATGATGGATGGGTGATAGTTTGATGGATGGATGGATGGATGATAGATAGATGGATGGATGGATGGATGGATGATAGTTTGATGGAAGATAGATGAATGGATGATGGATTGGATGGATGGATGGAATATCAGAATACATGGATGGATGAATGGATGATAGTTTGATGGATGATACATGGATGGATGGATGGATGATAGATGGATGGATGGATGGATGATAGATAGATGGATGGGTGGATGGTATATGGATGATAGATGGATGGATGGATGGATGATACATGGATGAATGGATGGTATATGGATGATGGATGATAGATTGATGGATGGATGGATGGATGATAGATTTTCCTGTCCATTTAATCAATAACCTCCACATTCAGTGATAACTTGCTCCAGTTCTGCCAGATAAACCGTCTCATCAGCGTCAGCATTCCAGAGCACGACGAATGCTGGAGGTTCTGTCATGAGAGTGATGAGAGTGATTACAGAGGCGTTTCCGCCGTTCTTGCAGAGCGTTTTGTTTTTCTGTTGTCGCATTGTGTGAAGTCTTACTCACTCTGTTTAATTGGCTCTCGCAAAAACTCTGCGTTTGATCAAATTATCCTCGTTCGCACTGAGGCTTGTTAGAAATCCCTTAAAGAAATTCGCCTCCAACTCCACAAGCTGTTAAGCTGAGGTGTGAGAGCCTCGGTTATATTAAAACAGAGCCGGGCGGCTGCTGAACCTGATCGCATGCGTGAAGGGTTACTCGTGCTGTTTAACCCAAACCACAGCTATCACACGAAAATGAACCCTAAACCTGATTGGTTTACGTGGGAATGGCATTCCAGGACATCTACTTTCATGGAGGATTTTACTCATCAAGGATGAAAAATAAAGGTCTTTATTGTCATTGATGGTTCCATGAAGGACATATATATCCGCCGCGGTTCTTTACAGTGGAAAACGGTTTGTTAGTTCATTAAAATGTTCTTTGCACTAAGAAAAATAATGTTTCTTTTAAGAACTGTTCACTGAAAGGTTCTTTGGGAACCAAAAATGGTTCTTCTGGCATCACTGTGAAACCCCCCTCTTTTGCAACCTTAATTTTTAAGAGTGTGTGCAATTGTCATACAGGTCAGAGGTCACTTACAGGCAGAGGAATCCAGTCTGGATGGGATTTGTGATCTCCAGTCGCCACCTTGTGGTACTTCGTCAGAGTTTCTTCCTTAGAAACCATCAAGACAACCAATATGGCAAGCCAATTGACTTTTATTCATATCCTGTGAGTGAATTAAAGTTATCAGCAGCTGGCCATTATTGGAAATATTCCAGAATACAATACCAGAGTAGAGCACATTTTGAATAAACAGTCTAAATACACTATTGGAGGTATTCATTGAATATCACACGGCACATGAATATTGTACAATCACTGTTCAACCACCACAGAACAGAAAGTTAACATCACTGATTCTTATAAAAATATTTTAATAAATATATTTCAAAAATTCTTATTTTTAGACTATAACACTTTCTAATAAAATGTGCATGATGTTCTTACTTTGACCTTTTGAGTCTTTTGGAAGTTGCACAAAATGATTAATTAACAAATCAATAGTTTTTCTAGACACTTGAAAATGTGTGTAATGAAAAAGAATGTGCAAATAGAGTCAAATCTTTTAATAAACTGCCACCATAATGATCGAAATGCCTGTTGTAAATTAATTATGTTTTTCCAAAAAGAAACCATTATTTTCTGCATTGTGGAAGCAACATACATTTGTTTAATTAGAATCAAGAGTTTTTGCAGACTTTTGTGTTTACATACACAAGTTGTTTTAATGGCACTATGAAGATGGACGCTCTCAGGCGGGAAAGAAAGAGGCGATACCGAAACCGATGCGCCGACATTCAGCAGGATCTGAGAAGAGGACCCTTTTTATTTTCCAAGGAAAACATTTATTTATTTTATGAGACTTTTAGTTCTCCGAAATAACTCTGTGAGGACTCGTCCAAGAACTGCAATCTAAACCACGTACAATTAGTAATAATATTAAACAAACTAGAGGATTTGGTTTGAGAAAGCTGACCAGAATGTTAGGGGTTGCTATGTGGTTGCTAGGGTACTTGGGGTAGTTTCCAAGGTCTTGCTATGTGGTTGCTATGGTGCTCAGGTGATTGCTAGGGTGTTGCTGTGTGTGTGTGTGTGTGTGAGAGAGTGACTGAGCGAGTGATATGCTGGGCACTTTATAACTTTTTTCTTTCATTTATTTAAATCTTTTAAAATTAATATTTAAACGCAGTTTTGTAAAGAAATTCATACATTTTACATGTATAGATAGATAGATTAGAAATATTAAATATAAATCAGAATGGACGTTTCTCAGTGCATGGTTTACAAATGTATAGAAAGGCAGATAATGAGTCTAACAATGAGCCTCTCCAACTGTCAAAGTTTGAATTTTTAATAGTTCTGGACTTCCCGCCAATGAAAGTCAACGGGATTTTTCCGAGTTTTCATCATCATTTTTAGGAAAACCGTAAGTCGGATCCGTTAGAAAAGATATTATACCGAGACAGAACAGTCTGGAGGTCTGAGCCGAGTTTGGAGTGTACGTTAGAGGAGGAGTTCGAGTTGTAAAGTCAGGTAAAAAATAGTTAAATATTAAATAGTTTTTCAGTAAGTTGCTCTCTCAAGCGAACTTAATACATTAAAATAGTCTAAATGAATCACCACACGAGAGTGATGGATGCTCTCTGCTTCTAATCTGACATTTAAACTAATATATTTCACATATTTTGTTTTATTTTAATAACCGTTTTACCCGCTGTGACGGTTGCGTCTGTGCGGATGTGACGTCAGCACACATCTCCGACTAGCACAACAAGAGCGTTCCCTTTCGAGGGAACTCACACTGCGTCGGAACGACGATTTGGGGATGCTCCCTAAGCATCAGCGAATCTGAAGTCTGAATAAACACTAGTCCAATCCGATTGGTCGTGCGTGATGACGTCATTGTGACGGCATACCCGGAAGTATAAAAGGGGAGCCGGCGCGTAATGGCGGCAGTTATTGCTCTTCAGCATAGCGCTCTCTGTCAAAATTGTCTGTCTATTTACTGTTGTTTGTCCAGTTGTGCAAGTGTGTGAAAGAAGTAGGCGAGAGAAAGCAAGAGAGTTAAGCAGTGTGTGCATCCGTGTCCCCGCTACATTTCGGGCTCGGATGCACACCTGCTTTGTGTGCAATGCCTGGGTGTTCAGCATGCTCGGGCGGCTCTCGAGGGAGCCGCTTGTGAGCGTTGTGAGAGCTGACACTCAGGCTGCTCCGCTCTCGGCTGGCCGTGTTCGATGAGGCCGGCCAGCCTCATGAGCCCCGTGGATCGGTCCCGCATTCGCCGAGGCGGTGCGGCGAGACCGGTCATGGGGCTCACGGATGGACATGTCAGCGAGACTTGGGACTGCTGAGGCATCTTCCCAGTCTTTGTCTGTCAGTTCAGATGTTCTCCTTCCCCGTGTGGAAGCCCGCGATGCGGCTTCTTCCCCGGAGGACCCGATGCCTGAACGGTCTGATTCTGGGAATTAGACGTGCTCAGCATCGGGCAGTCGGGTTATAACGAGCTCGCCACTTCTTATATGCAAGACTCAATCTCACGATTGCCGAGGCAGCGTGCAGGTATGGGTCTGCTATTAAGGTGAACACACGCGATCGGTGTGCATGGAATACTGGTTGACGATAAAACAGTATTGCCTGATGATTAGGGCTGCATTTAAGTCTGAGGATTTAAATGAAATATTATTAGACTCTAAGGAGTTAGATATTCAGCCTGTCATTCAGACCATGTTTCACCGTGATACTGTTTGGCTTTTTTCTCGAGCGATGAAAGCCAATTGTATTATGACGGGTTGAACCACGTTGCTGAGGCAACGTGTGGTTTATGAGTCCGTATAAATACAATAAAACAGTGTCGTGAGGATTATGGCTACATTTAATTCTGAGGAATTAAATAATATATGATCTGACTTTGAGGAGTTAGATATTCAGCCTATCATTCAGACCATGTTTCACCTTATTGTGGCTGTATTTAATTCCAAGGAATTAAATTAAAATATTATCTGACTTTGAGGAGTTAGATGTATTTTTATTCAGCCTATCATTCAGACCAGGTGACTTGTCTGGATATTCATCTAGGTGGAGCCCTCCTGAAGTTGATGTCGTTCTCGCCGTTGTGGCCCGCGGGACACATCAGTTTCAGGCAATTGTTATTCCCAGTGTCCGCCCTAGCGTGCGGCCCTGTAGAGCTGCTCCCTTAGATGAGGCTCCCGCGAAGGGGCAACTGAGGTTGCTTCTTCCGCGGCGCTCTGGGAAATCGATGTGGTAATCCCGCCGTATGACGCTCGGGCCACATCGATTTCGCGAACGCACGCTGCTCCAGCCGCCTCTGAAAAGACCTGCGGCTGGGCAGCTCGCAAGGCGATCCGCACACAGAGGCTAGTTCCCAACTACTCCCTGCCGGTCAGCCGCTTCAGGGGTTGGGGACGAGGCTCGTGTAACACCCGACGCCCCTCTCCCGGGTCGGAGCGAGGTCGCCTCCTGTGGAGTTTTCGAATCGATGCTGTGCTCCCGCCATCTAGTATGCTTCGGACCACATCGTTTCCCCGCGCACGCGTGCTGCACCAGCCGCCTCTAGCAAGACTTGCGGCGGTCCAGCGAACGCGTACGCACACCGAAAATCTTCCTCGATTTCGCCCTGCCGGTTAGCCGCTTCAGGGGTCGGGAGGAGGCTCGGTTGACACCGAGGCCGGCCTCGAGAGGCTGGTTCCTTAGCAGATTATCTTGGCGCAGGGTTATGCCTCCGGATATATCTGCAGGTTCGGGTAATGGAACAGGAAGTTCACTCCCCGTTGGTAAGGAGGCCACAGAATGTGCTCCTCCGCCAGACAGGGAGTCCGGGTTTTACAGCCGGCACTTCATAGTTCCTAAGAAGGATGGCGAGTTGCGTCCAAACTTTAGATCTGAGGTACTTGAATCGTTCTCTGAGGAGATTCAGATTCAAGATGCTTACAGTTCCTCCGCTAGATTCAGATCCAGTCTGAGGACTGGTCTGTCACGACGGGTCTAAAGAGGATGCAGACTTCCCTGTATCCATCCTTCTGTGTCACAGGAAGTTCCTGAGGTTCGCTTTTGGGGGCAAAGCGTACCAATATCGGGTTCGTCCATACGGATTCTCTACGTTGTGGGCACAATTGTCTCCCGCACGTATTGAGTCCATTCGGGCGGTGGTCTCTAAAGTGAAGCTAGGCCACAGCATCACTGTGAAGCAGTTTTAAGGACTGCTGGGGCTCATTGCGGCTGCGTCCAACAGAATATCTTTTGGCCTGCTGCACGAGACCCCTACAGTGGTGGGTGGAAATCAGGGGGTTTTCCTCGAGGGGAAAACCGTTTTTTATGATCAGGGTAACGCGCAGATGCCTTCGTTCCCTAGTCATATGGAAGAAACCTTGGTTTCTGTCCCAGGGGCCAGTGTTGGGAGCATCACGCTTGCCGGAAGACCGCTTCAACGGATGCCTCCTCACTGGCTGGGACGTGGTCATGGCGGCCGCTTTGCGAGAGGTCTGTGGGAGACCCGGCATTTCTCCTGGCACTTTTATTGCCTGGAAATGCTGGCGGTCTACAAAGCTCTGAGGGGCTTTTTACCGGACCTCCGCAGCCACCATGTCCTGATACAGAAGTAAACCAGGTGACTTTCCTTGAGGGGAAATCCATTCTGTATGATCAGGTAACGCGCAGTGGCCTTCGCTAGTCATATGGAAGGAACCTTGGTTTCTGTCCCAGGCCAGTGTTGGGAGCGCCCTGTTGCCGGATATCCGCTTCAACAGACGCCTCCCTCACTGGTTGGGGCGCGTCATGGGACGGCCGCTTTGCGAGGGGCCTATGGGAGGGCGTCATTCCTCCTGGCAGTGCCTGGAGATGCTGGCGGTCTACAAAGCTCTCAGGAGCTTTTTCCCAGACCTCCGCGGCCAACATGTCCTGGTGCGGACAGACAATACGTCTGTCGTAGCGCACTCAATCATCAGGAGGGTTCAGGTCGCGCCTCTGTGCAGACTGGCGCATCTAATCCTCCTGTGGTCCCAAGGGAAACTGTTGTCCATCAGGGCAATGTATGTCCCGGGGGTCCAAAATCAGGGAGCAGACATCCTGTCGAGGCAGGGGCTGAGGCCCGGGGAGTGGCGGCTCCACCCAGAGGTGGTGGAGGCCATATGCAAGAGGTTCGGCCCAGTGGAAGTGGACCTATTTGCGTCTCTAGAGACGCCCTACTGTCCACTGTGGTTCTCCTC
This sequence comes from Gobiocypris rarus, assembly GCA_023029165.1. NCBI lineage: Eukaryota > Metazoa > Chordata > Actinopteri > Cypriniformes > Gobionidae > Gobiocypris > Gobiocypris rarus. The sequence goes on along the minus strand of CM040919.1, from coordinate 37,046,701 downwards.
ACGCATCCAGCCCCTCTGGGGTTGGATGCCATGGTGCAGACGTGGCCGAGGCTGCGTCTGTACGCATTTCCCCCGATTGCTCTGCTCCCGGGAGTCCTGGAGAGGGTCCGTCAACAAGGGGTCAGCCTACTTCTGGTAGCACCCTGTTGGCCGAGTATGGTTCTCGGATATCATAGCTCTGCTGGCAGGTCATCCATGGCAGATTCCTCTGAGGAGGGATCTCCTGTCTCAGGCGGCGGGTACAATATTTTACCCCGGCCCGAGATTTGGAACCTTTGGGTCTGGCCCCTGAGGGGCCAGGTACCTAGAGGCTGGCCTGTCGGCAGAGGTGGTAGAGACGTTACTCAGTTCCAGGGCTCCGTCTACAAGGAGACTGTACAGCCTCAAGTGGAATGTATTTTCCACTTGGTGTAGAGAGCGTGAGGTGGACCCAGTTAACTGCCCGGTGGTTTCAGTGCTGGAGTTCCTCCAAGATCGCTTCTCTGCAGGTCTAACCCGTCCACACTCAAGGTGTACGTGGCTGCCATTGCGGCTTTCCACACTCCTACGGGTGATGGGCCTTGGGTAGGCACCAGTTGGTTGTACAGTTCCTCCGTGGGTTCGGAGGATGAGGCCTGTGGCTCAATCCAGAGTTCCAACTTGGGATCTGGCAGTGGTTCTCGGAGGGCTGGCTGAGGCCCCTTCGAGCCATTGAGTCGGCTGAGCCAAAGAACCTGACCCTTAAGGTGGCTTTTCTCCTCGCCATTACCTCTCTCAGGAGAGTGGGTGACCTCCAGGCCTTGGCGGTAACGCCAACTTGCCTGGAGTTTGCCCCGGGTGGAGTAAAAGCCATCTTACACCCTAGGCCAGGCTACGTGCCTAAGGTCCCATCAGGGGTGGTCAGGTCTTTGGTCCTACAGGCATTCCATCCTCCGCCTCACGTGACGGGAAGAGGAGAGGCTTCACCTACTCTGCCCGGTTAGGGCACTCAGAGTGTATTTGGAGAAGTCAGCACAGTGGAGGAGGTCCCAACAACTGTTGGTGTGTTTTGGCTCACCCAAGAAAGGATTGCCTGCGTCTACTCAGACAATCAGTAATTGGATTGTCCAGGCGATAACCATGGCTTATCAGGTGCGCAGTTTGCCTTCACCTATGGCCGTGAGGGCTCATTCCACCAGAGGCATGGCCTCTTCGGTGGCCCTCCTTTCTGGGGTCCCCTTGCAGGATATCTGCGAGGCGGCGGGGTGGGCTACCCCACACACCTTCATTAGGTTTTATAGCCTAGATCTCCCTACGACGCCTGGCGCTAGGGTGC
>CM040919.1:37015407-37030407 GCA_023029165.1 Gobiocypris rarus | reverse complement strand
GCACTTTTATGATGGATGGATGCACTTTTATGATGATAGATGCACTTTTATGATGGATAGATGCACTTTTATGATGGATAGATGCACTTTTATGATGGATGGATGCACTTTTATGATGGATGGATGCACTTTTATGATGGATAGATGCACTTTTATGATGGATGGATGCACTTTTATGATGGATAGATGCACTTTTATGATGGATGGATGCACTTTTATGATGGATATGTCATTGGTGTCAATGGAGACCTTTCTGAGCCATCGGATCTCAACACTAATATCTTCATTTGTGTTCTGAAGATGAACGGAGATCTTACGGGTGTCGAACGAAATGAGGAGGAATTTAGAAAGAATTTTCATTTTTGGGGGATCTAACCCTTTGTTGCAAGCATAATGCATGTGCAAATTTCACGAAAACCGGCAGCAGTCTCAAGCTCATTCCTGCCTGCTGAAACCAGGAGGAAGCGTGTGCAGAGAGAGCGGGTGAGATGTCATCCTTATCGGAGCAGGATAAGAACCGCTCCACACAGGACAGAATGACACGCTGATCCCTCGTTCCTGCATTGGGAACAGACACTCTCTGCTGCGCTGCGGCTTAAACCGTCTGTACATTCACATTGATTTCTCATCAGCGAGGCTCGCTCTGCAGGACCAGCGCTGTCCTAAACGTCTGGGCCTGGGATGAGACAAACACTAGAGGTTTCTTAACTTCAGTGATTTGATGCAGTTCCAAAGCTGCTTTAAAAATAGTGTTTCTTCTCCAGTGGAGTAAACAACTAAATGCTGCGTCTCTGTTTCTGATGGCTGCATTAATGAGGATTTATGATTACTGCTGTTTTTGATATCTATAAATCAGAAATCTGAAAAAATATATTATTACTACTACCGCATAATAGACAGTGTGTCCTTCAGTACTGCATAATTAAAGCCACGGCGTTATGTTTGTTGCATTTGCAATGTTTTGAACTGGCTTTGCATTAATATCAGTGAAATATGACCGTCATCATGTCCTCTAAAGTCTCGCAGTTCTGTGTTTTGTCCTGCTCATGAATTGTGTGTGGTGGATCCGTCTGTGTTTGCTGTGCCAGGGCTTTGTGGATCTCATATTCCCCACGATAAACAGTGCGGCGCAACACAAACGAGCCGCTGAAATCTGCTGGCTGGGTGAAATCTGATCCGGCTCTCCGGCGCAGGACGCCAGCGGAAACAGAGCTCATTAGGAGCGCGCATCATCACTACACCTGGCACCTCGTCGCACGCTTTGTTTATCCCGCGTTTTATTTTCCGCTGCCAATCTCCCCTTCACAACAGGAGAAATATCTCTAACAGATTGAGGTTTCTTGCTTTGGCAGCAGTAATGTTCTGCCGAATCAAACGTCCTGTCATAATGCAGATGAAGAGACGCCAGGGGGCTGTTTTTAATGAGCTTTTGAGCTGTCGGACACAACATCAGTCTCTCTGACTGATCGGAACAAGGTCATCATATATTATTGTGGACACTTAGTAGGGCCCTATGATTTCCGGCATGCAGAAACGCGGACGTGGTCATAAATATGGAAGTTACTGTAAAACGTGGAATTTGTCATATTTCTGATTAGGGCTGTAGCTATCGATTCTTTTAGTAATCGAGTATTCTACCGTTTATTCCATCGATTAATCGAGTAATCGGATAATAATTACTTTTTTCTTTATTAGAGAGCAATACTAAATATATAAGAGAAAATAAGACAGGTATCTTACAATTAACATCTAATTTGTTTTCTTTTTAGAAAAATAAAGTTTTATTGCTGAAATTGCGTACATAATAACTGTGAATATAACCCATTTTAATGCATTCAATTGCCACATTATAAATATCTATTTCAAATTAGTTTAAAAAGTTCAGTCTAAAACTAAACCTACAACCAATAAACCTAAATAATATTAATATAAATAGCAATAATGCCTAAACATTGCATGTATGTTTAAAGCTTAACTTTAAAGTTTCAGCTTCAGTTCAGGCATGACAAGCCTTTACTGTCTTCTGAAGGCTGTGAGGCTTTTGTAAGAAGCAAAAAATATTGGACAGGAAGGAAACTTGAAATAAGAACAAGAGTACAGATGGTCATACTAGAGATGCTCGGATAACTTCACCGAATCCGCTGTTAAAAACAAACCATCCATCCGCTCCCGATCGTCATAAACTCAAATCCTCAGTGTAAGCGCGATGCTACCGTCACATATTAGCTACACTGAAGTAGGTTGCTTTAAAACAAATCTTCTTTGGCGAAATTACAATTGCAAACGGGTTGACACCTCTACATCACCTCGCAAACACGAGAGATGAGTTTGTGTTTAATTCAGATAAAGTAGCCTACATCGCACATACAGATCTACATTTTGAGCTAATCATATTCATCATTGTAACACAGCTTGTTTAATTAAGTTAGTAGCTATAAATATTGCTCGTATCTCCTCAGCTGCCGTGCGAACTGCTGCATATGAAACATGTTCAGTGTCGTATCCTGAAGCTCAACACACAGTTGTCTTTATTTAAAAATAGCGAGACTAAATGATATTAGCAGTGCTGATGCCAGTCTCTCTCGCATTGGGTCTTTGATCTCGCCATGAGCTGAAAACCAAAGTTAAAGAGCGACACATTCATTGCGTTTTACCGTGAAATGAGTTCCGCGTCTTAATTAAAATCAACACATTAATGATTTCTCTCATCCACCCGCAATTTTTGGGATGTTTACCCACCTGAACCGCAATCCGCGCATACTCCGAGTCCTTATACACAAAAAAATATAGTTCTGCAACATCCGTGTGTAGTTAAATGAACTAAACGAAGCATCGAGGCAGATGATTTTGCCTCGAGGATTTTTTCAATTCAAGTTACTCGAGGAATCGTTTCAGCTCTATTTCTGATGAATAAATAAAAAGTACAGAACACTTAAATCAGATTGCGATGGTGTCTGTTGATTGGATGTGATTAATAGTGGAGAAAATATTGGAGTTTCCAGGGTTATTGTTAATGATGCAAGAGTAGAACTGTGACTGAGCATCTCTCAAGGACCTTGCGTAGACCTTCTGATGTTCTCTATTGGCTTGCCTATGAACAGTGAGTCCTGAGAGCTTGAGACGCCTCTCAAGCGCACACCCAGCCGTCTTCATCCTCCGGAGTTCGCTGGTGTACCAGGGGGCTGAGCGCGAGAAGGGGACCGTTCTAGTTCTGACAGGGGCGTGGAAATCTAGAATGTTGCTCAGAGATTGGTTGTAGAAGTCACCGACTCCGTGACAGAGGAGAGATCAGCAGAGGAGAATTTCTGGAGGTCTATAGTTAAAGTTTCCTGGTTAATCTTTTTCAGGTTCCTGAAGCAAATTTGACGGGTATCTTTGGAATGGGAAGAGGGGCATGGCAGCTCCATTGAGATGGCCTGGTGGTCAGACACACCCAGATCATACACCAAGAGGTTTCTAATATGAGGAGAGTTGGAAATGACCAAGTCCAGAGTGTGTCCCCTAGAATGAGTGGGTACATCCACATGCTGTTGGAGATTGAGGCAGTCCAATAATTGAAGAAACTCATCTGCCAGGTGGCAGGAGGGGCTATCTACATGAATATTAAAATCTCCTAATATTAAAATGTTGGCAGAAGTAGAGCAGAGTGTTGTAAGAAAGTCATGCATCTCAGTGATAAAAACAGAATTTGTTTTGGGTGGCCGATAAATAAGAAGTATTGTCAAAGAAAAAGGGGGTTTACATTTAAAAGCAAGGTATTCATATGTTTTTGTATCGATGAGCTATAAAGTGGTTTGATTAAAAAAGAAATACGATAAATAAAATTGACTATACTCACATTTATCCTTCACGTTGCAAAGATGTTTACCTGATCCAATTAGATAGGAGGCGCTGTCTCGAAAAACGAGGGGCCTGAGAATGCGGGACTGTAGATGCAGGCTACAATATCAGCGCTGACTGATTTTATTAGTTATGGTCAAAAAAATAAAAATCTAAATCTAACATAAGTTAAACTAAAATCGGGTGGAAAAGCGGCGAAGCTAGGCAACCAATTTTATATGGTAAAATTTTAATATTCTGAGTTCATTTATTAGGTGTCCCATAGTATCATATATTTAGATCATGATGATAACCACAGTTTAAACCAGGGGTCCCCAAACTACGGCCCGCGGGCCGAATACGGCCCGCCCCCACATTTGCACCGGCCCTTTGAACAATGCCAGAGACATATTTTGAAAAAATTTAATTTTAAAATTATATTCATATCTGTATTTGATTATAAAGGTTGCCTTTTAAACTAAAATGTCCCTTTCTTTTTTACTTTTACCTTAGTAATTAACTAAAATATTAACATAGCCTAGCTTAATTATTTGTTAGATTCACCCACCAATAGAATCGCACTTTCAATGAACGTTTCATCGTGATCGAGCAAAAGCGCGCGAGCCAGCAAGAAATGACTAGAGACTACAAGACAATTGGATAATGCTTTTTTAAAGTAATTCTCTTTTGTCTGTATGGTGCATAAAATAATAAACAAAGCATTAGGAGGCATAATAAATACATTTAAAATCATAATAAAAACAATAATACTCCACAATAATAGTCATTCTGGCCCATGTAATTTTCTGTAACCGACCCGGCCCCCATTAAAGAAAATAACAATAATGTGGCCCTCACAGAAAAAAGTTTGGGGACCCCTGGTTTAAACCATGCATATAGCCCTTCACTACCATAGTCAAATATTTTTGTTGTGTGATTAGTTGTTACATTAATCCATATCGAGTAAAAATGTCCAGAGCTTATCATCATTATCGAATTTAATTTTATCGCGATTCGATATGATATCGTTTATCGGCCCAGCCCTAATTACAACTGTTAAGTTGCATCAACTCCTGAATGAAACGACACCAGTCCACTGTGAGAATGAAAACAGAGGCTGAACCGCCCCAAAACCTCAATCACTATTCCCTACGCTAATCCACTAATACAGTTCATTAAAGGCGAGAATGAAAACGAGTGCGTGAAGTCGGACAGCCGTTGTGTGTACATCGGTTGTACACTCTTTATTGCGGTGCAATGTGGGATTGTATGAGTGCACTCAATAAAGTCCACTATGGTTTCGGACACCACTACAAATGGCTGACCGCTCAAATAATGCCCTATTTGAGGGTATGGGGGTGATTTTGGATTCAGCCTATAACTGCGTAGCTCACTGGCGGGGTTTGCAGCTTGATGTTCACGTCAGATCATTACGTTTCTTCAGAGTGTTCCCATGACAATAGGCGGGAATGCTTTAGAAACATGTGCATTGGCCAGTCTAACATAGAAAATAAGCTTTTGAACACTACTTGAGCATAAGAAACGTACTGGTTAATTTATGGGGCAGTTCATGTCTGATTTTGTTGAAGATTATTCCCCAATCAAGTATTCAGACCGAAACAGCTGCCCGGAGGTGTGGCAAATATGGAACGGACTTTCCTTGAAAGGGTGTTCACACTTGTAGTTTGGTTCTGATACATTTAGGCCAAGTGTTACTAGTATCCGCTTTCACGGTTAGTCTGTTTCCGAGTTTAAATAATGTCGATACAATGTAAAGTACTTGCACAGGCACTTTTTTTGGATGATTGTGTTTTCCGTTGTTGTCGTCTGTTACCGTTGAGCATGCAGAATGTGGCGATGGACCCTTTTCACAGACTGTGATGACGCGTTTTAACGGTCATTAATATCATAAATCGTAAAGTTTTTTGTATTTTCATAAAAATAAAAAAAAATGTATGTACATTTATAACACTACTAGTTTGTATTATATTACTTTTGCATCAAATTATAAAAAAACAACTTACCTGCTGTTGAGGGTGTTATTAATACAGCGTCTATGGGAGTGATGGTAATAATAACATATTTCTCTCTTTTCACTGCCGTTATCAATCTCACACAAATTTTTCCCTCTTTGTGAAAGTTGTGAAATCCCTATTGTTGCGTTTTTCTTTTGCTATTTAAAGAAAATCGGGACACAAAAAAATTATTTAATGTATTCTCTCATTCACCGCTATAAAAGTTAACCCAACATGACGACTTCCGCTCCGAGAAACCCGGAAATGTGAAAAGGGTCCATTGGTCGGAGTGGTATTAGTCCCGCCCCTCCTCCACTGTGATTAAACGGCTGGGTAAAATTTGAGTAATGAATGCTGGAAAAAATTGTTTAGGGGCCATAAATAATTTTTTATTTTTCATTCTAAATTAAATTTTATTCATTTTATTATTATTATATATTTTTTTATTTTACAAACTGATGCAATGGAAGCTCATAAATGTCATTGACATGACATGGTTAGATTCAGATTGTAAGTATCATATATTAAGTTGGGTGTCCACCTTAGAGATAATCACCATATTTATACTCGCGCTACCGGACTTAGACCTGAAGTGCGCACACAGCAAACACTTTTCACTCAGACAGCATGCCATCGCGATTCAGTTCACGGATTATTGGGTTTGAATGATCAAAGTAAAAATGCATGTCCTGACGAGTATTCAGGTAAACACAGTAGTGTATGTCTTTAGTGAACGTACATAGAGTTGAGTGAGAAATTGGAGGTGTTCCAATTAATTGGGTCCGTGCAGCTCTTAAAGGGCCGGACCTCATATTCTTTGTGATTAATGTTAATCAAACAACAAAATACAAATAGAAAATCACCACATGCTTGACTGAATAACTCTAATATATGTATAAGGAATCTGTGTACAGTTCATTTATAGAGTGAAGAATAAGCCGTTTATATATATATATATATATATATATATATAGACTGTAGCTGAAAAATAAAGCACCGTTTTTGTCATATTGTTTGTAATTTGCATGTTTGCTTATTTTTTAAAACAAAGATAAAATAAAAAATAAATATAGCCTTATTATAAAATTACATTTAAAAATATTCAATTACTTATATCATGAAATAAGATTTTGGTCATCCCAACGTGTTCAGAATAGTTGAAAGGTTAGTGAATGTTAACATGTTATATAAGGATGTTAAAACTGGCATGTAATTATTATTGCAATAAGACGAGGGAATGGTCAAAAAGCAGCGAAGGATTTTTTTTTTTACATATATAAAACAATGAATAGTATGTTCTGTCATATTATTCAATTACTTTTACTGTTTTTTTTTGTTTGTTTGTTTTTTGCCGTATCGATTCAGTATCGGTATCGAGGTATTTTAGTCTGGTATCGTATCAAAGTCATAATTTTGGTATTGTGACAACACAAATATATATTTTTCTGTATATCATGCATTATAGGAGTAATGAAAAGCACATTTTTCTTAAGGTGTAGCCCCGTTTGGCAGCGGTATTGAAAAAGCCCAAACGATACCCAACCCTACTCATATCTAACACATGTACATTTGTCTCACAGTGTTTTTACAGTCTTTGTCATATTTTAATTATGGATTACTGGCAACAAATCTGGACACGTCTCATTAAAATGCATCACTGACGAATGCAATGCGTCTTATTCTGCGATTGGCCTTTTGCTCCAAAAACAGGCCTTTTTAATCCTGTGTGTGTCTGAGTTTCCTTGAACAAGAGCTTGATCTACGTTGAGTTGTCACGCTTGGCATGAGCTGAGATCTGAGATTTACGCCGTCCGACGTGTACCTCCACCGCCCGTGACCGATCCTCATTCCTCCGCTCAGTCGTCTCATATTAGCGGCCTGATAAATCAGCCGTTTCTGAACGAAAGCACTAGACAAACACAGACGTCTGTCTTCTGTAGCACACTGACAGCGGCTCTCGAGCACTCAAACACACACACACACACACACACACACACACACACACACACACACACACACACACACCGGATTAAGAGTGATGGATTTATGGATTTAGTTGGAGATACAATCTGCTGTGTGATGGCTTCACGCTCTTTACTAACGTGTATCATCCAAGCAGCATTGATTTCACATCTCTCTATTGCACTGAAGTAGATAAAGAGCCGTTATTCACGACTAATGTCTGTTGACTGACCTGCTGTTGATCAACACACAACTCTTCAGATGATCAGTTTGAAATGGAAGTTTAAAACAGGAATTCTTGTTCATTTCAACAAAAAACGGCACTCATTTCTACACAATGTGGTAACGTGCAATTGACATATAGCCTGACGAGCCACGCCCACATCAGGATGTTTGGTCTGGGAACTCTCCATTGGCAGGGCTTAATCCGAACGGTTGTCTTTCAAACTCCCTCAACACGCAATTGGATAGCGCAACAACCAACCAGAGCAGAGGAGAAGGTGAAGCGGAGCTAGCTGATAGATTAAACGCTTGTCGTATCCGGTCGGCTAAACTCCGAACACATCTTCCCTTCTTAAGAATGACTTCAGTGCCGTTCTTTGTCTCAGAGAAAAGCTCAACTCAAGTCTTTCAGAGCCGATTCGAAAGACCGCCATTCGCCAGCTTCTTTGTTTACAAGTAATGCCTGGCTCACACTACAGGAGTTTTAAAATCCTATCCGATTGTAAAATCTGGTTGCAGCACACACTTCAGGAGAATCTTTGCAGATTTTCTTCCCTCAAATCTTAAACATGCTCACACTACAAGATTTGAAATTCGCGAAGCATCACACACTGCAAAATGTTATTAAGATTATCGTGCCAGAGGAAGCGCATCACGTGAGCTACGCAACAGATTGTAATCGGGGAAAATGGATAATGTAAACCGAAAACTTGCTCTATCAGTAATGATCGTTTGTTGTGAAAAAAAAAACAAAAGTGGAAGAATAAACGAGTGTGGATGAGAAAATGTTTGGGGAGACGGGATCAACATGGACTGTCAGTTCTTCAGCGAGAAATGGAGGTAAAATGTACCTTATATTAGTATCATAGTGTGCTAGAATGTTTACCGTTATAATATCGCCTGCCTAGTTCAAAAGCGATAGTGTCACCTTTTACAGTGTAGATTTGTGCTGTAATATGAAAATACAATTGATGCTAGTATAGTATGTATTATGAAATGTGTCTACTTATAAGAAACAAGGGTTTGCAGCTTTCTCTCTCTCTCACTCACACACAAACACGCTGTATACATACACACACGCACAAACATACACACACGCACATACACACACAGCGCGCGCACATACATACACACACGCACAAACATACACACACGCACATACACACACAGCGCGCGCACATACATACACACACGCACAAACATACACACACGCACATACACACACACAGCGCAGCATACATACACACACGCACATACATACACACACGCACATACATACACACACGCACATACATACACACACGCACATACACACACACACGCACATACACACACAGCGCACATACATACACACACGCACATACATACACACACGCACAAACATACACACACGCACATACACACACAGCGCGCGCACATACATACACACACGCACATACATACACACACGCACATACATACACACACGCACATACATACACACACGCACATACATACACACACGCACACATACATACACACACGCATACATACACACACATACATACACACACGCACATACATACACACACGCACATACATACACACACGCACATACACACACACACACACGCACACACACATACATACACACACACACGCACATACATACACACACACAAACATACACACACGCACATCACACACGCACATACATACACACACACGCACATACATACACACACGCACAAACATACACACACGCACATACACACACAGTGCGCGCATACATACACACACGCACATACATACACACACGCAGCACATACATACACACACACACGCACATACATACACACACGCACATACATACACACACGCGCACATACATACACACACGCACATACATACACACACGCACATACACACACGCACATACATACACACTGCATACATACACACACGCACATACACACACACGCACATACATACACACGCACATACATACACACACGCACAAACATACACACACGCACATACATACACACACACATACATACACACGCACATACATACACACACGCACATACATACACACACGCACATACACACACAGCGCACATACATACACACACACATACATACAACACGCACAAACACACACACACACACACAACACACACACACACACACACACACACACACACACATACTACACACACACACACACACACACATACACACACACACACACACACACACATACATACACACATACATACACACACACATACATACACACACGCACATACACACACTGCGCACATACATACATACACACGCACAAACATACACACACGCACATACACACACAGCGCGCGCACATACATACACACACGCACATACATACACACACGCACAAACATACACACACGCACATACACACACACAGCGCGCACATACATACACACACGCACATACATACACACACGCACAAACATACACACACGCACATACACACACAGCGCGCGCACATACATACACACACGCACATACATACACACACGCACATACACACACAGCGCGCACATACATACACACGCACATACATACACACACGCACATACATACACACACGCACAAACATACACACACGCACATACACACACGCACATACATACACACACGCACATACACACACACACGCACATACATACACACACGCACATACACACACACGCACATACACACACACACGCACATACACACACACACGCACATACATACACACACGCACATACATACACACACGCACATACACACACACGCACATACACACACAGCGCACGCACATACATACACACACGCACATACATACACACACGCACATACATACACACACGCACATACATACACACACGCACATACATACACACACACGCACAAACATACACACGCACACACACACAGCGCACATACATACACACGCACATACATACACACACGCACATACACACACAGCGCGCACATACATACACACGCACATACATACACACACGCACAAACATACACACACGCACATACACACACAGCGCGCGCACATACATACACACACGCACATACATACACACACGCACATACATACACACACACGCACATACACACACAGCGCATACATACATACACACGCACATACATACACACACGCACATACACACACAGCGCGCACATACACACACGCGCACATACATACACACACACGCATACACACACACACACGCACAAACAATCCCCTCTCTATCTATCTATATAATTATTGTTATTACTTCCGTCTAGTCGTAGACTTCTTGTTTCCTATTGGCTATTGTGACAGTACTGACGTTATTACAATCTTGCTCATCCTGATAAATATCAAACATGTTTGATATGATCGGGGAGAGCCCGATTTATGTGAGAGCAGATCGGGAGGGGCAAGATTTTATCTGTGAATGTCTCACATTACTAGATAATCAGCGCCGAACATCGGAACCGATCGAGGTCGTGGACAAGATTTTTTCTCCGAATCTCGGGAGGGGGAAATCGGGTATAAATCGGTCTAAAACTCCTGTAGTGTGAGCCAGGCATAAACCGCAGCAACTCTGCCGTCATTATGTTAAGCCCGCCCACCGACTCTATACCCGATGTGATTGGCCTGACCAGAGTTTGTTTTTCCAGCTCGCAGGTCCACCGAGAGTTGCTAGACTTCACTCGCGGCACATTAGATTTGCTGTCGCTAGGGTGCGTCTAGATTTCTAGGCTAATTGACATGTTGACAATGTGTTAAAATATACTAGCAGCTTGTAAAAACATTCTAACGATGGTAAAATATGATAGTAATGTAACGAAGTTCGTTGTTGTGGGAAGGAAGGAGGCGGGAACCGGCGAACGTTCAAAAGACTTTAATACAATGAATAAACAAAAGGAAAGTAAATCGCGGGCAGCCCCTCACGGACGACACACAACAAAACATAAACCAAACTCAACGTAAAGTCCAGGCCTGGTCCTCTCTCGTCCTCTCCTGAACTCGCCCGTCCTTTTATGTCTCCGAGCTCCCTCATGAGAGGACTTGAGACCGGTGTGTCTCGCTACAGGGGACGCTCATTAACACTCACGCACCGGTCTCCACTCGCTCCTCCCATGTCGCTCGTTCGTCCACCTCGCCACAAGTAACATGTTAACAGTGTGCTAAATTGTTAGAAACATGGCTGGAACATGTTAAATAATGGTAAAACATGTGAGCAACTTGATGTTGTGAGCAACATGTAAGTAACATGTTAACTGTGTGTTAAATTATGCAAACAACACACACACACTCTCTCACACACACACACACTCACACACAAACACACACACACACTCTCACACACGCACACACACACACACACACACACACACACACACACACACACACACACTCACACACACTCACACACACACACACACACACACACACTCTCACACACACACACACACACACACACACACACACACACACACACACACACACACACACACACACACACGTTGTGTTTCCATGTTTTATGGGGACATTCCATAGGCGTAATGCATTTTATACTGTACAAACCGTATTTTCTATCCCCCTACACTGCCCCTGCCCCTAAACCTACCCATCACACACACACACACACTGCCCCTGCCCTAAACCTACCCATCACAGGAGACATGCTGCATTTTTACTTTTCAAAAACATCACTTAGTGTGATTTATAAGATGTTTTCCTCATGGGGACCAAAAAATGTCCCCACAAGGACAAAAATTTGGATATTGCCATCTTTGTGGGGACATTTTGTCCCATACCGTAGGGATTACCAGTCCACTCACACTCACACTCACACACACTCTCACACACACACACTCACACACACACACATGTTGGGTTTTCATGTTTTATGGGGACATTCCATAGACGTAATGCATTTTATACTGTAAAAACGTATTTTCTATCCCCTACACTGTCCCTGCCCCTAAACCTACCCATCACACACACACACACACACACACACTGCCCCTAAACCTACCCATCACACACACACACACACACACACACTGCCTGCCCCTAAACCTACCCATCACATACACACACACACACACACACTGCCCCTGCCCCTAAACCTACCCATCACACACACACACTCACACACACACACACACTCCTGTGTCGCTCCTGGCTCTCTGTCACTCCTGGCCTGTGAAACACACGCTGGCATGTTGATCAGAGCGGCGGATCGGGTCGGACGGGCCGTTTGGGATGCAGGCTTTGTTGCTCAGTGTCTCTGGCCGGACGCGTGTAGAATCAGAAGCCAGAGACTCGAGGCACTGGAGCGTAAATACGGGCAGTCATTATGTGTTTCCTTCAGGATTATTCTGTCATTTATTCCCGAAATCGTGAGGGAAGCACATTTACTTATGCAGCGGTAAAGCCTCAGCTAACACTCAAACATGCACGTAATTCTGCTCACGACCCGTCCAGATCCGAAGACAGGAACGGACCAGCATGGCGAGATCTTAATGGGATGTTAATGGCAGGGTTATTATAGTCAGCTAATATTGAACATAAATACAACTTAAAACCAAGACAAGATTTCTGATCACGTTTAAAGTTAAAGAAGTAAATCTGAAATAAAAAAATAATAAAACTATACAGACTTTTGGGTTTTTAAAGAGAGAAAACGCAACATCATAGAATAAAAAAAACTCAAATTAAAATGAAAAAAAAAAATATTATTGAGACTATTATAATTGTTGTTAATATTTAAAATGATAGTTTTTGTTTTCATTTTAATTTTGTTCCAAGTTTGTCATTTTTATTATTATTTTTAATGTCTATATATATATATTTTTAGTACTTTAGAATTTAGGAATAAAAACAAACAATAAAATGATTACTAAAAATATGAAATATTTGAAATTAAAACAAAATAAAATGATTATGAAAAAGATACTATTATATATACTATTACTAGATGAGATACTATTATAATTTTTGTTAATATTTTGAATTATATTTCAGTTTTCATTTTAGTTTTAAGTAATTTTGGTTTTATTATTATTTTTAATGTCAATATAGTTTAATTTGAGTTATTTTAGTAACAAATGAATAAACTAAGTGCAAAAAATATTTAAGAAAATTCAATAAAAACAAAATAAAACACTTGCTTAAAATATGAAATATTTTAAATAAAATAAACAATTAAAACATTTAAATGAGATAAACAACTAAATAAAATAAAAAACTTGAACACATTTTAGTTTTAGTAATTTTCTTTTTGTCATTTGTATTATTTTTAATGTCTACATAGTTTTTTATGTAGTTATTTTAGTACTTTAGAACTTAGAATAAAAACAAAGTAAAATGATAAAAAATATGAAATATTATTTGTAAAAACAAAATAAAACACTTACTAAAAAGATGTAATATTTGAAATGAACTTAAACAATAAATACATAATTTTAAAGTAAAAACAAAATAAAACTATTACTAAAAATATGAAATATTTTAAACATAATAAAAATGAGAAACACAACTAATGTATTATCATTGAGAGACTTCTATAATTGCTGTTAATATTTTGAATTATATTTTATAGTTTTAGCAATTTTTTGTTGTGTTTTTGTTATTTTTATTATTTTAATGTTTAGTTTAGTGTTAGTTATTTTAGTACTTTATAACAAACCATGTAAAATTATTACAAAAAACACTTACTAAAAAGAATAAATATTTGAAATAAAATTAAAATACATAATTTTAAAGTAAAAATAAACAAAATAAAACTATTACTAAAAATATGAAATATTTCAAAAAATAAATACATTTTATTTATCTAGATTTTTTATGTGGCCATTGAATGTCACCGGAGAACCCTAAACATGTGAATGTGTTAAATTATTGAAAGAATGAAGTAAATCTGTAAATATAATATTTCATCTCCAGGGTTTGTGAATC
>CM040919.1:36977907-37002907 GCA_023029165.1 Gobiocypris rarus | reverse complement strand
GTGTGTGTGTGTGTGTGTGTGTGTGTGTGTGAGATTGCTGCTGTTGCCTTGACCTGCACAGATTGAGAAGTGACCCAGACCTCTGCAGTGAAGATACAGAGAACCAATTCAATCTCCTTTGAGCATGTGTGTGTGTGTGTGTGTTTGTGCTTTTAATGGCTATTACAGCTTTCAGTGTGTGTGTGTGTGTGTGTGTGGTGAGCTCAGGGCTCAAATGAATGTCAACATTTATAGATTCAATCAAAATCCTCTCCATATTCAGAGTAGATCATAATTGATAATGCTAAATGTTTGTGTCATCCACCTCTTCAATCCGGAGCTATATTTTGTAGAAGAAACCTCCTCTTGGGGACATTTGAGGACATTCTTTAATGGAAAATCAATTTATACATGCTTTTTCCCTCAAAAATACAAACAGATTCCTTTAGGAAGCAAATATAGCTCTGTCTGTGATCATTATAACTCGCTCTAGAGTGCTTTAGCTCCCGCCCACGGCGCTGGTTCTGAAATAATTTTTCCATTAATTTTTCCCAAAGGGATTTTCAGTATAGTCTTCATTATAAGCGTTATAAGCCATGAACCGAATCAACCAGCTACTAGGTAAAACAACTACATTTAAATAATACATAATTGAATTTAATAAATGGTGGCGGAATATAAAACTACTCATTTTAAATATGTTAAATATATACCACTGAGGTGAAGTGAATACCACTGATGATCTCTTCATCACGGCTCCTGTTAGTGGGTGGGATATATTAGGCAGCAAGTGAACATTTTGTCCTCAAAGTTGATGTGTTAGAAGCAGGAAAAATGGGCAAGCGTAAGGATTTGAGCGAGTTTGACAAGAGCCAGATTGTGATGGCTAGACGACTGGGTCAGATCAAACAGACGAGCTACTGGAGATCAAACTGGCCTCTTCCAGCAGGATAATGCTCCTGCCACAAAGCACAAATGCTTCAGGAATGGTTTTAGGAGCACAACAATGAGTTTAAGTTGTTGCCTTGGCCTCCAAATTCCCCAGATCTCAATCCAATCGAGCATCTGTGGGATGTGCTGAACAAACAAGTCCGATCCATGGAGGCCCCACCTCGTAACTTACAGGACTTAAAGGATCTGCTGCTAACATCTTGGTCCCAGATACCACAGCACACCTTCAGGGGTCTAGTGGAGTCCATGCCTTGAGGGATCAGGGCTGATTTTGCAGCAAAAGGGGGACGAACACAATATTAGGAAGGTGGTCATAATGTTATGCCTGATCTTTGTGTATATAAAACAATATATCTTAAGTTTATTGCAAAACAAGCATAATTATATACAAATATTAAAGTATTTTGAGAGCAAAGAGAAATTGACTCGATTACATCATTCACAGTGCTTCATAGGAGTGGGCGGAGCTAAAGAGCTCTTGGTATTTTGTGTGTGGAATTTTCTGCACAGCATCATGGGTAATCTAGTTTTTTAACACAAATTCCGCTGTTAAAAGAGATTATTTTAAGAATAAATTGAAATAAAGTGGGCTAATATTAATATTAATATTTTTAGTATTGAAAATCAAACACGCACTTAAAAAAATTATGTAGAAACAATTTTCACTCAGAAATTGGTAGTAAATTTCACAATGACTCAGCAAGAAACACGTTGAATGAAAGTAAAAAAAAATGAGTCTTTTAAAATGTAATAATCCAATGATCTTTTATTTACAACTTTTTTTACAGTATGAGGTCATTAAACCTGCTGATTCTGGATCAGAGCGCATGCGATTTAGTGTCATTTAACTCTTTTAACTTCATTTTGAATGCATGTTAACTCTATTTGAGCTCCTACACTGGTGCTGGAACATTGAGAGTCGTTTAAGAATTGTGAGGATCCAAATGTGTCACAGTCTCAGATAAATGGCTTTTTAATTCTCTCTCTGGAAACACACACACCAACAGAAGCAGAAGTCAATTAAATGTTCAGTGTTTGATTTGTAAAGTTGTCTAACTTGTTTCAGAGTTACTGTAAATGCTGTAGATACTGTAGTTGCTGTGGTTACTGTATTTGCTGTAGTTACTGTAGCTGCTGTGTTTACTGTAGTTACTGTAGCTGCTATGGTTACTGTGGTTACTGTAGCTGCTATGGTTACTGTGGTTACTGTAGCTGCTGTGTTTACTGTAGTTACTGTAGCTGCTGTGTTTACTGTAGTTGCTTTAGTTACATTAGTTGCTGTAGTTACTGTAGCTGCTATGGTTACTGTGGTTACTGTAGCTGTTATGGTTACTGTGGTTACTGTAGCTGCTGTGTTTACTGTAGTTACTGTAGCTTCTGTAGTTACTGTAGCTGCTGTGGTTACTGTAGTTGCATTAGTTACATTAGTTGCTGTAGTTGCTGCAGTTGCTGTAATTGCTGTAGCTGCTCTAGTTGCTGTAGCTGCTCTAGTTGCTGTAGCTGCTGTAGTTGCTGTAGTTACTGTAGCTGCTGTAGTTGCTGTAGTTACTGTAGCTGCTGTAGTTGCTGTAGTTACTGTAGCTGCTGTAGTTGCTGTAGTTACTGTAGCTGCTGTAGTTGCTGTAGTTACTGTAGCTGCTGTAATTGCTGTAGTTACTGTAGCTGCTGTAGTTGCTGTAGTTATTGTAGCTGCTGTAGTTACTGTAGTTGCTGTAGTTACTGTAGCTGCTGTAGTTGCTGTAGCTGCTGTAGTTGCTGTAGTTACTGTAATTGCTGTAGTTACTGTAGTTGCTGTAGTTACTGTAGTTATTGTAGCTGCTGTAGTTACTGTAGCTGCTGTAGTTGCTGTAGCTGCTGTAGTTGCTGTAGTTACTGTAGTTGCTGTAGTTACTGTAGCTGCTGTAGTTGCTGTAGCTGCTGTAGTTGCTGTAATTGCTGTAGTTGCTGTAGCTGCTGTAGTTGCTGTAGTTATTGTAGCTGCTGTAGTTACTGTAGTTGCTGTAGTTACTCTAGCTTCTGTAGTTGCTGTAGTTACTGTAATTGCTGTAGCTGCTGTAATTGCTGTAGTTGCTGTAGTTACTGTAGCTGCTGTAGTTACTGTAGCTGCTGTAGTTGCTGTAGCTGCTGTAGTTACTGTAGTTATTGTAGCTGCTGTAGTTACTGTAGTTGCTATAGTTACTGTAGCTGCTGTAGTTGCTGTAGCTGCTGTAGTTGCTGTAGTTACTGTAATTGCTGTAGTTACTGTAGTTGCTGTAGTTACTGTAGCTGCTGTAGTTGCTGTAGTTACTGTAGCTGCTGTAGTTACTGTAGTTGCTGTAGTTACTCTAGCTTCTGTAGTTGCTGTAGTTGCTGTAGTTACTGTAGTTACTGTGGTTGCTGTAGTTGCTGTAGTTACTGTAGCTGCTGTAGTTGCTGCATGTGCTGTAATTGCTGTAGTTACTGTAGCTGCTGTAGTTGCTGTAGTTACTGTAGCTGCTGTAGTTGCTGCAGGTGCTGTAATTGCTGTAGTTGCTGCAGGTGCTGTAATTGCTGTAGTTACTGTAGTTGCTGTAGCTGCTGTAGTTACTGTAGCTGCTGTAATTGCTGTAGTTACTGTAGCTGCTGTAGTTGCTACAGTTACTGTAGCTGCTGTAGTTGCTGTAGTTACTGTAGCTGCTGTAGTTGCTGTAGTTACTGTAGCTGCTGTAGTTGCTGCAGTTGCTGTAATTGCTGTAGTTACTGTAGTTGCTGTATTTACTGTAGCTGCTGTAGTTGCTGCAGTTGCTGTAATTGCTGTAGCTGCTGTAGTTACTGTAGCTGCTGTAATTGCTGTAGTTGCTGTAGTTACTGCTGCTGTAATTGCTGTAGTTGCTGTAGTTACTGTAGCTGCTGTAGTTGCTGTAATTGCTGCAGTTACTGTAGTTGCTGTAGTTACTGTAACTGCTGTAGTTGCTGTAGTTACTGTAGCTGCTGTAGTTGCTGTAGTTACTGTAGCTGCTGTAGCTGCTGTAATTTGCTGTAGTTGCTGTAGTTACTGTAGTTGCTGTAGTTGCTGTAGTTGCTGTAGTTGCTGTAGGTGCTGTAATTACTGTAGTTGCTGTAGTTACTGTAGTTGCTGTAATTGCTGCAGTTGCTGTAGTTACTGTAGTTGCTGTAATTGCTGTAGTTACTGTAGCTGCTGTAGTTGCTGTAGTTACTGTAGCTGCTGTAGCTACTGTAGTTACTGTAGCTGCTGTAGTTGCTGTAGTTACTGTAGCTGCTGAAGTTGCTGTAATTGCTGTAGTTACTGTAATTGCTGTAGTTACTGTAGTTGCTGTAATTGCTGTAGTTGCTGTTAGTGTTTGATCAAAGTACAAGGAAAAAATACATTTTATACATTTAAAATTTGTCATTGCTGTATGTGTAACCAATTACTGTGCATGATAACCGATATATAGAAATTATATTTATCTGTGATTCCGCTATGACAAAACCATAACCGATTATTGGAAAATCCTTAAATATTGGGAGAAATGTCTGTAACTGATTATTGGTCGTTCTCTCGTGTTTTTCAGTGTGTGCTGAGTAAAGTGAGCGGTTTGATCCTTTACTGCCTCATTGTGTAAAACTCCTGACCTTTAAATGAAGCTCATCGGATGGGTGGGGCGTACACATTCCTACAGACAGAGACACAGCCAAGAGAGAGCAGGGGATCGTGGGAGAGAGACAGAGACACGGGAATAGGGTTAGGAAGTGTGTATCAGTCTGGATCCACATATCAGGATGTGTTTGTGTGTCAGTGGTTTAGTCTGATGCTCGTACACACACACAGACACACACACACACACGAACACACACACACTCTCTCTCACTCACACGTCTGGTTTGCTGCTCTTTGATCCAGAGACACTCTTAACGATTTAACAGGCAAAATATTGGCTGTCATATTATTGCCCACAACCCTTTGCACCAGTACAGTAATTTCAGATTCGTTATTAAATGCTCCATGAACTAAACTGGATATGTAAATAAAGGAGAAAAGATGTTAATATGGGTGATTATTGTGGGAGGAGCTCTGTATAATTTTTCTTCAGAACCTTCGGATTAACCACGCCCCCTCTGTGTCTTATAGCCATATACCCCGCCCCCTTATCCGATGGCCCCGCCCAGTCCAGGAAGCAGCAGCTGTAGTCAGAGTGCAGTGGAGCAGCTCAGCAAAACTAACCTGTATATCCGAGGACTTCCACCTGGAACGACAGATCAGGACCTAATCAAACTCTGCCAACCGTGAGTGAACACACACACACACACGCAGATATGAACAGGTCGCACATGAGATGTGTTTATATCTAAAGTCTTTGCTGCTTCATAGAGGTGCAGTTTGATTATCTTTCAGGGTCTGATGTCAGGACCCAGTATTTTTTGATCATAGAAAGAGGAAGTTCTGTATGTTAGTGTAGGTAAAGTTAACTCTTCAACTTTTAATGAGACAGAGAGTGATGATACACTTGAAACGCCTGTCTCCACACAGAACACACACACACACACACACACACACACACACACACACACAGTTTCCCAGCGGACACAAACAGTATGTCTGTAATGAGATGTTCTTATGACACACACAATCCCTCATGAGGACAGTCCGTGTATTTGGAGCTTGAAGGCATGTGTACACACACACACACACACACGCACACACACACAAACACAAACACTCACTCTCTCACAAACACACACACATATATACATACATACACACACACACTCTCTCACACACACACACTCTCGCTCTCTCTCTCTCTCACACTCACACACACACACACACACACACACTCTCTCTCTCTCGCTCTGACACACACACTCACACACACTCTCTCAAACACACTCTCACACACTCTCTCTCTCACACACACTCTCACACACTCTCTCACACACACTCACACACACTCACACACACACACACACACACACTACTGTAAATAGTGTTTCCAGTGCTGTGGGAAACGGCATAATTATCCCTGCAGGAGAAAGATGACAGCCTGAGACACACTGACACTGTTGAGTTATTTATATACACACACATGCTGAGTTCACACCCACATTCAGACTGAACTACACATACTATTCCGCTGTATTTACACCACATTTAGTGTGTATGTGAACGAGATTCAATCTTGAACAGGATCATGATTTAAATGGTACAGCAGCGAAAAACAGCCACCGTAGTTGTAGAAATGATCACAAAAAATTAACTCCTGACTGTTTGGAGTGAAAGAAACCTTTATTAACTCCATAAATGATTGCAAGTGAGACATAAAATGTTGCTTAAAGTGTCTGCTAAATGCATAAATGTGCTGGATGAATGTGCAAATAAAACTGGAAATGAACTGCAGCTACACAAACAAACCCTGAGCTGTGTAAACTATATGAAATACTCATGATGTTCTTGGATTGATGTTTTATTAATGTTCATCATTTATATTCTCACAGATATGGGAAGATAATGTCTACTAAGGCCATCATGGACAAGAACACAAACCAGTGCAAAGGTAAACAACTGTTTTCATTGTATTATTATGTGGCAGTTGCACTAGGGATGGTCAACAGTTCATCTAGATGTTTTCTGGTTGTTTTAGCTTTAATACACTATATTGCTAAAAGTATTGGGCCGCCCCTCTAAATCCCAGAGTTCAGGTGTTCAATCTCTTCATGGCCACAGGTGTATAAATCAAGCACTAGGCATGCAGACGCTTCTACACACATTTGTGAAAGAATGGCTCGCTCTCAGGAGCTCAGTGAACTCAAGCGTGGGACCAGGATAGGTTGCCACCTGTGCAATAAGGCCATTCCTGAAGTTTCCTCAGAACTAAATATTCCACGCTCAACTGTTAGTGGGATTATAACAAAGTGGAAGCGATTGGGAACAGCAGCAACTCAGCCAAAAAGTGAAAAGTGAAAAAGTGAGCGGGGTCAGCGCATGCTGAGGGTCACAGTGTGCAGAAGTCACCAACTTTCTGCAGAGTCAATCGCTCCAGACCTCCAAACTCCTGTGGCCTTCAGATGAGCTCAGGAACAGTGCGGAGAGAGCTTCATGGAATGGGTTTCCATGGCCGAGCAGCTCATCCAAGCCTTACATCACCAAGAGCAATGCAAAGTGTGGGATGCAGTGGGGTAAAGCACGCCACCACTGGACTCTAGAGCAGTGAGACGTGTTCTCTGAGTGACCAATCACGCTTCTCTGTCTGCAAAATCCCATGGACCGATTTGGCGGTTTACCAGGAGAACGGGACTTGCCTGACTGCATTGTGCCAAGTGTAAAGTTTGGTGGAGGGGGGATTATGGGGTGGGGTTGGGCTTGGCGCCTTAGTTCCAGTGAAAGGAACTCTTAATGCTTCACCCAGACATTTTGGACAATTTTGTCCTCACAACTTTGTGGGAACAGTTTGGGGACGGCTCCTTCCTGTCCCAACATGACTGCGCTCCAGTGCACAAAGTGTCGGTCCATAAAGACATGGTTGAGCGAGTTTGGTATGGAGGAACTGGACTGGCCTGCACAGAGTCCTGACCTCATCCCGATAGAACACCTTTGGGATGAATTAGAGCGGAGACTGCGAGCCAGGCCTTCTCATCCAACATCAGTGCCTGACCTCACAAATGCGCTTCTAGAAGAATTCCCATAAACACACTCCTAAACCTTGAGGAAAGCCTTCCCAGAAGAGCTGAAGCTGTTAGAGCTGTAAAGGGTGGGCCGACTCCATATTAAACCCTACGGATTAAGAATGGGATGGCATTAAAGCTCATGCGGATGGAAAGGCAGGTGCCCCAAAACCTTTGCCAATATAGTGTATTTTTAGTTTTTGAGCACCAATAATGTGATTATTTCCAATCATCAGAGTAAGGGCGTAATCCCAGTTAGATGTTTATTTGGTGCAGATGCTGATATTGATATGGAAATCTGATGCTTGTAATGTAAGTCAATGAGGTCTTTATAACAGTACAGCAGAAACTGTCATATAAATTTCAATATCTGCCAATAATATGTCTTAGTAAGCTTATGCTTAGTTTTATGATCTGTTATTTATAATGCAATGCAATACAATGATGATTGACAGATGAACTAATAAACCTGATTATCATATTTGATACTCGTAATTTGATGGATAATCAAATAAAGCTGCTTCAGTCCAGCTGAAATATTACTAACAATATCAAAGTTATTCTTGACAAAATCAGAGCAGATCTTTACAGCAGAAAGACATTTGTACAATTATACTAAAAGACTTTAACTGGATGAACTATCAATCAGAGACAGTTTTCATAATTTGCAGGCCTTTGCGTATCAAATATCTACTATAACTCCTAAAACTTTCCACTCATGATTTTATTTCCCAGTGTGTCCGTGAGGAAGGATTTGAGGATTTGATGTGTGAAGAGGGTCTTATAACCTATTTCCTCTCTAATTAAACCTTCATCTCTCCTGGATAACGGGCCGCCGCTGACAGCTTTAATCCAGAGACTGTGTGTGTGTGTGTGAGAGAATGTGTGTGTGTGTGTGTGTGTGTGAGTGTGTGTGTGCGTGTGTGTGTGTGTGTGTGTGTGTGAGTGTGTGTACGCATTTAATCTGCCATGAAATTTTAATTAACACCAGTGTGACCCTTATCTGCTGATACAGCCCCGAAAATGAAGGTGTGACGGAAAATAAAAGACGAGTGAGGGATTGTGGGAAAGAGCGGCCGCTCATAAATATCTCATAACTCATTAATCAGGTTTGCGGGTTTCCTCTCGGCTGGCCGATGGATGAGGTCAGGAAAAATGGGGAACACAAAGTGAGGTCGGAGCGGAAAACGCAGGGTTGTTGCCAAGGAGACGAGCGTGCGAAGGGTTTCATGCGAGGTGATTCCTGAGGGTCTTCAGGTGTTTCTCAATCTCCGCCTGGTTAAAGGTGATTACATGATTAAAAGCACGTTAAGGTGGGCTTGGTACACAAAGTGCTTTTAGACATTTTTTATATTAAAGCTACACTGTGTAACTTTTTTAGTTTATTCTTAGCTAAAAACAATTAGTTCTTTCAAAAATATATGTGCTCATTAATGTATATTTACTTCTTTCAAGTAATAAAGTATTCTCGTAAGTGTATAATATGCCATTGAAAATACATACGGGTGAGGGGTTCGAATGCGCGTTGCCATGTTGCCCCTCCATCTTGAAAGTACAGTAGCCAAAGAGGGACATACCCGTAAATTCAAGCTTCGCCTTTGGTGTTTTAACACTCGATGGCACTGTCGAATGTGAAGAGGGGGATTGCTTGAGACTGATATAGCCTACAATGTAAACTTTGCCTTACGCTAGTGATGTCGTACAATATACAGAATAACGATAGCACCGATAAAAGTTACTTTACTAAGATTAGCTTGCATTCGTCTGGGAACCTGATCGCTGATGTTAGCAATGAAATGGTAAAAATAACGTAAGACTATTATTCATTTTACATAGATGTCATAACCTACATGTTAACTGACAAATTAAATGACTGCAAATTATAATAGTTTTCTAAAGTAACCTCATCACCTGAAGGAACACTCATGGACGAGGTCGAACTGGAAGCCATGTTAATCGGCCACCGTAGGAGTTCAAACGAAATTGGAATTGAGAGGAACAGAAACCAATATTCACTGGATGTTCATATACCTTTTCACCGCTAGATGGGGGAAAATATCACACAGTGTAGCTTTAAAATTCTTCTTAACAAAATGCTTCAATGTGGCTAGCAGTCGAGGCCGAGGGACTGTGAGAGAACGGCACAAGGCCGGATAATGAGCGCCAGCTGCACGCCACACCGGCCTCTTCCTCCTTCTTCCCATAACAACAAACTTTATTACATTGGTGCTGAATCCTGGGAGGGAGGAGGGACATGCTGTCGCAGAGGGGGATCGCAGTGCTGAGGAGGTCGGGCACCACGGAAGAGTGAACATTGTGAGTTAGAGCCTCTCGGCTCATGGAGGACAGGATCTTCTGCTCTCAGCCGATGGGGCTGTGAGAACGAATGACTCAAGCCCGTAGACTCGATTTTGTTTCCCGGACTGCATGCATTGCTTATAGGGCTGTCACGGCCCAGATCAGACACTGATGACGGATAGGGTGACCAGACGAAACTGTCCCGAAATCTAAACTGTTGTCCCGAATCCCGAATCTGGCCCTAATTGTCCTGAAAAGGTTGAGTCATCCTCAGCTATATTGTAAAAGTGGCTGGTAAGTTAATAGGCTGCCCACAGGTTTCCTTGACAGCTATTTATGAGAGGCAGGTTATGAGGAAAGCAGATGCCATATTGGGCTGTGTAAATCACCCCCTTCATTGTTCTTTTGAGGTCCTCCCTTTAGGCCGGAGATTCAGAGTCCCTCATTTTAAAACCAATAGGACAAAGAACTCTTTTATACCAAGTTCAATTCGGTTGCTAAACTTGCATAATCCTTGATCTAGATGAGTATTAGTGTAACAGTGTTTTTAATTAATAGTTTGTATTGTTATTTGTATGTGTATGTGGTGTTTATCTGTTGTGCTACCTGTGTGTTTACCTGGCTGTAAGACAAGTTTCCCTTAGGGGTCAATAAACTGAAACTGTCCAGTGACCAGTCCCCGCCGGCTGCTGATTGGCTACAGCATTTGTTTTCTAACATTGGCGGCCAGGCGCAAATTTAGATATTCAATGATAAGCTAATTTTCATTCATTCCGTTGGCATGGCTGGTGTACCGGACCCCAATACGCTGCTAAAAAGCAGAAACGCTTCTGCAGGTACCGGGAGGAGTGGGTGGGGAAATATCCATGGATCCATCCTTAAGTGATGAAACTAAAGCATTCTGCAAAGTTTGTCACGGAGGGGAGCCAGATGTTTTGTCCCCTTTTTGTTTTAATCCTTGATGAAGAGAGCGCAAGTTGCTGCAGCCGCGAGGAGGCGTGAAGGAGTGAATGAATGAGTGTTCACTGTGAAGCCTACTAAAAATTTTTTTTTTTTCACAATGACATTTGAGCTCATGATTTTAATGTTGTTGTTTTTTGTTGCAAACTAATGAAGACTAATGACAGGCTGTTGATGTTTGAATAAAAATATGTTTGGTTCAGGATTGAAATTCATTATCTTTTATTATACCGCAGTCTAATATCATAGAAGCTCCCCTTCCCGTCACCCCAGACCGCAGAACTTTAACCCCCCCCCCGGTCCGTCCGTCGGTGTCCCTAATTTCAGCCAATCTCATCTGGTCACCCTAATGACGGAATTAACGACTCAAACCCGAAGACAGGAGAGGTGTAACGTTACTAATCTTTCCAGGGAACAGACGTGATTAAATGTGAAGTGACAAAAGAAAGAGCGACTGGGATTCGGAGGTGAGGTGAACTAACAGACCCAGCTCAGCGATTCATGAATCATTTCTTAAAGTTTGGCCTTAAAATAGGCATTGGCTGCATTATCTTATCATTTATGTTTTATTCCAAATGTGATCAGCGTTTGCATAAGCATTAGATGTGTTTGGGGAATTTAACATGTGACATTTTAATCATATTCTGCTGAAAGGAACAAAATGACTGGAAAATAGATTTGTTCATTCTGCTGAACGAGATTCAAAGATCCTGTAAGATGATCCGAACTTCCCACTACTATGCGTCGCTCAACATACGTCATTTTCTCCGTTGCTCTGATTGGTTGTAGGTCTATCCAATTGAATGCAGAGGCAGTTTCTTTCCGTTCTGGTTGGGTTGAAACGCCCCATAATCACAGCCCAATGGAGTGGTATCCGACTCACATTCTGACTAGAACTGAATATATAGGTTAGAGTGTAACCAATCACGTACAAGTGTTGGTTTCTTGAACCCAACGGCCAATCAGATGCATTTGAGAGCGAATCCACTCACTGCTTAAAGTGAGTTTTTGTTCAGTGCTGAATTCTGCATGCTGGCAAATCCTGTGATTATAACAAGGAGAAATGTGTAGACATTATGAAAGACTCATTGCAGATGGAAGAAGGTGACGTATATTTTTGCAGGAGCGGGACTGAAAAATCCATCTGGTGCAGGTCTCTACCTCACATTACCGTCCTGCTGTGTCTGTAGGTTATGGTTTCGTGGACTTCGACTGTCCAGCGGCGGCGCAGAAGGCCGTTCTGTCTCTGAAGGCCACCGGTGTGCAGGCGCAGATGGCAAAGGTAAGACATCTTCATCCCTTCATCATCCTGTTGTATCTTCTGCACATTCAAACAGACGCGCGTGTTTAGAAGCAGACATTTCTCATGCACAAGGTCATGGGTTCGATTCCCAGGGAATGAGTGAACTATATATATGCACTATGTGGGATTTTTGCAGTAAAATATCCAAAAACCACCAGGCCAGTGTTATATATTTTGTCCAGTTGAGTTCTTACAATATCCCAAATGTTTAAACTATTGAGAAAATTGCCATTTTAACCAAGGAACTGGGACATGTGAGGCCGTCGCACGGGACATGTTGCGTAACAACACTCGCCCCTGCTCTGCTCCACACTACAGTAACGTTAATAATCATAAATCCATGAACATGATTTCTGCCCGAGTCCTGTCCCGATTCTTCCCACCGGCTGTGAGGTGAAGACCACATGTCCCAAGATTCACCGCTCAAACCTGGCCTCATCAAACTACACCTTTGTTTTGAATAGGCGACCTCTAGTGGACGGAAAAGTTACATAGTGCACCTTTAATGTTTAGTATAATAGCATACATTTTATTTGAATTCATTTTATTTTATATATAGTAAAACATGAACACAGTGTAATTTTGGAAAACAGTATATTTTTTTCATTTTTTATTCATTGTTTTTTATTGGTTTATAGTTTTTTATTATTTTATTTAGTGGTGGGCATAGATTAATCTAGATTAATCTCATCCAAAATAAAAGTTTGTGTTTACATAATATATGTGTGTTCTGTGTATAATTAATTTATTTGTATATATAAATATACACACATGCATGTATATATTTAAGAAAAATATGTTATATTTATATATAAAATAATTATATTTATATATAAGATAAATTATATAAATATATATATACAGTATGTACATGCAAATATGTCTTAAAAATATACATGCATGTGTGTGTATTCATATATACAAATTAATTATACACAGAACACACATATATTATGTAAACACAAACTTTTATTTTGGATGAGATTAATCTAGATTAATCTATGCCCACCACTAATTTTATTACAAGTTAAGATGATAGAAAATGAGACATTTTGCTTTGGCAACTAGATAAAAATAAGTAATGTTTTTTTATTTTTGGCTTTAGTTTCAGTTACCAGAAGTTGTTTATCTGTTTTCATCATAATGTTGTTCAGTGAACTCTGTTTTCTACTAGTTTTAAAGTCAGCATGAAAGGGAAGTTCTGCTAGTCTTCTCTTTTGCCCCGTATATCGAGTGAATCGGATATATACTGATTACTGGGTTTGAAATAACAAAAATATGTAAGAATGCACGTCCTGGTAAGCATTCAGGTAAACACAGTAGTGTGTGTCTTTAGTGAACGCACACAGAGTCGAGTGAGGAATCGTGTGTTACAGTGTATTGGGTCCGTGCAGCTCTTAAAGGGCCGGAGCTCATATTCTGTGTGATTTAATGTTCATCAAACAACAAAAGAAAATAGAAAATCACAGCATGCTTGACTTTAATATATTTTATAAGCAGGGCAGCACATGCTGTCTAAGAGAGTTTTTTAGGGTTTTTAAAAAGTTTTTATTGTTTAATAAAACAATAAATAATAAGTTCTGTCATACTATTCAATTACTTTGACTGTTTTTTGCCGTGGTATCGATTCAGTATCGGGGTATTTTAGTCTGGTATCTCGTATCGAAGTCATAATTTTGGTATCGTGACAACACTACTCTATATAAAAAGTATTTGCTGATATTCTCTTTTTTTATGGTGGTTTACAAATTTGTACCTTTTAGATTTAAATTTTGTCAAGGGCTTCTTTACATTAATATTTTTATAGTAGCCTACACTACTGAATGCCAAAGTTGCAAGTTAAATTATGGTTTTAAGTAAAGTTGTTGAAAATTATTTTGATAAATTAGTCGATAGATTAATCGATATAAAAATAGTCGTTAGTGGCAGCCCTAGCACCGATAAATCATTTGGAATAAACACATAAGAAAAAGAATCGCCCATTTTGGTTTCATGGTGACTTTAAGTCATAGTTGTTCCATATTCAGGGGAAGTGCTTTCTGTCTTTCCTTTGTGAGTTTAATAAAATCTGCACTTCCTCTCTCTCTCGTTACTGTTTGTCAGTCGCGTGGGGTGTTAATTAGCTGGTCTAACAGATTCTCTGCTCTGTTTCTCTCACACACACACACACACACACAGAATCAGGTGATGTGACTCTAAAGAATCTCTCATTCTCACAGTGTCTCTGTACTGACAGAGCTCCAGCTTCTCATCAGATGCACAGAGCTTTAGTTTGTAATGTATGTGGTGCCCATGTAAACAGGCCTGACTCCGGTCACACAGTCCCTGCAGCTCCTAAAAACTCATTCAGTTTGATCAGATTTAAGGTCATAAAATAAATATGAATTTAACCATCTCAAATGACAAGACAAGTCTTTATTTTAAGAGATCTCAAATTTGAGGATGGACAAACATGAAATGCAGTATGGCCTAATGTGATTATTAAACTTCACAAGTCTATTATTTAAGTAAATAAATGTGTATTTCGAAGTAAATATGCTTTCTGTAGGTTTGCGGGTTTAGCAGCTCAATGAATACCGCACATTATGCCCAGCGATTGCTTATGATTTATTGTTGATGAATTATGACCATGTTTACACTATAGTGTTCATATTGTAATATGATGTAGATGGCATGTTAGAAGCATATTTTCTCTCCCTCATCTGTTTGAATGAGCAGCTGAAAGTAGTAGCGTATTTCAAAATAAGAGTCCCTGATTCATTTATAATGAAAAGTCTCATATGATGCACCACATCTAATTTTTTATTAGTCTCACAACTAATATTTTGTATGTATTGGTTTATTAGTACACAAACATTATTTATTCCGATATATTTGTTGTTGTTGTTTTAAAGCTTGCCGTTATATTGTTTTTTGGTTAAATGATTACTAAAGTAAAAGATTGTATAGGTTTTGTTTTGTAGGGATATATAGTAATTTTATTTGTGCAGATTTTAAGAAAAAAAGGGCATGTTATTTACTTATCAAGAATTTTGTTGGCTGTTGAGTCTATGGCCGTCTTTAGAACCGCTTGTGGGAAAGTTATGAAATTTGGCACACAGATAGAGGACCGTCTGAAATATCATCATAGCAATTTTGGAGTCTCTAACACTATCCCTCTAGCGCCACCACCTGTCCAAAGTTGCACTTACGTTTGTGCTAATAAACCGTAAGGGCTTAGAAACCATATTTATTTTCTTTTTTTGGGCAGAAAGATGTTATTCAGGTCTATTCATTCAACTGTTTTCAAAAAACGCGCAAACTAATTTTACGTAGCGCTTGCAAAAATAGACATAAGGCTGTATCTCCTCAATCGTATTCTGACCAATCTCGGTATATATCATCACAAGCATGTCCTGAGGCGACATGCTGCGTTTGTTCTTCTGAACGGTTCACCCAAAAATCATAAAAGTGGTCTGGTTAGAGTCGTTAGATGTCTAATTTTTCTATATCGGCCATTTTGGGCGTCAGCCATTTAGAATTTTGTAGTAAAATACTGTATTTCATGAACGCATTCGCACATGGTTACGAAACTCAGTATTGGTCATTGGTACGATGCTCTGAAGGAGCCTGAGAAGTTTCGAGCCAGCGCCACCTAGTGGTAAAATGAAATATTCACATGCTTATAACTTTGGATTTGGTTGACTTATTTTCACGAGATATTTATATTCCTAGATTGCTGAATCCTTACCAAGCCCAACGATACCAAACATGCTAGGTTTCACCTTATAGTTTGTGAGACGTTGTGATTTAGCATTTTAATAACTTAAATATCTTTAACATTTTGATAGTAAGTGGCACAAAGTCGGTTGTGGTTCATTTTTTATGTGCTCATAAATACAAATGTCTTTAACTCCTAAACTAAATGAGATATTTTCACCAAATTTGACACACTTTTGTATGGGCACACTCTGAGGACACACAAAAAAGTGGTGGGCTACAATTAAACAAAATATGAAATTGGCTCTTTACAACTTAATGTATTCATGGGTTTTTAACCTTTTTGCTTAAAATGTTCTCCAAATGTCTTTACTCATGTTTCCTTGTTTGCTTCTGTTGTGCTTGAAGCAAAATTGCTGCTTGCAGATATATTTATTATTATTTTTTGAAGCATTTCTCCTCATCTCTAGCTTGCTTCCTAGCCTAGCTGTCCTCTGCATAAAATAAACCTCTGCATTGTACATTACGGAAATTGCTGGCTCTTTCATGAATTGCTTTTGTTTGACGAAATGTAAATGTAGATTTAATTTAAAAAGCTCTGCAGAAACCCTGTATTCCGTGTGAGATGATTCTGAGAGAGTGTTTCTGTGTTTCTGACCTCAAACTGTGATTGAGCTGTAATTAGATCAGCGAGGTAGGGGAACCCAATCCCATAATGCACCTCTCTCCTCTGCTACCCACAACTCCCTGTCATTGCCCTTCAAAACTTACCATCTCTTCCAGAACTCAGCCAGATGGCATCAGTGGAAAAGCTGTTCAGAGGTGGAGAAAGTTATTAATTTTGATGAGTTATTAATTTTTTAGAATGTAAAATCGTTCTGATAAATCGTTCACAAAACGACCAGGAACACACAAGTAGACGGAGTCAGTTTTGGTTTCATGTCAGCTTGAAAAATTATATTTCAGTTTTGTCGGTTCACTAATCATATGATAATGAGATGCTAATCAAGTCTAAATTTCCTCTCTCACCTGAAATGGTAGGAAGATCCGCTGCTCATTAGGCCATGTTTTCCATAGGAATAGAGATTTGTATCCACACTATTCCCATGATGCTTTGTGTGAATTATGCATCATCAGGCACACTGTAAACAATCAGCAAGTAGCGTGTGCTTCTGAACTATAAGCAGCATACATGTGTATGCTTATGGCTACTATGGTAATTTTGTATGTGGGTTATATTTGCATATTAATGTTTATGATAATGAACTTGTGTTTTAGAGCAAATGTATATTGCCTGTTGTTTACATGTACTGAACAAACCTCTAGAGGACGCACACAAACATAAATTATAACTTCACATGTATTCATAAACACACACACACTTGTTTACGGGATGAGTGGGAGGAGTTATAACCGGCTCGAAAAGATGCAGTGCGTCTGAAATCAAATACTGAATATAAGCTGCTTTATTTGGTTTGAAACCTCAACCGTTGAAAAGTACAGTCTATGTAGTATGAATGTAGTATGTGTACTACATCCGCCATGTTGTCATGGTCATGTGACCTACACCATCAGTCGCAGGCGTTAATTGTAGGTTTACACTAAAAATGGTTTGCAAACAATTTTAAAGGGGTCCTATAATGCCCCTTTTTACAAGATGTTTGTGAAGGGTGAGCAAAAACGCGCCATTTTTGTGTGTGTCCCTTTAAATGCAAATGAGCTGCTGCTCCACGCCCCCTTTTCAGGAAGAGGGCGGAGCTTCAAGAGCTCATGTAAGCAGCTCTGATTACCTCACGCAGACACACACTGATAATATCAGAAACTGTTCAGCCTTTTCTGATCAAACCGGAGTCGGACAATGAAGAAGAGACAGCATGTAGAATGAGACAGGACGCTTCTGAAGGGATAGAGGAGGAGTTTATGAGTTAACTATGATTAGCATATTCTGTCATGATAATCTATAAACCGCTGTGAGATGAGCCAGAGAATATCTGCTGATGAAGAGAGAACAGGGATAGTTTAGTGTAATTACGGTTATAACTGATGATGTCATTGCTTTATGACATGCTATTGCGTTTGTGTTCGTACTGTATCAATAAATGTGAAAGACGGACGACAGCTTGAGCGACTCCCAAATGAGCTCGACTACAACAACTCTTCCTCTCCTCATCATGTTCCCGGAGGCGGGGTTATGTAAATTTTAGGGTTGGTGATGTCACTAACCCATGAAGAAGCTTGTTGTAGTCCCTACCAGTCGTTTGTTGTAGTTCTTAAAAAGGGATTTCTGTGAAAGAAAATATCTCCCTTTGCTTTGATATCTCCTGAGCGTCGTAACTTTGCAGATGTTGTTTATGCTCAAACAGCGACACACACACTCACTATGCTTCCTCTCCAATTATCTGTTGCTGTCTGATTCTTATTAGTGTAGTTACATCAGCAGGGGCTTCTGGGAAACCGAAAGGTCTAATCTGAGGCTGTAAAAGGTCCAGAAGCTTTCTAAACATGGTGTGTGTGTGCAGGAGCGTCTCTTCATGAGAAGATATTGAGAACATGGAGCGTTTAATACAGACAGAATTAGAGGAGATGAAACGTTTAAACTCACATTAACCTCTTTATTAAAACAAATGAGCCGTGAACGAGGCACTGATCACATGATCAGACTCATTATTTCAGACATTTCTGAAGGCATATTAAACCACAAACACACACAATAATCAGATTGTCGGAAAGATTGTATGTGTGGAGTCTAAGTATGTGTTTACGTTTGTTTACACAGGATGAAACACACACACACACACACACACACAAACATGCTGCCAGGCATGTCTGTTTCCTGCGCCAGTCACGCCATCTTTCCAAAAACACAAAAAACACTGAACATGTACATGCCAGACGGAGATGGACACACACACACACACACATGTTGTGTTTCCATGTTTTATGGGGACATTCCATAGGTGTAATGGTTTTTATACTGTATAAACTATATATTCTATCCCCTACACTGCCCCTGCCCCTAAACCTACCCATCACAGGAGACATGCTGCATTTTTACATTTTCAAAAAACTCATCCTGTGTGATTTATAAGATGTTTTCCTCATGGGGACCAAAAATGTCCCCACAAGGACAAGGATTTCGGATATTGCCATCTTTGTGGGGACATTTTGTCCCCATACCGTAGAGATTACACACACACACACACACACACACACACACACACACTCATGTCTGGTTCACTATCTTTGTGGGGATTCTCCATAGACGTAATGGTTTTTATACTGCATACAAACTGTACATTCTATCCTTTGAAAAGTGGGGACTTCTGGCTGGACCCCACAATGTAATATAAACAAGGACACACACACACACACACACACACACATAAATACAATAAGTGTTTTCTGTGTGTGTGTGTGTGTGTGTGTGTGTGTGTGTGTGTGTGTGTGTGTGTGTGTGTGTGTGTGTGTGTGTGTGTGTGTGTGTGTGTGTGTGTGTGTGTGTGTGTGTGTGTGTGTGTGGCTTATTACATAATATATTATATATATATATATATATATATATATATATATATATATATATATATATATATATATATATATATTAAAGTATTTAAATTGTCTTAAATCATACACATATAATGTTCAAATTATGTATAAATGTTGTAGTATATATAAAAAAAAATTAATAATGTATTAAACAATTAAATTGAATAATATTATATTAAAACATTTTAATTGATTTATTTTAATAATATTTGTTTTATAATATTAAGTACATTAATCTATACTCAGAATTTGTCCTCTGCATTTAACCCATCCAAGTTAGAGCACACACACGTAAGGAGTAGCGAGTAGTGCACACACACGTTAGGAGTAGTGAGTAGTGCACACACACGTAAGGAGTAGCGAGTAGTGCACACACACGTAAGGAGTAGCGAGTAGTGCACACACACGTAAGGAGTAGTGAGTAGTGCACACACACATTAGAGTAGTGAGTAGTGCACACACACATTAGGAGTAGTGAGTAGTGCACACACACGTTAGGAGTAGTGAGTAGTGCACACACACATTAGGAGTAGTGAGTAGTGCACACACACATTAGGAGTAGTGAGTAGTGCACACACACATTAGAGTAGTGAGTAGTGCACACACACGTAAGGAGTAGTGAGTAGTGCACACACACATTAGGAGTAGTGAGTAGTGCACACACACATTAGGAGTAGTGAGTAGTGCACACACACGTTAGGAGTAGTGAGTAGTGCACACACATTAGAGTAGTGAGTAGTGCACACACACGTAAGGAGTAGTGAGTAGTGCACACACACGTAAGGAGTAGTGAGTAGTGCACACACACATTAGGAGTAGTGAGTGGTGCACACACACATTAGGAGTAGTGAGTAGTGCACACACACGTAGGAGTAGTGAGTAGTGCACACACACGTTAGGAGTAGCAGTAGTGCACACACACGTAAGGAGTAGTGAGTAGTGCACACACAGAGTAGTGAGATGTGCACACACACATTAGGAGTAGCGAGTAGTGCACACACACATTAGAGAAGTAGTAGTGCACACACACATTAGAGTAGCGAGTAGTGCACACACACATTAGAGTAGCGAGTAGTGCACACACACATTAGAGTAGCGAGTAGTGCACACACACGTTAGGAGTAGTGAGATGTGCACAAACACATTAGGAGTAGCGAGTAGTGCACACACACATTAGGAGTAGCGAGTAGTGCACACACACATTATGAGTAGCAGTAGTGCACACACACATTAGGAGTAGCGAGTAGTGCACACACACGTTAGAGAGTAGTAGTGCACACACACGTTAGGAGTAGCGAGTAGTGCACACACACATTAGGAGTAGCGAGTGGTGCACACACACATTAGGAGTAGCGTAGCAGTAGTGCACACACACGTTAGGAGAAGTAGCAGTGCACACACACGTTAGGAGTAGCGAGTAGTGCACACACACGTTAGAGTAGCAGTAGTGCACACACACGTTAGAGTAGTGAGATGTGCACACACACATTAGAGTAGCGAGTAGTGCACACACACATTAGAGTAGCAGTAGTGCACACACACATTATGAGTAGCGAGTAGTGCACACACACATTAGAGTAGCAGTAGTGCACACACACATTAGGAGTAGCAGTAGTGCACACACACATTAGAGTAGCGAGTAGTGCACACACACATTAGAGTAGCAGTAGTGCACACACACATTAGAGTAGCAGTAGTGCACACACACTTTAGGAGTAGCAGTAGCAAGTAGTGCACACACACATTAGAGTAGCGAGTAGTGTACACACACGTTAGGAGTAGCGAGTAGTGCACACACACGTTAGGAGTAGCGAGTAGTGCACACACACATTAGGAGTAGCGCAGTGCACACACACATTAGAGTAGTAAGTAGTGCACACACACATTAGAGTAGCGAGTAGTGCACACACACATTAGAGAAGCGGTAGCAGTAGTGCACACACACGTTAGGAGTAGCGAGTAGTGCACACACACGTTAGGAGTAGCGAGTAGTGCACACACACGTTAGGAGTAGCAAGTAGTGCACACACACGTTAGGAGTAGCGAGTAGTGCACACACGTTAGGAGGGTAGTGCACACACACATTAGGAGTAGCGAGTAGTGCACACACATGTTAGAGAAGTAGCGTAGTAGTGCACACACATGTTAGAGTAGCGGTAGTGCACATACACGTTGAGTAGCGAGTAGTGCACACACAAGTTAGGATGGGTAGTGCACACACACATTAGGAGTAGCGAGTAGTGCACACACATTAGAGTAGCGAGTAGTGCACACACACGTTAGGAGTAGCGGTGGCGAGTCGAGTAGTGCACACACACGTTAGGGTAGCGGTAGTGCACACACACGTTAGGAGTAGTGAGTAGTGCACACACACGTTAGGAGTAGCGAGTAGTGCACACACACATTAGTAGTAGCGAGTAGTGCACACACACGTTAGGAGGGTAGTGCACACACACATTAGAGTAGCGAGTAGTGCACACACACGTTAGGAGTAGCGAGTAGTGCACACACACATTAGGAGTAGCAGTAGTGCACACACACATTAGGAGTAGTAAGTAGTGCACACACACATTAGGAGTAGCGAGTAGTGCACACACACATTAGGAGTAGTAGTGTGCACACACACATTAGAGAGTGAGTAGTGCACACACACATTAGGAGTAGTGAGTAGTGCACACACACATTAGGAGTAGCGAGTAGTGCACACACATGTTAGAGTAGCGGTAGCGAGTAGTGCACACACGTTAGGAGTAGCGAGTAGTGCACACACACGTTAGGAGTAGCGAGTAGTGCACACACACGTTAGGAGTAGCGTTTAGTGCACACACACGCTAGAGTAGCGAGTAGTGCACACACACGTTAGGAGTAGCGAGTAGTGCACACACGTTAGAGTAGCGAGTAGTGCACACACACATTAGGAGTAGCGAGTAATGCACACACACATTAGGAGTAGCGAGTAGTGCACACACACATTAGGAGTGGCAGTAGTGCACACACACATTAGGAGTAGTGAGTAGTGCACACACACATGAGAATTGAGTAGCTCACACACATTAGGAGTAGTGAGTGGTGCACACACACATTAGAGTAGTGAGTGGTGCACACACGAATAGTGAGTAGTGCACACACACGAGTAGTGAGTATTGCACACACACGAGTAGTGAGTATTGCGCACACACACCAGTAGTGAGTATTGCACACACACACACACACACACACATGAGTAGTGAATATTGCACACACACGAGTAGTGAGTATTGCACACACACACGAATAGTGAGTATTGCACACACACGAGTAGTGAGTATTGCACACACACATGAGTAGTGAGTATTGCACACACACATGAGTAGTGAGTATTGCACAAACACACGAGTAGTGAGTATTGCACACACACACACGAGTAGTGAGTATTGCACACACACATGAGTAGTGAGTATTGCACACACACATGAGTAGTGAGTATTGCACACACACATGAGTAGTGAGTATTGCACACACACGAGTAGTGAGTATTGCACACACACACTAATAGTGAGTATTGCACACACACATGAGTAGTGAATATTGCACACACACGAGTAGTGAGTATTGCACACACACGAGTAGTGAGTATTGCACACACACACAAATAGTGAGTATTACACACACACATGAGTAGTGAGTATTGCACACACACGAGTAGTGAGTATTGCACACACACACACGAATAGTGAGTATTGCACACACACATGAGTAGTGAATATTGCACACACACGAGTAGTGAGTATTGCACACACGAGTAGTGAGTATTGCACACACACACAAATAGTGAGTATTACACACACACATGAGAAGTGAGTATTGCACACACACATGAGTAGTGAGTATTGCACACACACGAGTAGTGAGTATTGCACACACACACAAATAGTGAGTATTACACACACACATGAGTAGTGAGTATTGCACACACACATGAGAAGTGAGTATTGCACACACACATGAGTAGTGAGTATTGCACACACACATGAGTAGTGAGTATTGCACACACACACACGAGTAGTGAGTATTGCACACACACACACGAGTAGTGAGTATTGCACACACACACACACACGAGTAGTGAGTATTGCACACACACACGAGTAGTGAGTATTGCACACACACATGAGTAGTGAGTAGTGCACTACTCACTAGACGGATAGACAGGTCACCTATTCAAAACAAAGGCGTAGTTTGATGGACGAATCTTGAATCTTTGAATCTTTGAATCTTGGGACACCTCACACCTCTTCACCTCACAGCCGGTGGAAAAGAATCGACAGGACTCTGGCAGAAATCATGTTCATGGATTTATGATTATTAACGTTACTGTAGTGTGGAGCAGAGCGAGGCCGGAGCGATTGTTACACGGCTCGCGAGCAGCAGGACTTTTATTATGCCACAGGTGCCGGTTCTGCTTCTCCGCTCATGAGTATGAGGTAACGCAGCTCCTATTATCATATCAGACACATCTGAGTGTGTTGAACATGATGTTCTGCCGTTACTCTGTGTGTTCACTCGGCGGCTGTGTGAGTAAAGCACTTCTGCAGAATAACACCGGTAACCGAGGGTAACGCAGATATGATGTCACTGACAGGCCACGCCCTCACACGTCCCGGTTCATTGGTCAAAATAGCAATTTTCTCACAATTTACAAATAGTAACATTTGGGATATTGTAAGAACTCAACTGAACAAAATATATAACTCTGGCCCTGGTGGTTTTTGGATATTTTAAAATAAAAATCCTACATAGTGCAGCTTTAATCTAATTAACGTGTTAAATCGACAGCCCTAATATATATATATATATATATATATATATATATATATATATTTCATTAAAATTTTATGTTTTGTAATAAGTATGTGAAGCCAACATATTAAACCACTTGTAGAAAACAAGCATTTGCACAATTGACAATTCGCCGTGAGTTTGATTGACAGGTGATCTGACCAATCACATCGCCGAATGTTTGGTCCGACAAAGCAGTCAGGAGAGTTAGTAAGATGAATGTCAGTGGACTTGAACTTGAAAAACGTGTGTACTGACGTCTTTCCGCGGTTGAAACAACATTTCTTTAGTGTACATGCATGTTTATTTGATGCTTATCAGTGAACTAGAAGGAAGAGATGATCGGTTCACAAGGCTCTACAGCGATCACGACACAATAAAAAGTCGATAAAAGTCACAAAACGATATTTATTGTTTACATAACTTGCTCTGTCCTGTCTGTCGGCGTGTTGTCAGTGTCCTCTTTGCTCCGCTGTGTATTTTCTCTACATGAGAGTGTGTGTGTGGTGTGTGAGAGCGCCATGGCTTGTCGGACATAGCAACAGTAACTAAAGGGGTGGGTCTTTGCGAACGGTCAATTGACCATCTAGAGGTAAACTGTGAAAGCTAGCCCAGGTGTTGCTTACTGCGATATTCAGCTTTACACACACACACACACACACTCATGTTAGGTTTTGTGAATTGTCCCTAAACCTACCCATCACACACACACACACTGCCCCTGCCCCTAAACCTACCCATCACTCACACACACACACACACACACACACACACACACACACACACACACACACACTGCCCCTAAACCTACCCATCACAGGAGAC
>CM040919.1:36922907-36972907 GCA_023029165.1 Gobiocypris rarus | reverse complement strand
GCAATTATTTGTATTCATATAGATATAAAAAAAAACATTGAATTAAAATTAATTGAATAATTATAATAATAATTAATATTATTATACTTTTCTATTATTTCAATATTTTTGTCTCTTGCTAAATTGAACTGTAGAAGATTGGAGTATTTCGCCCGAAATAAAAAATATGAATAAAATTTAGTGCAGATGCTTTTATCTGAAGTGAGTAGCACCAGAAAAGCCAGAGCGGAGATGAGATTCAGAAAACCATTTTTTAATATGTGTATTAAAAAAAATAATAATTATATATATACAGTCCCTGACAAAAGTCGTGTCGCTTATCTATTTTGTAGAAACACCTGCTATCAACCTGACTTTTAATTCATCAATTGGTGTTAGAAATAGCTCATATGAAAAGCTAAAACCCTCCCAAATGACATTAAATGCACTGAAATAAATGAGTTTCACTGAAAAAAGGTTTATCATTTAATCAAGACAGAAAGGTC
The DNA here is from genome assembly GCA_023029165.1 of Gobiocypris rarus. NCBI lineage: Eukaryota > Metazoa > Chordata > Actinopteri > Cypriniformes > Gobionidae > Gobiocypris > Gobiocypris rarus. The sequence continues at coordinate 36,972,422 of CM040919.1, read as the reverse complement.
AAATTTTGGCAAGACAAAAGTTTTGTCGCCTATACAGAAATTGAACAAATTTACTGCAAATACAAAAATATGTCAGCAAATTAAGTAGTGGTGCTGTGAGATCCAAATGTAATATCTTGTATGACTTCCATGAGCTTGAAGGACTGCATCCATGCGGTTTGGCAAGGATTCATACAATTTATTGATGAAGTCATCAGGAATAGCAAAGAAAGCAGTCTTGCATGCCTCCCAGAGTTCATCAATATTCTTTGGTTTGGTCTTCCATGCTTCCTCTTTCATCCTACCCCACATATGCTCAATGATGTTCATGTCTGGTGACTGGGCTGGCCAATCCTGGAGCATCTTGATCTTCTTCCTTGAGGAACTTTGATGTGGAGATGGAGGAATGCGATGGAGCACCATCCTGCTGCAGAATTTGGCCTCTTTTATGGTTGGGAATATAAGAGGTAGCTAAGATGTCTTGGTATTTTATTTTTGTTGCCTTCAACCCTGCAGATCTCTCGCACACCCCCATACTGGATGTAACCCCAGACCATGATTTTTCCGCCACCAAACTTCACTGTTTTCTGGGTGAATCTCGGATCCATGCGGTCTCCAGTAGGTCTCCTGCAATATTTGCGGCGACTGTGGTGTAATTCAACAGAAGATTCACCTGAAAAATCCTTCTGCCACTTTTCCAGCGTCCATCCTTTTAGTAGGCTGTGGGTTGGCAAATGCCACACGGTTTTTCAATTGTCTTTTGTTTAGTGCTGGCCACTGATTCGACCATGGAGGCCATTTCGAGACAGAATCCGACAAACTGTTCTGGTTGACACAGGGACTTCAGGTGACCAGGTCTCGTGGAGCTGCAGTGGAAAATGGGCTGGCCTTGGATTGTCGAGCCAATAAACGGTCCTCTCGAGCAGTTGTCTTGCAGGGTCTGCCTGACCTGGGTTTGTCATAAACGTCTCCAGTCTCTTCAAATCTTTTTTTTTATCCTCTGTACTTGACGCTGAGACACATTGAAGGTGTCTGCCACATCAGCAGTGGATCTGGTCTTCAGCCTCTTGATAATCTTTAGTCTCAGGGTGAATCTTAGGCATGTTTGCAGAGGTCTAGTTGCAGTTGATGTGAAGGTCTAGTGCACTGGGGTTCTTTTTATACACACCTGAGATCTAATTGATCCATTATTAGTCACAGGTGAAGCTCATATGACAAGGCGACAACACTTATGTCTTTACCAAGCTGTGAATATTTGAATATTTTTTGACAGTTTCATTTTGCACTGAAACATTACAAAAGCTGTTGGGATTAAATGAGCCATTTCTTGTAAAAAAATCTTCATAAGAAATATATTTCAGCACCACTTCAGGTCAATTTGTACACAAGCGACAAGACTTTTGTCAGGGACTGTATATATATATATACAGACCAATCAGGCATAACATTATGACCACTGAGGTGAAGTGAATAACACTGATCTCTCCATCACGGCTCCTGTTAGTGGGTGGGATATATTAGGCAGCAAGTGAACATTTTCTCCTCAAAGTTTATGTGTTAGAAGCAGGAAAAATGGGCAAGCCTAAGGATTTGAGCGAGTTTGACAAGGGCCAAATTGTGATGGCTAGACGACTGGGTCAGAACATCTCAAAAACTGCTGCTCTTGTGGGGTGTTCCCGGTCTGCAGTGGTCAGGATCTATCAAAAGTGCTCCAAGGAAGGAACAGTGGAGAACCGGCCACAGGGTCATGGGCGGCCCAGGCTCATTGATGCACGTGTGGAGTGAAGGCTGGCCCGTGTGGTCCGATCAAACAGACGAGCTACTGGAGCTCAAACTGCTCATGAAGTTAATGCTGGTTCTGATAGAAAGGGGTCAGAAATACACAGAGCATCGCAGTTTGTTGCTTATGGGGCGGCATAGCCGCTGACCAGTCAGGGTGCCCATGCTGACCCCTGACCCCGCCGAAAGCACCAACAGTGGTACGTGAGCATCAGAACTGGACCACGGAGCAATGGAAGTGGAAGAAGGTGGCCTGGTCTGAGGAATCACGTGTTCTTTTACATCACGTGGATGGCAGGGTGCGTGGCTTACCTGGGGAACACATGGCCCCAGGATGCACTATGGGAAGAAGCGGCGGACGCAGTGTGATGCTTTGGGCAATGTTCTGCTGGAAAACCTTGGGTCTTGCCATCCATGTGGATGTTACTTTGACACGTCCCACCTACCTAAGCATTGTTGAGACCATGTACAGCCTTTCATGGAAACGGTATTCCCTGGTGGCTGTGGCTCTTCCAGCAGGATAATGCGCACTGCAAGCCAAAAAAGGTTCAGGAATGGTTTGAGGAGCACAACAACGAGTTTAAGTTGTTGACGTGGCCTCCAAATTCCCCAGATCTCAATCCAATCGAGCATCTGTGGGATGTGCTGAACAAACAAGTCCGATCCATGGAGGCCCCACCTCGCAACTTACATGACTTAAAGGATCTGCTGCTAACATCTTGGTGCCAGATACCACAGCACACCTTCAGGGGTCTAGTGGAGTCCATGCCTCGATGGGTCAGCAAAAGGGGGGCCAACACAATGTTAGGTCATAATGTAATGCCTGATCAGTGTATATACGTATCACGTACTGTATATATTATCATTAATATATGAAACCTGTCTGTGTCTCTGCAGGTTCTACTCTTCTCCATATAGTATCACTACTAACCGGATGATCGCGCAGGCGTCTATCACTCCGTTCATCACCGCTTCACCTGTGTCGACTTATCAGGTGATTGTGTGTGTGTGTGTGTGTGATTTCACGTGTATCAAACACACTCTGCAGTAAAAGACCATCAGCAGCATGAATAAATGGAGTCTTACAGCACTGAAATACGTTTGAGTTCATGTAATGAGTATGATCAGGGACAGACGCCGTCCCCTCCACAGTCTTCATGAACGTCTCTGCGTGAGGAATCGACTGTCTGCGGATTCAGCCGTTGCTCTGAAGGCAATATTGCACAGGAAATTTTACTAACAAATGAGAGAAGGTGAGAAGAAGAAAGGCGCTGTCAGATGAGAAAGAGAGCTGTAATCCATCACTCTCAGATTGATTTATCAGTATCAGAGCAGAGGAACATCGGCTTCTGTTTTCCTGTCTGTTCACACCAAATGCAAATTTGCACCACTAATTAACCAACAATATGTTAAAATTAAGCATTTTATATCTATGTAATGTGTTTTCTGAACACATGTTTGGTGTTTCTTGTTGCTCACAGGTTCAGAGTACGGCATGGATGCCCCAACAGCAGTATGTCATGCAACCGACAGTAAGTGACCTCTGACCTTTCTTCTCTATATGACCTGTTACATGCACAAGTCTTAAAGGCACAGTAGCACAGCATATCAATTTTAAGCATTAGAGAGGCTGTAATTGATATTTACTGTTTTTGGTGCAAGATTGTGAGAACCTTGCAGGTTGTTTCTGTTTCACATGAGTTCGTTTGACAGACACATCGTAAGATACACACACTCTCTGCTGATTCAGACTTATTCTTTGCCATGTTTCTCATGCTGTTTCTTGAGTGTTAAAATCATTGATTGACTTCATTCAGCTCACATTCTGTCAGCGGACTAAAGCCAGACGGATGAATCGTTCCAGATCGGCCGCACAATATGGAATCATCCTACCATAACCTATAACATTCACTATATCAATATTAGTGTGTTCTGTGGTGAAGTTTCATTTATTTTTACACAACTCAAACTCAATCTATAAAAGCAAGTGGTTAAAAACCTGCCAACAGTCGCATTGATCTGTATGACCATAGGGAGCGGTCATCACTCCAGGACTCGATCACACACCAGCGGCCATGATGACTCCACTAACACAACAGATGAACCAGCTCACTCTGGGATCTGCTGCTAATGTGAGTTTATACGTTATGGGTCATGTCTGCTCTGATTTCAGATTTACTCAACACTAAATGCTACATAAAAACATCAACTGTCATATTGGCCTATATACAGGCCTATTTAGAGTACTATATACAAGACTTTATACAGACCTATTTAGAGGACTATATACTGGACTATATACAGGCCTATTTAGAGTACTATATACAAGACTTTATACAGACCTATTTAGAGGACTACATACTGGACTATATACAGGCCTATTTAGAGTACTATATACAAGACTTTATACAGACCTATTTAGAGGACTACATACTGGACTATATACAGGCCTATTTAGAGTACTATATACAAGACTTTATACAGACCTATTTAAAGTACTATATACAGGCCTATTTAGAGTACTATATACAAGACTTTATACAGACCTATTTAGAGGACTACATACTGGACTATATACAGGCCTATTTAGAGTACTATATACAAGACTTTATACAGACCTATTTAGAGGACTACATACTGGACTATATACAGGCCTATTTAGAGTACTATATACAAGACTTTATACAGACCTATTTAGAGGACTACATACTGGACTATATACAGGCCTATTTAAAGTACTATATACAGGACTATATACAGGACTATTTAGAGGACTATATACAGGTCTATATACAGGCCTATTTAGAGGACTTTATATAGGACTTAATACAGACCTATTTGGAGGACTATATACTGGACTATATACAGGCCTATTTAGAGGTCTATATACTGGATTATATACAGGCCTATTTAGAGGACTATATATAGGACTTAATACAGACCTATTTGGAGGACTATATACACTGGACTATATACAGGCCTATTTAGAGGACTATATTCTGGATTATATACAGGCCTATTTAGAGTACTATATACAAGACTTTATACAGACCTATTTAAAGGACTATATACAGGCCTATTTAGAGTACTATATACAATATTTTATGCAGGCCTATATAGAGGACTATACAGGATTATATACAGGCCAATTTATACTACTATATACAATACTTTATACAGACCTATTTAAAGGACTATATACAGGATTATATACAGGCCTATATAGAGGACTATATACAAGACATTATACAGACCTATTTAAAGGACTATATACTGGACTATATACAGGCCTATTTAGAGTACTATATACAAGACTTTATACAGACCTATTTAGAGGACTACATACTGGACTATATACAGGCCTATTTAGAGTACTATATACAAGACTTTATACAGACCTATTTAAAGTACTATATACAGGCCTATTTAGAGTACTATATACAAGACTTTATACAGACCTATTTAGAGGACTACATACTGGACTATATACAGGCCTATTTAGAGTACTATATACAAGACTTTATACAGACCTATTTAGAGGACTACATACTGGACTATATACAGGCCTATTTAGAGTACTATATACAAGACTTTATACAGACCTATTTAGAGGACTATATACTGGACTATATACAGGCCTATTTAGAGGACTATATATAGGACTTAATACAGACCTATTTGGAGGACTATATACTGGACTATATACAGGCCTATTTAGAGGTCTATATACTGGATTATATACAGGCCTATTTAGAGGACTATATATAGGACTTAATACAGACCTATTTGGAGGACTATATACACTGGACTATATACAGGCCTATTTAGAGGACTATATTCTGGATTATATACAGGCCTATTTAGAGTACTATATACAAGACTTTATACAGACCTATTTAAAGGACTATATACAGGCCTATTTAGAGTAATATATACAATATTTTATGCAGGCCTATATAGAGGACTATACAGGATTATATACAGGCCAATTTATACTACTATATACAATACTTTATACAGACCTATTTAAAGGACTATATACAGGATTATATACAGGCCTATATAGAGGACTATATACAAGACATTATACAGACCTATTTAAAGGACTATATACTGGACTATATACAGGCCTATTTAGAGTACTATATACAAGACTTTATACAGACCTATTTAGAGGACTACATACTGGACTATATACAGGCCTATTTAGAGTACTATATACAAGACTTTATACAGACCTATTTAAAGTACTATATACAGGCCTATTTAGAGTACTATATACAAGACTTTATACAGACCTATTTAGAGGACTACATACTGGACTATATACAGGCCTATTTAGAGTACTATATACAAGACTTTATACAGACCTATTTAGAGGACTACATACTGGACTATATACAGGCCTATTTAGAGTACTATATACAAGACTTTATACAGACCTATTTAGAGGACTATATACTGGACTATATACAGGCCTATTTAGAGGACTATATATAGGACTTAATACAGACCTATTTGGAGGACTATATACTGGACTATATACAGTCCTATTTAGAGGTCTATATACTGGATTATATACAGGCCTATTTAGAGGACTATATATAGGACTTAATACAGACCTATTTGGAGGACTATATACACTGGACTATATACAGGCCTATTTAGAGGACTATATTCTGGATTATATACAGGCCTATTTAGAGTACTATATACAAGACTTTATACAGACCTATTTAAAGGACTATATACAGGCCTATTTAGAGTACTATATACAATATTTTATGCAGGCCTAAATAGAGGACTATACAGGATTATATACAGGCCAATTTATACTACTATATACAATACTTTATACAGACCTATTTAAAGGACTATATACAGGATTATATACAGGCCTATATAGAGGACTATATACAAGACATTATACAGACCTATTTAAAGGACTATATACTGGACTATATACAGACCTATTTAAAGGGCCCCACTTTATAATAGGTGGCCTTAACTACTATGTACTTACATAAAAAAAATAAGTACAATGTACTTACTGTGTTCATATTGTGTTGCAAAACACCTTTGCTGATATTGAGGTGGGATACGGGTAGGGTTAGGGACAGGTGTGGTGGGATGGGTAAGTTTAAGGGTAGGGTTAGGGACAGGTGTGGTGGGATGGGTAAGTTTAAGGGTAGGGTTAGGGACAGGTGTGGTGGGATGGGTAAGTTTAAGGGTAGGGTTAGGGACAGGTGTGGTGGGATGGGTAAGTTTAAGGGTAGGGTTAGGTGAAAGGGAAGTGTCAATAGTGTAATTACAAATGTAACTACAGAAATTAATTACAGATATAATTACATGCAGGTATTTTTTAAAATGTAAGTACAATGTAAAAACATGTATGTACACAATAAGTGCAATGTATCAAATTATTAATTAAAATTTTAGTACATAGTAGTTGGACTATATACTGGACTATATACAGACCTATTTAAAGGACTATATACTGGACTATATACAGACCTATTTAAAGGACTATATACTGGACTATATACAGACCTATTTAAAGGACTATATACTGGACTATATACAGACCTATTTAAAGGACTATATACTGGACTATATACAGACCTATTTAAAGGACTATATACTGGACTATATACAGACCTATTTAAAGGACTATATACTGGACTATATACAGACCTATTTAAATGACTATATACAGGCCTATTTAGAGTACTATATACAAGACGTTATACAGACCTATTTAGGTCTGATTTGGATTATATACTGTTTATACAATACTAAAAACCTGACCATACCGGATTATATACCAGATTGTTTCCCACATCTAAGAGCTGAGGGGAAAGAACGTTTACGACCGTTGCCTGCATCTAGAGATATCTGGTGGTGTGTAGGGTCAATACATGGATGGGTGTGTGTCTAATGTGTTGTGTGTGCGTGCAAGATCATTTAGAACCTGGTTCACATATTCGTTCTCAAGACACCCTGCTAAACCCTCTGTCATCAAACACCATCTGCCCCATCTGAAAACTACAACACACACACACACACTGAAGCAGTTGATCATGTCATGTATCAGTATAGCACTGACTTGCTTTAAACCTGAGAAATGGACAGAAAAGGTAAAAACGGTGTGTGTGTGTGTGTGTGTGTGTGTGTGTGTGTGTGTGTGTGTGTGTGTGTGTGTGTGTGTGTGTGTGTGTGTGTGTGTGTGTGTGTGTGTGTGTGTAGACTGGTAATCCCTACGGTATGGGGACAAAATATCCCCACAAAGATGGCAATATCCAAAATCCTTGTCCTTGTGGGGACATTTTTTGGTCCCCATGAGGAAAACATCTCATAAATCACACTAAGTGATGTTTTTTGAAAATGTAAAAATGCAGAATGTCTCCTGTGATGGGTAGGTTTAGGGGCAGTATGTGTGTGTGTGTGTGTGTGTGTGTGTGTGTGTGTGTGTGTGTGTGTGTGTGTGTGTGTGTGTGTGTGTGTGTGTGTGTGTGTGTGTGTGTGTGTGTGTGTGTGTGTGTGAGAGATCATCTAGTAATGTGCAGTCAGTCTTCAGCGCTGTGACACTGATGTAGTTTACTCTGTGCTCCGGTACAGGAAGTTAATCACCCGTGACCACGCCCTTTAACTCCACTCATTAGCACTGCTCTGCGAGACAGCTGAACCGTCCTTTACACACACACACACACACACACACAGGAAGGACAGCTTGATCAGACGCTCTCGATCAGTCCGCGCCCTCTGCAGGACAGCGGGTGAACTGCATGTGTGTGTCTCCTGTGTGTTTCAGTACATGACGGCTCCGGCTCCTGTGGCCCCTATGCAAGGAACATTCATCCATCAGTTAACACCGGTCCCTCCGTCAGCACTTCCTGTAGAGGTAAATCACACACATTTCATGAGCGGTGTGTGTTAAATCTAGAGTTAAAAGGCATCCATACGCTCCTTCTCAATTTTCAGAAAATATCTAAATGTGAATTTTCTAATAAAAAATGCAATTGTATACCTGTATAATTGTAAAATTGTTTGTGGGGCTGCACTATTTGGCCCCAAATCGTGTCATTATAAATCAATTTAAATTCAATCATCTAGTTCATCTAGTTGTTATTATTATTATTACAGTATGACTGTAAAATTACAATACTAAGGTGTAGTATAATATGAGTTTAAGTGGAGCAGCACCTTCTGTGAAGCTCTCGTGTAAATGAACACAGCGCCGCGCTTTGCTCCGAAACACTCAGAGCATATATTTATTCAATGAAATCACAGCCTTTATGATTTTATCATCTCACTGAGCCATATCGCGATTCTGGCTTTATTGCGATTACCGGTGACTGAACCTACCTGTGCATTTCCTGAATGATGATGTCACTTCCTGTTCTCAGGGTGCATTAACAGAAGGTCCTCCACAGACGGTGGCCCCCTCATCACATGACATCCACGTAGCACAGCAACAGATCACCGTGGAAACCAGTGAGCTTATTCAAACCTGCTCCTACCAGTCCAAGTGCGCACTTCGTCCTGTGCACTGCACACTACATACTACCCATCCGTACACCCTTAACTTACAGCCTGACGACCTTACAGGGGTTTTATATTAAGATATAAAAATATATCTAGATATAAAAGTCTCCTATAACATGAATTAATTATACAGACTTGAAATTATTTAATATTTTTAATGATCAAAACGTTTACAATTATTAACGTTTGATAATGCATAATTTAATGCATTGGTAATCTTAGATCTAGATATCAAAATATACATGAAATGTAAAATCTGTTGGTATATGTAGAAACTAGCATTAATATTATATATCAATACATTAAATGATATATATTAATAAATGTATTAAATGCACATTATAATCTAATTATAGTTTTAATTGTCAAAACTAAAATGTTTACTAATCTGTAAGTATATGTAGAATTTAATATTAATATTTCCTTTTTAATTACTTTTCTTAATGGTCAAAACTCATTAATCTAGTAGATATAAAAAATATACTATTAAAATAATTTAATATACAAATTTGAAATGTAAAAACTGTTAGTATATGTAGAAATTAACATTAATATTACATTTTAATAATTTCATATTTATAAAAAAAATGTAATGGTCAAAACTAAACAAAAAATGTCTGGTAATGCATAATTTAATTCATTGGGAATCATTAATGTAGATATGAAAATATATACTATGAAATTATTTAAATATACAGGCTTGAAATTTTAAATCTGTGTTTGTATCAGTGGAAAATAACATTTACATTATATTTTAGTATTTATAATGATTGAAACATACAATTATCAACGTTAGTTAATGCATAATTTAATGCTTTGGGAATCATTAATCTATATATAAATATATACCATTAAAATAATGAATTATACAAACTTGGAATGTTAAAACTTAATTTAACTTAAATTAAATGTTATATATTAATAAATGTATTTAATGCACATTACAACCTAATGATATTTTTAATTGTCAAAACTAAAATGTTAGTATATGTAGAAATTAACATTAATATTATATTTTGATATATTTATTACATTTTGTAATGGTCAAAACTAAACAAAAAAATGTGTTAATGCATAATTTAGTGCATTGGAAATTATTAATAAATGTATTAAAATATACAATTAAATCAAGTACATATACAAACTTGAAATGTAAAAATGTGTTCGAATAGCTAGATATTAATATTAATATTATATATTAATAATTTAAAAAATGCTTTTATAATGCATTAATTTACACTCCCCTAAAGGATTATTAGGAACACACACTAATACTGTGTTTGACCCTTTCGCCTTCAGAACTGCCTTAATTCTACGTGGCATTGATTCAACAAGGTGCTGAAAGCATTCTTTAGAAATGTTGGCCCATATTGATAGGATAGCATCTTGCAGTTGATGGAGATTTGTGGGATGCACATCCAGGGCACAGCTCCGTTCCACCACATCCCAAAGATGCTCTATTGGGTTGAGATCTGGTGACTGTGGGGCCATTTTAGTTCAGTGAACTCATTGTCATGTTCAAGAAACCAATTTGAAATGATTGGAGCTTTGTGACGGTGCATTATCCTGCTGGAAGTAGCCATCAGAGGATGGGCACATGGTGGTCATAAAGGGATGGACATGGTCAGAAACAATGCTCAGGTAGGCCGTGGCATTTAAACCATGCCCAATTGGCACTAAGGGGCCTAAAGTGTGCCAAGAAAACATCCCCCACACCATTACACCACCACCACCAGCCTGCACAGTGAAAACATCACACCATTACACCACCACCACCAGCCTGCACAGTGAAAACATCCCCACACCATTACACCACCACCACCAGCCTGCACAGTGAAAACATCCCCCACACCATTACACCACCACCCCCAGCCTGCACAGTGAAAACATCCCCCACACCATTACACCACCACCACCAGCCTGCACAGTGAAAACATCCCCACACCATTACACCACCACCCAGCCTGCACGGTGAAAACATCCCACACCATTACACCACCACCACCAGCCTGCACAGTGGTAACAAGGCATGATGGATCCATGTTCTCATTCTGTTTACGCCAAATTCTGACTCGACCATCTGAATGTCTCAACAGAAATCGAGACTCATCAGACCAGGCAACATTTTTCCAGTCTTCAACTGTCCAATTTTGGTGAGCTCATGCAAATTGTAGCCTCTTTTCCTATTTGTAGTGGAGATGAGTGGTACCCGTGGGGTCTTCTGCTGTTGTAGCCCATCCGCCTCAAGGTTGTGCGTGTTGTGGCTTCACAAATGCTTTGCTGCATACCTCGGTTGTAACGAGTGGTTATTTCAGTCAAAGCTGCTCTTCTATCAGCTTGAATCAGTCGGCCCATTCTCCTCTGACCTCTAGCATCAACAAGGCATTTTCTCCCACAGGACTGCCGATACTGGATGTTTTTCCTTTTCACACCATTCTTTGTAAACCCTAGAAATGGTTGTGTGTGAAAATCCCAGTAACTGAGCAGATTGTGAAATACTCAGACCGGCCCGTCTGGCACCAACAACCATGCCACGCTCAAAACTGCTTAAATCCCCTTTCTTTCCCATTCTGACATTCAGTTTGGAGTTCAGGAGATTGTCTTGACCAGGACCACACCCCTAAATGCATTGAAGCAACTGCCATGTGATTGGTTGATTAGATAATTGCATTAATGATAAATTGAACAGGTGTTCCTAATAATCCTTTAGGTGAGTGTAAATGTTGTACTATATTAATATATATTAACCTAAAGCGTGAAGTCCTGTAAAGTGTTTCATTAGTGGCAGACTCTCTGATTGGCTGATGTGTTGCTGGACGGATTCCTTCTGAATCATTTGCTCCATATTCCCAGGCGTATGCATGGGAGATTCCCAGTATATTTCAGTTGTGAGCGCTGTGGATGCATTGATCGTGTCTCTGTCGTTGTCAGATAGCATCCAGAAGAGCTGAACACGCGTCAGCGGCGCCTTCTGATGGAGAATCAGACGCTCTGCACTGAACACATGGACTCACGGTGGACTTCAGGTGACCTCGGCACCACACACACACACACACACACACACACACACACACACACGGACTCATTTCCTGCTGGGCTGAAGCCACTCAAGGACTCGGCGGGTGATGAGGACTTTCACCATTTCTGTTTTTGTCTGTCGGACTGAAGCTTCTTCAGAGAGTTCCTGAATATGAAAATATTGAGTGGATATGATGTAGAATTATGAGAAGAACACGGAGCGTCTTCCTCAGATATTAAGCTATCGCATCTTCATATGCTGTTGATTTTCTTCTGTTTATGAATGTCACTTGTGTTGTGTGTAATACCTGACGTGTGGAGGAACTCACTCCTGATATCACAGTGTCTTCGCTTGAAGAGATCAGGAGGGAATGATCCTTTTCCCCGGTGGATTGCATTTTTACGCAAAGAGGAACAAACTACAGCGTTTTTTTTATTTGCTTTTATACATTTGATCATTTTGAATGAACTTTAATGTGTTAGCTGCTTTGCTTCTTATAATGATGAGAGTGAAGGATTCAAGCGAAGGCTGGCGATGATCCTTCTCAGTCCGTCTGAAGCAATAGAAGAAGTAGTTGCTGTCGTTTGGTGTGCTCGTTTCTAAACCAAAGATGAAGAAACTTTTGCTCTGTGATGATGATGATGATGATGATGATGTTTCTAGAGCTGCTATTGTTTTTTATTATTATGGTTTTAACCCACTGATTATTGTTTTGTATGATTTCTGTACAGTCATGAGCTGCAGTAAATGAGACGTCTGATCAGACGGTGCTGGTGTTGCTTCTTCTTCCGAGCGTGATCTCGTTAACCCTCCCGGTCCCGCGTCTCTCCGTGTGTCTTCCCACAGGGCCAGACCTCATTAAGAGTGAACAACATCAGGCTCGTGTGTTTATGAGGAGAGCGTCTCGCGCCGTGACCAGCTCGTGTTTTAAACCAGGAGATTTCAGTCATTCAACACGCCTGCGGTCCTCTGATTCTCTGATGGTCACATGACATGCAGGAACACAGATCACATATATATATATCATGTTTTATTTTGATTTTTTAATAAAATAAATAATTTAAAATAAAAACAAATCAAAATAAAACACTTTAATGAAAATGTACAATTAAAATCCTTTTAAAATGTAGCTACTAAAAATAAAACCACTAAAAATGTTTTACAATAAAAACTATTAAAATAAAACCCTTAATTAAAATGAATTAAATCATAATTTTAAATATATATTTTTAATAAAACATAATATACCATAATGAAACACTAATTTAATACTCATTTTAAATTAAAATGATTTTAAAATAAAAACTATATAAATTACTGAAATATGAAATAATTCAACAACAAAAAAATTGACAAAAAGTAATTTTTATTTTGATTGGTTTTATATTTTAGCATTTGAATTAATTAGTTTTTAGTGTTTTATTTTAATTTTAAAATGTGGTTTGATTTAGATTTATTTTTTAGGAATTTTATTTAGATTTTTTTATTTTAAAATGATATATTTTAGTTAACATAAATAATTAAAAACATTATGATTTAAATGTTTTTTATGTTTGATTTAGATTTATGTGTTATTTTCTATTTTATGATTACATTTATAGTGTTTCATTTTGATTTGTTTTAAGATTAATTTTTATTTACTTGTTTATTGTAATTTTATGTTTATAATTAAATGTTTTAATTTTAAATATTTAAGATTTAATTATGTCTAGGGTTAATTTTAATTAATTTTGTATATTTGAATTTTTAATTGTATTATTAGAATTTAGATGGGGTTTTATTTAAAAAATATATATATATGTATTACATTTTTTATTATTTCTTTTAATTTGACATTATTAGATTTTAGATAGGTTTTATTTTAATTTTAAATTTTTAAGATTTTATGGAAGCCCTGAACATAAAGTAAAATATATATATATATAAAAAAAAAAAATCTAGAATTTGAGAATAAAGTAAATATTTAGACTTTAATCTCGTAATATTTCGACTTTATTCTCAAAATATTTAGACTTTAATCTCGTAATATTTCGACTTTATTCTCGAAATATTTAGACTTTAATCTCGTAATATTTCGACTTTATTCTCGAAATATTTAGACTTTAATCTCGTAATATTTCGACTTTATTCTCGAAATATTTAGACTTTAATCTCGTAATATTTCGACTTTATTCTCGAAATATTTAGACTTTAATCTCGAAATTCTAGAGTTTTTTTTTTTTTACAGATTTTTTTTTTTTTTACTTTGCAGTTCAGGGCTTCCGTAAGATTTTCATGTTTTACTTTAATTTTTTTTTGTTTTGTTTATATTTTAATACAAAAATTCTATATTTTAATAAAAAACATTTATTTTTTTAAAAACATACAGCTGCTTGTGATTAGTGAAACCCATTGAGAACGGGCGTGACGTCTGAGGCCTCAGCGCTGTGAACAGAAGCACAGCTGCTGAAGTTCTGCAGGATGGTAATGGAAGGTGACCTCCTCTTCCAAACGCGTGGCGCTGAAACAGCTCCTGATCGCCTCGGGTCCCGCCGGGTCGAGCAGGTGTTGAGCGCTCCTTTACCCAGCGCTAACACACACTCCATCTGATCCGATGGGAAGAGCGACTCTCCTGCTGCTGAACGCTGCACAAAGCTAAACGAATGTCAGGACGTCAGTCTGAACTCTCGGACACCGTCCAGGACGCGTTCTTGAGCTCGTTTTCTAGTCCGAAAGTCAAAGCTGTAGTTAAAGGTGCAGTGTGTAATATTTATGAGGATCTATTGACAGAAATGAAATATAATATACATAACTATGTTTGCAGTCCTTACATAATGAGCCGTTATGTTTATATGACCTTAGAATGAGCCGTTTCTATCCACACACACCGCGGGTCCCCTTACAGTGAAGTCGACATTTTGTGCCGCCATGTTTCTACGGTAGCCCTAAAGGGACCAACTTCTCTACAGAGCGCCAGTCACTCTCTGCTGTCTCAGATCACATCTTTGTCCTGTGTGGGCCACCGTAGCTTCTCTGTGTGCTCTGAAAGGGAGGAGTGAGCGGTGTGCGGATGCAATTCACAACCTCACCACTAGATGCCGCTAAAACTTACACACTGCACCTTTAATTTGTTTTTTTTTTTAGTTCAAATAAAATATTTTATGTTTTAGTCATTTTAACTTATAATAGTATTAAATAAGTGATTTATTTTGATATTTTTTTATTTAACATGTTTATGATTCAGTTGTTTTAAAGAGTGTTACTTTTATGTTTTTTATATTAGTGTTTTATATTTTTGTTTTACATTTACATTTTTTTTTATTATTTTAATATTTGTATCGTTTAATATAATTTACTTTTTAGTATGTTTTTATTATTTAAATTATTTTTATTTAACATTTTTATGATTTAACTGTTTTCAGTGTTTAAATTTTTTTGTTGTAAAATATTATTTTTTAAGTTTTATTTTAATTTTACACTTTTATCATTACATTTTTAGCAAGTGTTTTATTTTATTTTTCTAAGTGTTTTAATTGTAAAATAATTTAACATTTTTATGGTTTTATTTATTTATTTAAAAAAATCTAGGATTTAATGTTTAGTAAATGTTTTTATTTTATTTTAACTTTACATTTTCATTATTTAATTATTAGCTTTTAAAGTTCTGAAAACGCAAATAAACGCAAGTTTTAGGGTTTTTTAAGCGTAACATTCAGACCGGGATGTGGAGCAGGACCCGCAGGACCCAGCGGAGATCGGGTTCAAGGTCAAGGGGGAGTCATTGTGGAGTAGGACCCGCAGGACCCAGCGGAGATCGGGTTCAAGGTCAAGGGGGAGTCATTGTGGAGTAGGACCCGCAGGACCCAGCGGAGATCGGGTTCAAGGTCAAGGGGGAGTCATTTGTGGTCAAAAGCTTTTTGAGGTCAAGACATTACGGTTTGTGTCTGGACAGAAATAGAGCTACACTGAGAAACACTGACTGTGACGACTTGCCCCGGTCTCCTTCAGACCGTTAGATGAGCTACATGGACACAAACTGAAATGTTGCTGAAATGATGTTCTGTCCAGTCCAGAAGCGGACCGCGGTCTGCTATTCTTCGACCCCCGGTTTAGACGGTTCACATCCTCAAGATCTCACAAACTTCCCTTTCAGCTCTGGATCTGTTGGCTGATTATTTCAAACCCAGGAGTGTCTTTAGTTTTGCCGTCTGCTGTCTTTGAGCAGTGTGTGTTGTGAAAGAGCTCTGTCTGGACATGATGAATGCCACACGTCTTCTTGTCTGACGTGTTTTCTGAACCACAGACGGTTCAGATGATCAGTGTGAATAATGACAAGCAGAAGCTGATCCGTTTGAATGTGCGTGTTAAATCATTGTATTGCAAATGTACTGTGTGTGTGTTTAAATTCTGTCTCAAAACTTGAAAAAAGTTTTAGTGCTCTTGGGCTCTTTTTAGCCTCTTACAGTAACAGACGATCGGATTTCCTGCTCTGATGATGGCACACGTGTTGTCTGGCATTCGCTGGACTTCCAGTTACAGGAGGTACAGACACTGAGCTCCGGCTCTTTCCGTGGAAGGACAGGCTTACGCAATGCACCGATTTCCCAACAACAGCCAAACTCAGCTCATGATTCCTGCAGCAATCCTTCATCAGATTCATCTGGTTTAAACATTATAAATATACATACAACATATACTTACCATAGTAATAACAGTAAATTATGCATAATCGGGTGAAGGGGATCATTTTTACTGCGTGATTTATAAACACCCATCAGTTTGAAAACACCCACTAATTTAGAAACGCCCACTCTTGTTCCGCAGAGACCTCATACTCCTCCATTGGGCTTTGATTATGGGGCGAGTTTCAACCGGACCAGGAAAGACCTCAATTGGATAGACCCACAACCAATCAGAGCAACGGAGCGACGCGTAACGTTAGTTGTCAAATGTCAGCAGAACTCGACTGCACTGTTGCCAAGTCCGTGTTTTTCTCCATGTCCGCGGGTTGAAGCGACCCCAATTATGAGATTATATAAACCCAGGAATGTGAATTTTAGCAGGCAACCTTGCCAAAATAACATATTTTGCCAACCAAACGCCATTTTTTTCTGGAGAACCCCCCGGAAAGTTATTGTTTTGGGCTATAGTTTTGAGTAGCAATTGCGCAACATTGCAAAAAACATGGCAACCCTGTCTGCACGCGCGCTGGATTAAGTAACGTTACAAGAAAAAGATGAGTGTAAACGATCTTTGCCAGTGTTGTAATAAAAGAATTTAAGGATACACAGAGTACTTCCCAACACGATCATCGTTTCTGAGAGAAATAGTGAAGGTGAATGCATATACGAACAAGTTCTCCGTTTAGGATAAGAGCAAATTCAACCCAAAGCGCCTTTGATGACGTGAATGATTACGTTAATGTTGATCATCTGTCCATCATCGTCTAAAGCCCGCCCTCATGATTTCATTGGTCCGAACAGTTTCTGTTCAGGCATAATTACTCCTCTATGGAGCGAGGCCAGACCGAATTGCCCGAGCAAAAAATGTGTGGGCGGGGCTAAATTCGGCTGGCATCCAGGCTAGGCAACTCCCTAAGTTTTGAGACTATGATGTCTAAAATGCTGTCTATATAGGCAACTCCCTAAGTTTTGAGACTATGATGTCTAAAATGCTATCTATATAGGCAACTCCCTAAGTTTTGAGACTATGATGTCTAAAATGCTGTCTATATAGGCAACTCCCTAAGTTTTGAGACTATGATGTCTAAAATGCTGTCTATATAGGCAACTCCCTAAGTTTTGAGACTTTGATGTCTAAAATGCTATCTATATAGGCAACTCCTAAGTTTTGAGACTATGATGTCTAAAGTGCTGTCTATATAGGCAACTCCTAAGTTTTGAGACTATGATGTCTAAAATGCTATCTATATAGGCAACTCCTAAGTTTTGAGACTATGATGTCTAAAATGCTGTCTATATAGGCAACTCCCTAAGTTTTGAGACTATGATGTCTAAAATGCTATCTATATAGGCAACTCCCTAAGTTTTGAGACTATGATGTCTAAAAGGCTGTCTATATAGGCAACTCCTAAGTTTTGAGACTATGATGTCTAAAATGCTATCTATATAGGCAACTCCTAAGTTTTGAGACTATGATGTCTAAAATGCTGTCTATATAGGCAACTCCTAAGTTTTGAGACTATGATGTCTAAAATGCTGTCTATATAGGCAACTCCTAAGTTTTGAGACTATGATGTCTAAAATGCTGTCTATATAGGCAACTCCTAAGTTTTGAGACTATGATGTCTAAAATGCTATCTATATAGGCAACTCCTAAGTTTTGAGACTATGATGTCTAAAATGCTGTCTATATAGGCAACTCCCTAAGTTTTGAGACTATGATGTCTAAAATGCTATCTATATAGGCAACTCCCTAAGTTTTGAGACTATGATGTCTAAAATGCTGTCTATATAGGCAACTCCCTAAGTTTTGAGACTATGATGTCTAAAATGCTGTCTATATAGGCAACTCCTAAGTTTTGAGACTATGATGTCTAAAATGCTGTCTATATAGGCAACTCCCTAAGTTTTGAGACTATGATGTCTAAAATGCTATCTATATAGGCAACTCCCTAAGTTTTGAGACTATGATGTCTAAAATGCTGTCTATATAGGCAACTCCCTAAGTTTTGAGACTATGATGTCTAAAATGCTATCTATATAGGCAACTCCCTAAGTTTTGAGACTATGATGTCTAAAATGCTATCTATATAGGCAACTCCCTAAGTTTTGAGACTATGATGTCTAAAATGCTGTCTATATAGGCAACTCCCTAAGTTTTGTTTCAAATGCTTTCTATACAACTCACTGAGACTACGAGGCCCAGAAATGCTGTCTATATAGGGTGCTTACCATCTTTCGAGATGCCAAAGGTGTTGTCTAGTTAGTGAGCGCTGTGTGTATGGCACACAGGCTGTTTTGAGAAAGTAAAGCAGGAAAACAGACGCTTCCTCCTCCTTCTTGAACATTTCCTGCCTCATCTGTGACTCATGCGCATCTCCGCGCGTTTCCTCTCAGATGAGGGAGGAGAATGAGACTCGCGCCGGTATAAGAGCGTCGATCCGAGTCAAGCGCGATCGCTCTGAGGTGTGATGGAGCGGCTCGGGTCAGTCGGCTTTGGGTCGGTTCTTCTCGTGTGTCTGATGATGTCTGGTGAGTGAGTTTCCGCTTCAGGCTCGTTACTACAGCGCGACGCGACGCTCTGACGCAGGGTTGCCAACTCTCAAGCTTTTAAGCTCTATCTCACCCTGCCCAACTTAATCTCACGTGGTTCATGAAGCGCTCAATACTTCAAGCTGTGTCAGTGCGTGTGAATACACAACAGTTTCACTATACAGATGTTGCAGCAAGTTTTGGTGAACAGTACAGCATAGTGTGCATTGATTATTAAGTCAACCATATTTACAGGATCGTTTTATTATGGAGAGTGATAGATATGCAACATTGTTAACATTAATATTATTAATGTATTTAGCCTTCAGGTGTTCCTTACTAACTGCTCAACTCACTGATGGTCAAATGTGACCATACACCATAACTGTTTTTCAATTAAATAAATGTTCTATATTTTAGTTCAATAATATTTATTGAATATTTTGATGAGATCTTTTGTTACTATTTGTGCAATAATTATTGTCAATTAATGACCACTTCAATATTTTTCTTCTAATATTTATATTATTTATATTACAATTAGTAGTAATTAAGGTTAAAATAGAGAATTCAAATTCAAAAATTACAGTCATTTTGTGGTTAAAAATTAATAATGTTCATTTGTAATGCCATTACACAGTCGGTGCCTTTATGGCTCTTTAATAAATATACATGTATCTAATATAGTTGCTCAAAAAAGTATTGCAGTTTTGCATTTTAATAAATAGATATGATCAAACACTAGATATCTTTAAATGTGAAAATTTAAAATGTTAATAACTTGCATCCTAATATTTTTAATGAATGATACTTATATAAGCAGACACAAGTGAATATTAATGAGAAACATTTAAAATAGTGCTAAGAAGACAAACAAAATTGTCGTTATATGTAGGCTACAGTAGGCTATATACTACATATGGATTGATACTGAACCCCTGGTCTGATGCGTAGGTGAGGTGTTTACAGGGTGTAAATAGATTGATGATTAGGTTATCTTAGTGTCTGACATACATTTCCGTGTGTGTGTGTGTGTGTTTGTGTGGACTGGTAATCCCTACGGTATGGGGACAAAATGTCCCCACAAAGATGGCAATATCCAAATTTTTGTCCTTGTGGGGACATTTTTTGGTCCCCATGAGGAAAACATCTTTTAAATCACACTAAGTGATGTTTTTGAAAATGTAAAAATGCAGCATGTCTCCTGTGATGGGTAGGTTTAGGGCAGTGTGTGTGTGTGTGTGTGTGTGTGTGTGTGTGTGTGTGTGTGTGTGTGTGTGTGTGTGTGTGTGTGTGTGTGTGTGTGTGTGTGTGTGTGTGTGTGTGTGTGTGTGTGGACTGGTAATCCCTACGTTATGGGGACAAAATGTCCCCACAAAGATGGCAATATCCAAATTTTTGTCCTTGTGGGGACATTTTTTGGTCCCCATGAGGAAAACATCTTTTAAATCACACTAAGTGATGTTTTTGAAAATGTAAAAATGCAGCATGTCTCCTGTGATGGGTAGGTTTAGGGGCAGGGGCAGTGTAGGGGGATAGAAAATACGGTTTGTACAGTATAAAATGCATTACGCCTATGGAATGTCCCCACAAACATGGAAACACAACGTGTGTGTGTGTGTGAGTGTGTGTGTGTGTGCGCATCTGTGTGCATGTGAGTCTGTGTGTGTGTGTTGGAGTTAGTTATAGTGAATGCAGACTTGATGTGCATGTTGTTTCTTATGCAGAAATATGCTATAATATCCTCAGCATTGAATAGATTTGCATTTGTGTGCATGTAGGCATTTTATCTATTTCTCTCACTCTCTATCTTTCTCTGTGTGTGTTTTTGCAGTGAGTGCATCAGAAACTAAACCGTTTCAACTCCCTCAGCTCTGTAAGTGGTGCGACATTGAGTATACGACGTGTAACGCCACAGGCGTCTGCAAATCCTCCTGCAACATCACATCCATCTGCGAGGGTCCAGACCATGTGTGCGCCAGTGCCTGGTAAGTCAACGCTACTGATAGCGTCTACAGACTTCATATCATGGTGAATCTGAGCACAGTTTGATACATTGATCTCCTCTGAATCTCTAGAGAGGAGACACGTGTGAGATTACTGGAGTCTTTTTCTCTGGAGAAACATCTGAAACTGTAAAAATAAAAACTAATTCCAAATATCAAAAACTACAATAGTATCTAAAATAACACTGCATGATACACTGATATACACTATATTGCTAAAAGTATTGGGACGCCCCTACAGATCCCTGAGTTCAGGTGTTCAATCCCTTCATGTCCACAGGTGTATAAATCAAGCACTAGGCATGCAGACGCTTCTACACACATTTGTGAGAGAATGGCTCGCTCTCAGGAGCTCAGTGAACTCAAGCGTGGGACCGGGATAGGTTGCCACCTGTGCAATAAGGCCATTCCTGAAGTTTCCTCACTACTAAATATTCCTCGCTCAACTGTTAGTGGGATTATAACAAAGTGGAAGCGATTGGGAACAACAGCAACTCAGCCACGAAGTGAAATCCCAGAGCGGGGTCAGCGCATGCTGAGGGTCACAGTGCGCAGAAGTCACCAACTTTCTGCAGAGTCAATCGCTCCAGACCTCCAAACTCCTGTGGCCTTCAGATGAGCTCAAGAACAGTGCGGAGAGAGCTTCATGGAATGGGTTTCCATGGCCGAGCAGCTCATCCAAGCCTTACATCACCAAGAGCAATGCAAAGTGTGGGATGCAGTGGGGTAAAGCACGCCACCACTGGACTCTAGAGCAGTGAGACGTGTTCTCTGAGTGACCAATCACGCTTCTCTGTCTGACAATCCCATGGACGAGTCTGGGTTTGGCTGTTGCCAGGAGAACAGGACTTGCCTGACTGCATTGTGCCAAGTGTAAAGTTTGGTGGAGGGGGGATTATGGGGTGGGGTTGTTTTTCAGGGGTTGGCCCCTTAGTTCCAGTGAAAGGAACTCTTAATGCTTCACCAAGACATTTTGGACAATTTCGTGCTCCCAAATTTGTGGGAACAGTTTGGGAACGGCCCCTTCCTGTCCCAACATGACTGCGCTCCAGTGCACAAAGCACCGGTACATAAAGACATGGATGAGCGAGTTTGGTGTGGAGGAACTGGACTGGCCTGCACAGAGTCCTGACCTCATCCCGATAGAACACCTTTGGGATGAATTAGAGCGGAGACTGCGAGCCAGGCCTTCTCGTCCAACATCAGTGCCTGACCTCACAAATGCGCTTCTAGAAGAATGGGCAAAAATTCCCATAAACGCACTCCTAAACCTTGAGGAAAGCCTTCCCAGAAGAGCTGAAGCTGTTAGAGCTGCAAAGGGTGGGCCGACTCCTTATTGAACATATTGATAAATCTTTTAATGTGACATTGTGTTTGGCCCCTTTGTGAGGCCACCTTGGTTTAAACTGTCTTTGATTAGACCGTCTCAGGCCCTATTATATAATTATTGCCCGAGAGACACCAACATTGAGTTGAGTTGAGCATGTCTTTTCAGCTCACCTGCCTTTCTCTTGTATTCCCTTAAAGGTAATGCCTATCAGGGAGACCGGCACCAGACCTTGGGCTTCAGCCTGTATGCACGTCTCAGTCAGAAGGAATTTAGGCTCAGGTTCTTCCGTGCATGGAATAAAGCTGAATTTTCAGCTTTCATTACTCCAGTCTTCAGTGTCACGTGATCCTTCAGAAATCATTCTAATAATCATCATACATAAACCTGGTTATCGTGCATTTAAAAACATTCAGTTTATGAATGGATGGAACTTTTACTGTATATGTCTTCAGACATTGAAATCATATTGACTTTCTTTTTATATATACACCGATCAGGCATAACATTATGACCGGTGAAGTGAGTAACATTGATGATCACTTCATCACGGCTCCTGTTAGTGGGGGGGATATATTAGGCAGCAAGTGAAAATTTTGTCCTCAAAGTTGATGTGTTAGAAGCAGGAAAAATGGGCAAGCGTAAGGATTTGAGCGAGTTTGACAAGGGCCAGATTGTGATGGCTAGACGACTGGGTCAGAACATCTCAAAAAAGGTTTTCTTTTACATCACGTGGATGGCCGGGTGTGTGTGCGTGGCTTACCTGGGGAACACATGGCCCCAGGATGCACTATGGGAAGAAGGCGAGCCGGCGGAGGCAGTGTGATGCTTTGGGCAATGTTCTGCTGGGAAACCTTGGGTCCTGCCATCCATGTGGATGTTCCTTTGACACGTCCCACCTACCTAAGCATTGTTGAGACCATGTACAGCCTTTCATGGAAACGGTATTCCCTGGTGGCTGTGGCTCTTCCAGCAGGATAATGCTCCTGACACAAAGCACAAATGCTTCAGGAATGGTTTGAGGAGCACAACAACGAGTTTGAGATGTTGACTGGCCTCCAAATTCCCCAGATCTCAATCCAATCGAGCATCTGTGGGATGTGCTGAACAAACAAGTCCGATCCATAGAGGCCCCACCTCGCAACTTACAGGACTTAAAGGATCTGCTGCTAACATCTTGGTGCCTGATACCCCAGCACACCTTCAGGGGTCTAGTGGAGTCCATGCCTCGACGGGTCAGCAAAAGGGGGACCAACACAATATTAGGAAGGTGGTCATAATCTTATGCCTGATTGGTGTATGTTCAACTGACAAGGTTGCTGGTGGATTTTCAAACGGAATAATTCACATGGATCATCCCAAAATGAACAAATAAAAGCCAATCAACTGGATAATATTAAAGTATATTTATCCTAAACTCATGATGTTCATGTTGTGTTTCAGGAGGAGAAGTGAAGGGATCACGATCATCGAGACGGTGTGTCACAATCCAGCGCTTCCGTTTCACGGTCAGTATCTGAAGGACTTCAACAGCAGCCGGTGTGAGATGAAGCGGGTGAAGGGCACGGAGGACGACTTCTACATCTGCTCCTGTAATAAAGAAGAGTGTAACGACCGGCTCATCTTCACTGACGGTGGGTGCGGAGGCTCTCAAAGCTTCTTCTGTGATGCCCACAGTGAGCTGTTCACAGTCGGCCATGTTTATCTCCTCGCCTGAGCATTCAATTAATGAGTTCTTCTTAAAGCTACTAAAGTTACTCAGCCGAGAGCAGAGAGTGATTGATATTAACAGCAGAGACCGCAGTAGCTCCTGTATATTACACTGCTGTCACTTTAACACACACATCTAATACACACATGAGATTATGAACAGTCACAGACATAACCGACTGCGTGTGTGTGTGTGTGTGTGTGTGTCTGTGTGTTTGGTATAACTGACTGTGTGTGTGTGTGTGTGTGTTTGACATTACCAACTGTGTGTGTGTGTGTGTGTGTGTGTGTGTGTGTGTGTGTGTGTTTGATATAACCGACTGTGTGTGTGTGTGTGTTTGACATAACCGACTGTGTGTGTGTGTGTGTGTGTGTTTGATATAACCGACTGTGTGTATGTGTGTGTGTTTGATATAACCGACTGTGTGTATGTGTGTGTGTTTGACATAACCGACTGTGTGTGTGTGTGTGTGTGTGTGTGTGTGTGTGTGTGTGTGTGTGTGTGTGTGTGTGTGTGTGATATAACCGACTGTGTGTGTGTTTGACAGTTTAAGCGCAATAAGACGTGAAAGAGAACTGAGTTTAATACTCACGGGACGCTCCGTCTGACACAGCTTTCTGTGTGCGCACTTCACGTGTGTGTGTGTGTGTGTGTGTGTGTGTGTGTGTGTGTGTGTGTGTGTGTGTGCACTCAGAAACCATAAATCAGGACGTTTAGACGGATATGGCTTTAAAACGCATGAGATCATAAACTCTCATGATGATGAAGAACTGCAGTGTCACGCGAGCGCGATAGAGATGATCATCAAAACCAAACAGATGTTTTAGTGTTTGCCAGAGTATCTGAGCTGGACAGGCTCCGCCCTCTTCTGGATAAGGGGCGGAGCAACAGCTCATTTACATTTAAAGGTACAGGCACATTATTTACAACATGGTTTGATAAATGATGGTATTTTGAGCTGAAACTTCACACACACATTCTGGGCACGCCTGAGACTTATATTACATCTTGTAAAAAGAGCATAATATGTCCCTTGAGTAAATAAAATGAAAGGCATGAGTAGTAATTCTCCTCTTGTCTTCAGATGCAGGTCCAGTTTCTCCAGGAGTTGATCAGAAGAAGCTCCTGCCTTTGCTGCTGGTCATTCTGGTTCCACTGGTCATGGCCGTCCTGCTCGTCTCGCTCTTCTACTTCTACTGTGTGTCAAAGAGCCCACGACCAGCATTAACGCTGACCGTCTGAACCATATGACGTCCAAATAGACATGAAATCTGCGTCTGCTACAGAAAGAAATAAACACACAGTGTGTGTGTGTGTTCATGTACTGGACATGTTCAATATAAAGATCTTCACTGATATCATATCAGACATACAGTGAGACTGACGGCCTGAAATGTTCATGATCACATGACATATAGAGAAACTTCACCATCCCTCAATCCTGAGGGATAACAATAAATCAGAAAGTGAACCGCATCGGTCACATGACGAGGTCGACTCTGATTGGATGAGACCCGTGAAGAGGCGTGTCCAGTTCAATAATTGAATTACATTTCTGTCTGTTCTGAACACAAATGTCAAATTACTTTTTATGGAGTAAGATTTACTCATCCATTAATTTACTTGTCATGCTTGGACCGTGACAGAATGTTTTGTTGTATGGTCATAGTTAATGCTCTCAGAAACTAAACAGTTTGAAATGTGTTTTAAAGAGATAATACTGTTAACAACGAATTGAATCGGACTTTTCCTATTCCTCCACATGAATCTCGGGAATGAAAACGAACATGTAATTCCCCCAGCAGCCGCTGAGGGGCGCAATGCGCTCAACACACCCGGAGGACACCAGATCCACTTCCGCTCGCCTGAACTGTAAATCGGCGGAAGTTTTTAAACATTGTGAGGACAGGAATGATTTTCCTTAGATTAAAGTATTAACTTTAAGTAATAACTGCCAAAGCGGCATTTCACTTGAAAATATAAAAAAGGAAACTAAACAGCGAAATTATTTTTTATTTAATTTTTTAAATACAAAGGCATGGTACAAATTTTTAATAAATAAATACTAAAATTGCAAATGAAAGAAAAATGAATAAACACATATCTCAGTGACACTAAAATGACAAGCGATCCCATTATGGATCATTTTATAGATTTATTTTAAGTAATTTTGTTTGACTTTAATTTTTAATTGAATTTTAAGCAGCTTGTAAACACACTTTATCACTGAAATAACCCTTTAAACGTGAAAGTATTGTACAATCATTTCTCCTTATACAGAACCTCTCATAAAGAGCTCTTTACAACTGAGTCGAGATCTCTATACGGTCTGTAGAACACTAAACGTGTGTGTGTGTGTGTGTGTGTGTGACTGTGTGTGTGTGTGTGTGTGTGTGTGTGTGTGTGTGTGTGTGTGTGTGTGTGTGTGTGTGTGTGTGTGTGTGTGTGTGTGTGTGTGTGTGTGTGTGTGTGTGTGTGTGTGTGTGTGTGTGTGTGTGTGTGTGTGTGTGTGTGTGTGTGTGTGTGTGTGTGTGTGTGTGTGTGTGTGTGTGTGTGTGTGTGTGTGTGTGTGTGTGTGTGTGTGTGTGTGTGTGTGTGTGTGTGTGTGTGTGTGTGTGTGTGTGTGTGTGTGTGTGTGTGTGTGTGTGTGTGTGTGTGTGTGTGTGTGTGTGTGTGTGTGTGTGTGTGTGTGTGTGTGTGTGTGTGTGTGTGTGTGTGTGTGTGTGTGTGTGTGTGTGTGTGTGTGTGTGTGTGTGTGTGTGTGTGTGTGTGTGTGTGTGTGTGTGTGTGTGTGTGTGTGTGTGTGTGTGTGTGTGTGTGTGTGTGTGTGTGTGTGTGTGTGTGTGTGTGTGTGTGTGTGTGTGTGTGTCAATGTGTGTGTGACTGTGTGTATGTGACTGTCTGTCTGTGTGTGTGTGTGTGTGTGTGTGTGTGTGTGTGTGTGTGTCTATGTGTGTGTGTGTGTGTGTGTGTGTGTGTGACTGTGTGTCTGTGTGGTGTGTATATGTGTGTGTGTGACTGTGTGTGTGTGACTCTGTGTGTGTGTGTGTATGTGTGCTGTGTTTGGGCATGTTTTTGTGAAATATCAGGGACACAAATGTGTGTGTGTGGTGTGTGTGTGTGTGTGCTTGCATCTATGTGTGTGTGTGTGTGTGTGTTTACGTCTATGTGTGGTGTGTGTGTGTGCTTTCGTCTATGTGTCTTTGTGTGAGAGTGTCTGTGTGTGAATGTGTGTGTTTCTCAAAGTGCTCTCAGACTGTGCATGTGTGTGTGTGTGTGTGTGTGTGTGTGTGTGTGCGCATAAGAAATAAAGCAGCTCCTCCTCTTATTTATGGGAACTGGTGAAACACTGCTCAGTTTTCTGTAAAGCATCTGTTTTTAGACGATCTGATATTGAAACTGAATTATTGTGTGTGTGTGTGTGTGTGTGTGTGTGTGTGTGTCTCCTCACAATAGTTGCGTAACATTGTTCTTGTTTTTGTAATGATTCTCATCATTTGTTGTTTCTCAGATTGTAAACCCTGATTCCTGCTCTGAAAGACTGAAGAGTTGATGTAGAGATCTGATCTAACACCGAGCGGTTCCTCTGGTGTTACTCCGAGACCGTTCACTGAAGGGTTCTGCTGTAAATAATGATGGAAATCAGATTTCAATAGTTGTATAATAGTGAGCATCAGATGTTTGAATGCCCTCAAATACACTGAAACGTTAAAGAGACAAAGAAACAATATCCTTTTCTTAGTGCCTTTGCATATAATATTTAAGACTTTTTACAGATTGAGTCTTGAATATTAGTGTATTTTGTGAATACACCAATCAGGCATAACATTATGACCAGGTGAAGTGAATACCACTGATGATCTCTTCATCACGGCTCCTGTTAGTGGGTGGGATATATTAGGCAGCAAGTGAACATTTTCTCCCAAAAGTTGATGTGCTAGAAGCAGGAAAAAAAGGGCAAGCGTAAGGATTTGAGCGAGTTTGACAAGGGCCAGATTGTGATGGCTAGACGACTGGGTCAGAGCATCTCCAAAACTGCAGCTCTTGTGGGGTGTTCCCGGTCTGCAGTGGTCAGGATCTATCAAAAGTGCTCCAAGGAAGGAACAGTGGAGAACCGGCCACAGGGTCATGGGTGGCCCAGGCTCATTGATGCACGTGGGAAGCGAACAGACAAGCTACTGGAGCTCAAACTGGCCTCTTCCAGCAGGATAATGCTCCTGACACAAAGCACAAATGCTTCAGGAATGGTTTGAGGAGCACAACGAGTTTGAGGTGTTGACTTGGCCTCCAAATTCCCCAGATCTCAATCCAATCGAGCATCTGTGGGATGTGCTGAACAAACAAGTCCGATCCATAGAGGCCCCACCTCGCAACTTACAGGACTTAAAGGATCTGCTGCTAACATCTTGGTGCCAGACACCACAGCACACCTTCAGGGGTCTAGAGGAGTCCATGCCTCGACGGGTCAGGGCTGAGCAGGGCAGCAAAAGTGTGACAGACGGATATTGAGCAGTATTTTGAGTGTGTAGTGATTCATGACTGATGTGGACGGGAGACCGTCTGAAGATCAGCCTCGACTAACACACACCGCAGCGCGATTTAGGAAGTAAAACCTCAGCAAGGAGGACTGTGCTGATCCGACGGAAGTTAGCACTAGTCATCAGGATTCATATTTGTGCTTTATTCATAGTCAAAGACATAAGCAATGCAAATGACACATGATTTTATCCAAAGTGACTTGCATTGCATTTAAAGTGTGCAAGGCAAACAATATCACTAGAAGCAGCATGCTTAATAACTCCTGAATCATATAATAATACATGCTTGTGTTCTGTTTCTGGTCAGATTGATTATGGCATGATTATGATTTTGACCTATTTTAGACTTATTATGACTGTCATAAAAAAAATCATGATTTCGACTGTAAATGTCAAAAAAAAAATGTAGGCATCATAATTTAAAAATCTAGTTTTTACTGAATGTCATAATTGTGTTGGTATTCTTTGACATGCTGGTAAACAAACTGAATATCTTGATGGATCTGATCTGATGATCACAGCCAGTGTTTGACAGACGTGCACTATGTCACGGTCAGCTCACTGTTTAGGGAACTCTGGTCCATCTGTGTGATTTACAGACGTCTGGAGACGACAGACAGCGCTCATAATGAAGCCTCTTACAGTCAAACACTGACAGTAAAAATGCTGTCTATGTAGGCAACTCACTAGGTTTCACACACACAGACATGAGGCCTAAACGATTACTGAGCAGTCTATATAGGCAACTCACTAGGTTTTGAGACTATGAGGCCTAAAAATGCTGTCTATATAGGCAACTCACTAGGTTTTGAGACTATGAGGCCTAAAAATGCTGTCTATGTAGGCAACTCACTAGGTTTTGAGACTATGAGGCCTAAAAATGCTGTCTATGTAGGCAACTCTCTAGGTTGAGACTATGAGGCCTAAAAATGCTGTCTATGTAGGCAACTCACTAGGTTGAGACTATGAGGCCTAAAAATGCTGTCTATGTAGGCAACTCTCTAGGTTGAGACTATGAGGCCTAAAAATGCTGTCTATATAGGCAACTCACTAGGTTTTGAGACTATGAGGCCTAAAAATGCTGTCTATGTAGGCAACTCACTAGGTTTCGAGACTATGAGGCCTAAAAATGCTGTCTATGTAGGCAACTCACTAGGTTGAGACTATGAGGCCTAAAAATGCTGTCTATGTAGGCAACTCACTAGGTTTCGAGATTATGAGGCCTAAAAATGCTGTCTATGTAGGCAACTCACTAGGTTTCGAGATTATGAGGCCTAAAAATGCTGTCTATGTAGGCAACTCACTAGGTTGAGACTATGAGGCCTAAAAATGCTGTCTATGTAGGCAACTCACTAGGTTTCGAGACTATGAGGCCTAAAAATGCTGTCTATGTAGGCAACTCACTAGGGTTTCGAGATTATGAGGCCTAAAAATGCTGTCTATGTAGGCAACTCACTAGGTTTCAGATTATGAGGCCTAAAAATGCTGTCTATATAGGCAACTCACTAGGTTTAGATTATGAGGCCTAAAAATGCTGTCTATATAGGCAACTCACTAGGTTTGAGACTATGAGGCCTAAAAATGCTGTCTATATAGGCAACTCACTAGGTTTCAGATTATGAGGCCTAAAAATGCTGTCTATGTAGGCAACTCACTAGGTTTGAGACTATGAGGCCTAAAAATGCTGTCTATATAGGCAACTCACTAGGTTTAGAGATTATGAGGCCTAAAAATGCTGTCTATGTAGGCAACTCACTAGGTTTGAGACTATGAGGCCTAAAAATGCTGTCTATATAGGCAACTCACTAGGTTTCGAGATTATGAGGCCTAAAAATGCTGTCTATGTAGGCAACTCACTAGGTTTCGAGACTATGAGGCCTAAAAATGCTGTCTATGTAGGCAACTCACTAGGTTTCGAGATTATGAGGCCTAAAAATGCTGTCTATGTAGGCAACTCACTAGGTTGAGACTATGAGGCCTAAAAATGCTGTCTATATAGGCAACTCACTAGGTTTCGAGACTATGAGGCCCAAAAATGCTGTCTATGTAGGCAACTCTCTAGGTTGAGACTGAGGCCTAAAAATGCTGTCTATGTAGGCAACTCACTAGGTTTGAGACTATGAGGCCTAAAAATGCTGTCTAAGTAGGCAACTCTCTAGGTTGAGACTATGAGGTTGAGACTATGAGGCCTAAAAATGCTGTCTATGTAGGCAACTCTCTAGGTTGAGACTATGAGGTTATGAGGCCTAAAAATGCTGTCTAAGTAGGCAACTCTCTAGGTTGAGACTATGAGGCCTAAAAATGCTGTCTATGTAGGCAACTCACTAGGTTTCGAGATTATGAGGCCTAAAAATGCTGTCTATGTAGGCAACTCTCTAGGTTGAGACTATGAGGTTATGAGGCCTAAAAATGCTGTCTAAGTAGGCAACTCTAGGTTGAGACTATGAGGCCTAAAAATGCTGTCTATGTAGGCAACTCACCAGGTTTCGAGATTATGAGGCCTAAAAATGCTGTCTATGTAGGCAACTCTCTAGGTTGAGACTATGAGGCCTAAAAATGCTGTCTATGTAGGCAACTCACTAGGTTTGAGACTATGAGGCCTAAAAATGCTGTCTATATAGGCAACTCACTAGGTTTTGAGACTATGAGGCCTAAAAATGCTGTCTATGTAGGCAACTCACTAGGTTTGAGACTATGAGGCCTAAAAATGCTGTCTATGTAGGCAACTCACTAGGTTTCAGATTATGAGGCCTAAAAATGCTGTCTAAGTAGGCAACTCTCTAGGTTGAGACTATGAGGCCTAAAAATGCTGTCTATGTAGGCAACTCACTAGGTTTCGAGATTATGAGGCCTAAAAATGCTGTCTATGTAGGCAACTCTCTAGGTTGAGACTATGAGGCCTAAAAATGCTGTCTATGTAGGCAACTCACTAGGTTTCGAGACTATGAGGCCTAAAAATGCTGTCTATATAGGCAACTCACTAGGTTTCGAGACTATGAGGCCTAAAAATGCTGTCTATGTAGGCAACTCACTAGGTTTCGAGATTATGAGGCCTAAAAATGCTGTCTATGTAGGCAACTCACTAGGTTTCGAGACTATGAGGCCTAAAAATGCTGTCTATGTAGGCAACTCACTAGGTTTGAGACTATGAGGCCTAAAAATGCTGTCTATGTAGGCAACTCACTAGGTTTCGAGATTATGAGGCCTAAAAATGCTGTCTATGTAGGCAACTCACTAGGTTTAGAGATTATGAGGCCTAAAAATGCTGTCTATATAGGCAACTCACTAGGTTTAGAGACTATGGGGCCTAAAAATGCTGTCTATGTAGGCAACTCACTAGGTTTCGAGATTATGAGGCCTAAAAATGCTGTCTATATAGGCAACTCACTAGGTTTAGAGACTATGAGGCCTAAAAATGCTGTCTATGTAGGCAACTCACTAGGTTTCGAGACTGAGGCCTAAAATGCTGTCTATATAGGCAACTCACTAGATTTTGACACTATGATGCCATTTTTTTATGATTTATGCATGATTTACTGAGTCAGTATCTTTCAGAAGGAAAGTGCTATGAATTATCAAGAATATAATCATTGAAATATGTGTGTTGAAGAATCCTGCAGCTCCACCAAAAGCCCATAAACAAACCCATCTGGCTTTAATCATGTTCTAGACGCTGTTATTTATTATGTAGATGTGAATTAGTTTCATCAGCGCATATTATGTGAAACAGATGCCGAAAAATGTGCAGTTTTCCTTGCATTCGCTTGACTTCCAGTTAAAGGAGGTAGAGAGACAGACGTCTAGACCGAACTCGGGCTCCTGAGCGGCTCTTTCCATGGAATAACACACGTTACGCAAGCCTTGATTTCCAGGAACAGAATTTGATCGTCTCGTCCTGACAGACAACATCCAAACCCTGCCAGACTCTACTCTTTTTAATCACGTTTATCTTGTTGAAGCATCTAAACAGCATTCAAATGTGTTGCATTCACATGGAAAGCAGGATTGCATGAAATATGAAGCGTGGTTATGCTTAAAACATCCACTGCAGTGATTTTAGTCTTGTTTTCCGGTACAAATATCTATTCAAAATGTTTCCTTTTTTTCTCCATTGAGTTATTTTACCTCATGTGCGTGTGTTGTTTGGCACTATTATTCTTCATACGCAGATGATTTGGTCTAGATTGAGCTCTTTCTGATGTCATTTCCTGTTGTTGGTTTGTTTTTCTCCCTCGTGCTTCATTGAGGTGAAGCTTCAGTGTCTGTGTGTGTCCCTTAGATAGACAGCATCTTTTTTTGTTGGCCTAATTAGTGCGATTATAGACGACTGCACTGAAACTTATGAAGCTCAGAAATGCTGTAATTGGTGCATTGATAGGTAGGCGGTTTGGTTTTGAGATGTTAAAAAATGCTGTGTAGGCGTCCAGCTCACTATGTGACACACATACACTCAAAAATGCAGTTTGAATGCTGTGTAGGAAACTATTGACGCCCAGAAATCTTCTCTATGTAATGCAAGAGATTTTTAGACTATGGCACCTAATAATGCTGTCTAGGAAAGTCACTATCGGTTTTGATGCTATGATGACTAAGACACCTCACTAGTTTTTGAGATTGCTCAGAATTGCTGTCTATGTTGGCAACTTTTGAGAATATGACCCCCAGAAAGTTGTCTATGTATAAAATGATATAGGTTTTGAGACTATGATATCTATAATGCTGTCTATACAGGAGACTCCCTTTTGAGACTGATACCTATAATGATGTCTATATAGGAGACTCACTATAGGTTTTGAGACCATTATACCTATAATGATGTCTATATAGGAGACTCACTATAGGTTTTGAGACCATTATACCTATAATGATGTCTATATAGGAGACTCACTATAGGTTTTGAGACCATTATACCTATAATGATGTCTATATAGGAGACTCACTATAGGTTTTGAGACTATTATACCTATAATGATGTCTATATAGGAGACTCACTATAGGTTTTGAGACCATTATACCTATAATGATGTCTATATAGGAGACTCACTATAGGTTTTGAGACCATTATACCTATAATGATGTCTATATAGGAGACTCACTATAGGTTTTGAGACTATTATACCTATAATGATGTCTATAAAGGAGACTCCCAATAAGTTTTGAGACTATGATGCCTAAATATGCTGTCTATATAGGAGACTCACTATAGGTTTTGAGACTATGATACCTATAGTACTGTCTATATAGGAGACTCCCTATAGGTTTTGAGACTATGATGCCTAAAATGCTGTCTATATAGGCAACTCACGGTAGGGTTTGAAGTGATGATGCCCGAAATGCTGTCTTTATAGGGAACTCACTAGGTTTTGAAACTATGATGACTAAAAATGCTGTCTTTATAGGGAACAAACTAGGTTCTGAAACTATGATGACTAAAAAAATGCTGTCTATATAGGTAACCAACTAAGTTTTGTCACTATGATGCCTAAAATGCTGTCTATCAGGCACGTGCAGAGGGGGGGGCTTTGGGTGCTCGAGCCCCTGCCCTTTATCAAAATGAATCAAAAGTGCCCCTCTCAGACAAATATCAATGATAATATTTGTGGTCAATAAAAGGACAACGTGTCCTATACTAACAAACTGCTCAAAAGTCGAAAAACTTCTGTTTATTTTTTCATATCAGTCGGTCTGAGGCGTTGCCATAACCCGTTGCTATGGGTTGCATGTGTTTTACTGGCTGATTTTCCTCAGTCTGTTCGGAAACGGCTCTCGAGCCATATATGGTTCTTTCAGAGAGTGTCTGTGGCTTTACGGAGAAAAGCATTCCCCAAAAACAAACCAAAACATTTTTTTCATCAGTAATTAACGCTAATGTGTTGATTTAATTAAAAATCTATATTTTAGATATTTTTAAATTTTACATAAATCGCCAATGCCGGGCCGTTTGTCATATACACCAACCAATCGTGATCTGGCAAAGTTCAGATTCCATTGGACAATGTGAAGTGGAGCGGTAATTTTCTGTTCTAATTCATAAATCGGTTGAAAATGACATGGACAGACGAACTAACGTTTGTGGAACGATTTCTGACGAAATGGATCATCCTGACAATCGTCCTGATGTTCCTGACAACAAACAAAGCACTGCACAAAACCACGCTGCACCAAAAGTTGCATTAATGTAAGTAGTGTTAAACTCACTTGTATTTATGTAAATTGATACACGTTTACTATTTGATGAAACGATCAAAGCTAATGAAGCCAAGTGCCAACGGCACCTACAGGCCAATTATGTGAAATGGTGGCATGAAAGGACTTTATTATATTACCATTTTTGATAATGATGCAGCATTATGAAAGAAGTCTCTTATGCTCATCAAGCCTGCATTTATTTGATCAAAAACAGCAAAATTGTGAAATATTTTTATAATAGGCTAATTGTTTTCTATTTTAATATACTTTAAAATTGAAAGTATATGTATACCTGTGATCAAAGCTGAATTTATCATCATTACTCCAGTCTTCAGGGTCACATGACCCTTCACAAATCATAGATTTGACGTCAATGTTGGAAACAGTTGTGCTGCTTAATATTTTTATAACCTGCTGTGATACTCAAGATGAAATATTCTTTGATTAATAAAATGTTAAAAAGAACATGTAATAATATCTCACAATATTAGGCTATCGTTTTTTTCTGTATTTTTGATTAAATAAATGTAGGCTTAATGAGAATAAGAGACTTCTTGCAAAAATAAAAGTTAAAATGTAGTATCAATACATTTCCACACACGCATAGCCGCACACATAGCCTATACACACACACACACACACACACACACACACACACACACACACACATACATATATATGTGGGTTTTTTTATTATTTATTTTTAGATGTTGCCCCTTTTTACATTTGAGCCCCTGCCTGAAGAACTCTCTGCACGTCCCTGCTGTCTATGTAGGCAACTCACTAGGTTTCGAGACTATGAGGCCTAAAAATGCTGTCTATGTAGGCAACTCACTAGGTTTTGAGACTATGAGGCCTAAAAATGCTGTCTATGTAGGCAACTCACTAGGTTTTGAGACTATGATGCCTAAAATGCTGTCTATGTAGGCAACTCACTAGGTTTTGAGACTATGAGGCCTAAAAATGCTGTCTATATAGGCAACTCACTAGGTTTTGAGACTATGATGCCTAAACAATGCTGTCTATATAGGCAACTCACTAAGTTTTGAGACTATGATGCCTAAACAATGCTGTCTATATAGGCAACTCACTAAGTTTTGACACTGTAATACCTAAAAATGATGTTAGGCAACTCACTAAGTTTTGACACTGTAATACCTAAAAATGATGTCTATGTAGGCAACTCATTGAGACTATGAAGCATAAAAATGCTGTCTATATAGGGTGCTAACCATCTTTCGAGATGCCAAAGGTGTTGTCTAGTTAGTGAGCGCTGTGTGTATGGCACACAGGCTGTTTTGAGAAAGTAAAGCAGGAAAACAGACGCTTCCTCCTCCTTCTTGAACATTTCCTGCCTCATCTGTGACTCATGCGCATCTCCGCGCGTTTCCTCTCAGATGAGGGAGGAGAATGAGACTCGCGCCGGTATAAGAGCGTCGATCCGGAGTCAAGCGCGATCGCTCTGAGGTGTGATGGAGCGGCTCGGGTCAGTCGGCTTTGGGTCGGTTCTTCTCGTGTGTCTGATAATGTCTGGTGAGTGAGTTTCCGCTTCAGGCTCGTTACTACAGCGCGACGCTCTGACGCGTGTAGCCGGTGAGGTGTTTACAGGGTGTAAATAGATAGTTTAAAGGGTGTAAATAAATAGTTTCTCTTTCAGTGTCTGACACTGTCAGACAACACGAGTCTGATATAAATTTCCTCGTGTGTGTGTGTGTGTGTGCGTGTGTCTGCATGTGCGTTTGTGTGAAACAAGCTAATCCAATGCTGTTCCTCTTTTATTAGTTCTTTCTGTTTTTCTTTACACTTTGATATTTACAATGATACTAAATTCACATATGTAAATTATGTAAACGACAAAAAAACGTGTATGTAAAAATGTTAAATTTAAAAAAACGAATTCAAAATAATAATACAAATTATAATTTACACTGAATGTTTACCATATTCATTAACCATGGTGATATTAATATGAGTAATATTAGAGTAATAGTACACAGATATTAACATGTATTGATATTTATGAAAGCAGCAGATGCCACAACACTAAATATAATGTAAAGTATATAGGATTATTTATGCATATATGCACCTTTAGCCTGTTGTAGGTTTGTGTATAGATTAAATGAAGTGTTTGATACTGTTTCTGAGCTTCAGTGTGTGTGTGTGTGTGTGTGTGTGTGTGTGTGTGTGTGTGTGTGTGTGTGTGTGTGTGTGTGTGTGTGAAGGGTAGGTTTAGGCAGGGGCAGTGTGTGTGTGTGTGTGTGTGTGTGTCTGTGTGTGTGTGAGAGAGAGAGAGAGAGAGAGAGAGAGAGAGTGTGTGTTTGTGTGTGTGTACTTGTTTATATTACAATGTAATATAAACCTGAGATCACCAGCCGGCGGTCCCCACAATGTAAATGGATTTATAAAGATACTAAATTATCTTTTTTTTTGTTTAATGTAAAAGTGCAGAATGTTTTCTGTGATGGGTAGGGGCAGTGTGTGTGTGTGTGTGTGTGTGTGTGTGTGTGTGTGTGTGTGTGTGTGTGTGTGTGTGTGTGTGTGTGTGTGTACCGATATAAACCTGCGGTTATGTTGGAGAGATCCTGACCATCCAAACATCCCTTCCTAAAGCGCTGTGTCCATTTCCCATCAAGCATGTGTTTGTGTTTATTGACTGAATGTTGAGACGGTTACATCATGACATCCTGAGATGTTTGGAGTCAAACTGACTTTCACATTGTCAACAGCCGGTGTTTGTTTGGGTGATTTTTTAGTGGATGTGTGAAGTCAGTTCTCAAGAAATCACATTGACTTTCAACATAATACAGTAACAAACAATACTTATAGTCTGATCCACTGTATCTAACGCAATGCCTTTTAAAGAGCCCAACACTGTTAACACTGATCAAGATGAAATGAGATCAGAGTAGAAACATGCGTCACTGTGTGTGTGTGTGTGTGTGTGTGTGTGTGTGTGTGTGTGTGTGTGAGTGTGAGTGTGTGTTAGAGAGAGTGTGTGTATGTGAGTGTGACTGAGGGTGTGTGTGTGTGTGTTAGAGAGAGTGTGTGTATGTGAGTGTGACTGAGTGTGTGTGTGTGTGTGTGCTTCTTTTTGTGAAATATCAGGACATATCATAATGACATGGGTATGACACAGGTATTACAAAAAGAGGGTGAAATATGAGGACGTTCCCCATGTCCTCACTTTTCAAAAGGCTTATAAATCACACAGGATGATGTTTTTTTTGAGAAAGTAAAAATGAAGTGTGTGTGTTAGAGTGTGTGTGTGTGTGTGTGTGTGTGTGTGTGTGTGTGTGTGTGTGTGTGTGTGTGTGTGTGTGTGTGTGTAGGTTTAGGGGCAGGGGCAGGGGCAGTGTAGGGGACGTTTGTGTGTGTGTGTGTGTGTGTGTGTGTGTGTGTGTGTGTTGGTTTAGGGGCAGGGGCAGTGTAGGGGGATGTTTGTGTGTGTGACTCAGTCATTTTCTGCCGATATTGAGAATTTAACCCACAACCTTTGCTTTACCAGCCTGACTCTCTAACCATTAGGTCACGACTGCGGTTAAAAAGATAGATTGGTGTAATTTGATTCCAAAAGTCAGACTGATTAGCCATAAACTAATTGCTAGTTGGTCAGACTAGTTCTTGAGGCTGACCCCTGATCTGATCTCACCTCTGTTTGTCTTTTGTAGGCGCATCAGCTCTGCTCCATTCAGCCAATCTGCACAGTCAGTGCAAGTCATGTGACCCTCAGCCGGCTACCTGCAAGTCGTATCAGTGCATCTCAAACTGCAGCGTATCCAAAGTCTGCCCGAATCCACAGGACGTCTGCGCCGCCGTCTGGTATGCCTGCACACGTGAACATGAGTCACTGGCGTGTGTGAACACGCTCTCAGACGTGACCGCGTTCTTCACTTCATACCAGAGCAAAGCTTAGTCAAATAAACAAGTCCAAGCCAAGTTTTCAATCTTTCTTAAAGGGATAGTGCATTCAAAAAATTTAATTCTATAATTATTTACTGTCCCTCATCTTTTTGGGTGACCAATCCCTTTACAGTAAATTCTTTACAGATTCATAAAGAGAGAGTGCATCGCTCGCTGTGCAGCAGACGACACGGGAACAGAGACTCGAAGCACGAGTGTAAATCAGCCGAGCGAGCCTTATTAAAGGACAACTCCGGTGAAAAATGAACCTGGGGGTAATTAACACATGGTTCCCGAGCAGATCGTTCTCTGGGAAGTGTTTCCATGAAAATCGAATGTAAAGAGTTTTATCTCTAAAAACAGATTAGCTTATAACGCTAGTTTATGGGGCACAGAATACGTACAATTAAATCGCTAGTTAATACCGGCAGCATAATGAGGGTCCCTGCATGCAAACCGAAGCATTGAGAACGGTGTAAGTGTACAAACAGTTTAATAAGAAGATACTTTATAAAGACAGTACATAACACACATACAGACAGACGCCATCTTGGAAAACAGTCTCGACAAGTCGAGCCACGAGCGCTGTGCTAAGTGAGATGGTCGATGGGAATTAAGTTTGTTTTTAATTATTTTTATTTATATATTTTCTCTGTTGCGTTCAGTGCTTTCTTCCGGAAACAACGGACCATATACTTGTATGAGATTCCAAGTCACAATTAATCACTTAGCACAGCGCTCGTTGCTTGACTCGTCGAGACTGTTTTCCAAGATGGCGTCTGTCTGTATGTGTGTAATGTACTGTCTTTATAAAGTATCTTCTTATTAAACTGTTTGTACACTTACACCGTTCTCAGTGCTGCGGTTTGCATGCAGGGACCCTCATTATGCTGCCGGTATTAACTAGCGATTTAATTGTACGTATTCTGTGCCCCATAAACTAGCGTTATAAGCTAATCTGTTTTTAGAGATAAAACTCTTTACATTCGATTTTCATGGAAACGCTTCCCAGAGAACGATCTGCTCGGGAACCATGTGTTAATTACCCCCTAGGTTCATTTTTCACCGGAGTTGTCCTTTAAAGCTGGCGTACTGCAGAGTGTACAGTATGGTTACTGGCACACCGTACTGTAGTATATACTGCTCCGCTCACTGCGCTTTACACACTGATTCCCTGCGGCATCATCTAAGACACTTACACACATCTGTGTTATTTTAGGCTTGACATAAAATCATAGATCCATCCATACATCTATCATCTCACCATATCCATCCATCCATCCATCCATCCATCCATTATCTCACCATATCCATCCATCCATCCATCCATCTATAATCTCACCATATCCATCCATCCATCCATCCATCCATCCATCCATCCATCCATCTATAATCTCACCATATCCATCCATCCATCCATCCATCTATAATCTCACCATATCCATCCATCCATCCATCCATCCATCTATAATCTCACCATATCCATCCATCCATCCATCCATCTATAATCTCACCATATCCATCCATCCATCCATCCATCTATAATCTCACCATATCCATCCATCCATCCATCCATCCATCTATAATCTCACCATATCCATCCATCCATCCATCCATCCATCCATCCATCTATAATCTCACCATATCCATCCATCCATCCATCCATCCATCCATCTATAATCTCACCATATCCATCCATCCATCCATCTATAATCTCACCATATCCATCCATCCATCCATCCATCCATCCATTATCTCACCATTTCTGTCCATCCATCCATCCATCCATCCATTATCTCACCATTTCTGTCCATCCATCTATAATCTCACCATATCCATCCATCCATCCATCTATAATCTCACCATATCCATCCATCCATCCATCCATCCATCTATAATCTCACCATATCCATCCATCCATCCATCCATCTATAATCTCACCATATCCATCCATCCATCCATCCATCCATCTATAATCTCACCATATCCATCCATCCATCCATCCATCCATCCATCTATAATCTCACCATATCCATCCATCCATTCATCCATCCATCCATCTATAATCTCACCATATCCATCCATCCATCCATCCATCCATCCATTATCTGACCATTTCTGTCCATCCATCTATAATCTCACCATATCCATCCATCCATCTATAATCTCACCATATCCATCCATCCATCCATCTATAATCTCGCCATATCAATCCATCCATCCATCCATCCATCCATTATCTGACCATTTCTGTCCATCCATCCATCCATCCATTATCTCACCATTTCTGTCCATCCATCCATCCATTATCTGACCATTTCTGTCCATCCATCTATAATCTCACCATATCCATCCATCCATCCATCCATCCATCTATAATCTCACCATATCCATCCATCCATCCATCCATCCATCTATAATCTCACCATATCCATCCATCCATCCATCCATCCATTATCTGACCATTTCTGTCCATCCATCTATAATCTCACCATATCCATCCATCCATCCATCCATCCATCCATCCATCCATTATCTGACCATTTCTGTCCATCCATCTATAATCTCACCGTATCCATCCATCCATCCATCTATAATCTCACCATATCCATCCATCCATCCATCCATCCATTATCTGACCATTTCTGTCCATCCATCCATCCATCCATCCATCCATTATCTCACCATTTCTGTCCATCCATCCATCCATCCATCCATCCATCCATTATCTCACCATTTCTGTCCATCCATCCATCCATCCATCCATTATCTGACCATTTCTGTCCATCCATCTATAATCTCACCATATCCATCCATCCATCCATCCATCTATAATCTCACCATATCCATCCATCCATTATCTGACCATTTCTATCCATCCATCCATCCATCATCCATCCATCCATTTATAATCTCACCATTTCTGTCCATCCATCCATAAATCCATCAGTCCATCCATCCATCTATAATCTCACCATATCTGTCGATCCATCCATCTGTAATTTGACCATTTCTTTCCATCCATCCACCCATCCATCCATCTGTAATTTGACCATTTCTTTCCATCCATCCACCCATCCATCATTCGACCATTTTGTGTAATGTAGTAGAACAGGATATTGATGCATTCAGAAAAGTTGCAGAGTACAAAAAAAGTATGATTAC
Source organism: Gobiocypris rarus (assembly GCA_023029165.1). Lineage (NCBI taxonomy): Eukaryota > Metazoa > Chordata > Actinopteri > Cypriniformes > Gobionidae > Gobiocypris > Gobiocypris rarus. The sequence goes on along the minus strand of CM040919.1, from coordinate 36,930,068 downwards.
TAAATGCTGACGGTTCACTAACCTCGTCCTCCAGGTGGAGGGATGCTGGCATTGTTAACGTGGAGACGAGGTGTCACGACCCGACGCAGCCGCTGCACGGCGTGATGTTGGAGGACTACAGCAGCTCGGACTGTGTGTTGACCATCAGATACGCGTCCGGCCGCCACCTCCGTCTGTGCGCCTGTACGGGACACGAGTGCAATGAACGCATGCTCCTGAACAAACCCAGCGAGGACTCGGAGTTAGTTATATGTGAGTGCAGACATGATGTGTGTGTGTGTGTGTGTGTTGGGAGTTAGTTATACTGTATGTTCCTGTGGTTTCCTATGCAGAAATATGCTATAATATCATTAACGCTGAGTAGATGTGTATTTGTTTGCATGTAGGAATTTCATCTCTCTCTCTCTCTCTCTCTCTCTGTGTGTTTTTGCAGTGAGTGCATCAGAAACTAAACCGTTTAAACTCCCTCAGCTCTGTAAGTTCTGCGACATTGAATCTACAATGTGTAACGCCACAGGCGTCTGCAAATCCTCCTGCAACATCACATCCATCTGCGAGGATCCAGACCAGGTGTGCGCCAGCGCCTGGTAAGTCAACGCTACTGTTAGATGCTCCATTTAATATCATTACTGTCTAGACATTTGTACTTCAGTATAGAGCACTATGTGAACTCTGTGAATGACTGTATGTCGACCTCGACAGTGTTAATCAGGAAATGGCCTCACTGTGATACAGGAAATCCTGTCTGACTTCCAGATAATCCTGCAGGAAATACTCCAGTCAAACTCTGAGAGTGAAAACACACAGCCAGAACGATCGTGACGTAACAGAAAGAGTTAACTAGTGGTAGACCGATTATTTTCCAAAGAGTTCAGGTGTTCAGTGTGTAGTTTACGTCGATTTGTATGAATGAGAACACGTTTAAAATCACCACAGAATTAATAACATCGCTACTCTGAGATCGAGTGGAAGCGTTCGGCACAGAATTAAGTTATAAACCACAGATATCAGATTAAACAGCGATGACGTGGAAAGCAGGAGAAATATTGAGACAACATGAGCGGAGATCAGGAGTTTCAGTCACAAAATCACCAACATTCCCCATGATTTACTGTAGTAACACCACATGGATTTAATGTTGTTGTCATTATTCATCTCAGGGTTCGTACAACCTTTTGAAATTCAAGCACTTTTCAAGGGCTTCACACTTTCTCCAGCACTTCAAAGCTCTAAATATGATCCAGATTTAATGTTATTTTGAATGTGATGATTTGTCAAACTAAAAGTTTAAAGGGGTATTGTGGAAGAAATAGTCTAATGTTTTTTATTTTTTTTATGTGTAGACCACTTTGTGGCAAACAAGCACTTTTATTTTAAAAACACATGAATGGCCCACTATAACCAGTAGATGGCAGCATAGAAGCACTTATTTATTATTAGCCATTTCCACTCCCTAATATATGGACAAAAGTCACAAAGTCTCATGAAATACAAAACTTTTCTTCAAATTGTGACTAAATTACCCAGAAAACAAGAGCAGAGCTCCTTTAATAATCGCTGGAGCTGTCGGTCAGTTCAGTGTGATACTAGCTATAGAAGAACAATGGTAACCTATATTTAATAAGAGCAGAATATTACAATTTTTCCTATACTTTTTTGCACATTACTGTGGTAAATAAAAGTAAATTTTATGTGCATATCAATTCATAAACCTTTGATATATTGTAAAAAATATATGGTGCCCATTTATATTGTGGAATTGCCGGGGTTATTCACATGCTGGACGTTTTGGACCCCAGGTGCTACCAAGCCGCAAATATTTTACCTGAACAAAATAAAGTTAAAAATAGTTTTGAACAATTTCATCTGCTGATTGATTTTGGGATTCGTGCAATATCGCCCAGCCCTAGTTGCCACCTGTGCAATAAGTCCATTCCTGACATTTCCTCACTACTAAATATTCCACGCTCAACTGTTAGTGGGATTATAACAAAGTGGAAGCGATTGGGAACAACAGCAACTCAGCCACGAAGTGAAATCCCAGAGCGGGGTCAGCGCATGCTGAGGGTCACAGTGCGCAGAAGTCACCAACTTTCTGCAGAGTCAATCGCTCCAGACCTGTTGCCACAAGGCAGGCAAACTAAGCAATTGCTTGGGGCCCCAAGACAATGACAGGATAAGAATAAAATGCAACGACAAACTGTGTGAGCGCCCTCTGCTGCCGGCAAAATACAAAATCTCCTCGGCAGTCATGATGAAGCGGAATTATGCTTCAGGAAGCCAGAAAAGGGGAAAAAAGAGAAAGGAAGAGGAGGATAATAAAAACAAGATAGTGGCAAGTGATAAATTCACTGGATAAAATAGCTCTACTTGTCTTGTTCAAAAATGGTGTAATTTTGCAGCAGGTAGGCTAGCAAACATATGTTTATGTTTAATGCTGCTTGAATCGAACAGTTATGCAACTTTTTTTTCCCGCATGGACGGAATACGGTTACATACTGTAATATGTTTTTAATGGGATAAGGAAGACATAGATCTGTCCCAGAATCACTGTTTATCGTATTTAATGACATGACATTGCAATAGGTTTTGATGAAAGTGGCATAGCATGATATAGGCTACTAACTATTATTATAAACATTATTTAACCAGAAAGAGGCAGAGGAATGTTACGGCTGAAAACTTAGCTCAATCACTTCATGGAATGAGAGACAAGATTGTTACCAATGATCTTTACAAAGATTTATTTCTTGAAAAAATGAGGCACAGTTAGCACAGCCTTCAAAGCCTGCACCAAGTGTGCACTGAAGTCATAACAGAAGCTGCTATCTCTTATACTCTTTATCAGTAATCTTCCATGTGTTCACCATCACGTGATGTCTTCCCCAACATGAAGAACATGTATAGCACGTACAGTTTAGCCATAAATCCTGCTTGCTTTCACCCTATACGTCTGTTCCCCGGGAACCTTTGACATGGGCTCCGGCTTGTCTGGTTCCCTAATTCCTCAGGTCAGCAGAACAGAATTCATGTTTAACAGGCTATAAGTTATAAATACAGCCTGAACTTCATCATGAACATCAGAAACAGACACACGTGGCTGCACTTAATATGTTTTCTATCACAGGAACATGATTTTTTTCTTAGCTTATCTTAATGTGCTAGTGTCGGGATATACAGTAGTGACAGTTTATGCAAATATGACATTATTTTTATAAGTTACCAGTGGATCTTGAAAAGTTACTTTATTCTGTGTGGCAATTTTTACACTGTTACATGTTGAAGCACATTATCAGGACAACCCACATGTTTTACTGGTAACTATTTAACAAGGTATTATAGTCATCTGTTGCAACTTTATAATAACCATCCAGATCATGTTTATAGACAGTTTACAAACAAACTAGCAACCCTTAACAAAGTGTTAGGAATATCTGGTCCGTCTTTCTATGTAATGTTTATAGATGTTTTAAAAATGTTTTTATTATCAGCAGTGTTTGCACTGTAAAGTTGTTGGGATGTATTGGAGGGCCTCCATGTCCATTTTGCTTGGGGCCCCCAAATTCCTTCAAACAGCCCTGAATCGCTCCAGACCTCCAAACTCCTGTGGCCTTCAGATGAGCTCAAGAACAGTGCGGAGAGAGCTTCATGGAATGGGTTTCCATGGCCGAGCAGCTCATCCAAGCCTTACATCACCAAGAGCAATGCAAAGCGTGGGATGCAGTGGGGTAAAGCACGCCACCACTGGACTCTAGAGCAGTGAGACGTGTTCTCTGAGTGACCAATCACGCTTCTCTGTCTGACCATCCCATGGACGAGTCTGGGTTTGGCTGTTGCCAGGAGAACAGGACTTGCCTGACTACATTGAGTCAAGAGTAAAGTTTGGTGGAGGGGGATTATGGGGTGGGGTTGGGCTTGGCCCCTTAGTTCCAGTGAAAGGAACTCTTAAAGCTACACTGTGTGATATTTTCCCCCATCTAGCGGTGAAAAGGTTTATGACCATCCAGTGAATATTAGTTTCTGTTCCTCTCAATTCCGATTTTGTTTTAACTCCTACGGTGGCTGATCTAGTCCAAGATTAATATGGCTTCCAGTTTGATCAAGTGATGAGGTTACTTTAGAAAACTATTATAATTTGCAGTTATTTAATTTGTCAGTTAACATGTAGGTTATGACATCTATGTAAAATGAATAATAGTTTTACGTTTTCATTATTTTTTATCATTTCATTGCTAACATCAGCGATCAGGTTCCCAATGCAAGCTAATCTTAGTAAAGTAACTTTTATCAGTGCTATCGTTATTCTGTATATTGTACATTACTAGCGTAAGGCACAGTTTACATTGTAGGCTATATCAGTCTCAAGCAATCCCCCTCTTCACATTCGACACAGTGCCATCGAGTGTTAAAACACCAAAGGCGAAGCTTGAATTTACGGGTATGTCCCTCTTTGGCTACTGTACTTTCAAGATGGAGGGGCAACATGGCGACGCGCATATTATACACTTATGAGAATACTTTATTACTTGAAAGAAGTAAATATATATTAATGAGCACATATATTTTAGCTAAAAACACTTAGTTCTTTCAAAGAATAAACTAAAAAAGTTACACAGTGTAGCTTTAATGCTTCAGCAAGACATTTTGGACAATTTCATGCTCCCAACTTTATGGGAACAGTTTAGGGACGGCCCCTTCCTGTCCCAACTTGACTGCGCTCCAGTGCACAAAGCGTCGGTCCATAAAGACATGGATGAGCGAGTTTGGTGTGGAGGAACTGGACTGGCCTGCACAGAGTCCTGACCTCATCCCGATAGAACACCTTTGGGATGAATTAGAGCGGAGACTGCGAGCCAGGCCTTCTCGTCCAACATCAGTGCCTGACCTCACAAATGCACTTCTAGAAGAATTCCCATAAACACACTCCTAAACCTTGAGGAAAGCCTTCCCAGAAGAGCTGAAGCTGTTAGAGCTGTAAAGGGTGGGCCGACTCCATATTAAACCCTACGGATTAAGAATGGGAAGCTCATGTGCATGGACAGGCAGGAATCCTAAAACCTTTGGCAGTATAGTTTTGAAAACCACTTTCTGTAACGTAATGTTGAGTAGTTTTGATGCTTCATATTTTTGTGGAAATTGTGTTTCAGGAGGAGAAGTGAAGGGATCACGATCATCGAGACGGTGTGTCACAATCCAGCGCTTCCGTTTCGTGGTCAGTATCTGAAGGACTTCAACAGCAGCCGGTGTGAGATGAAGCGGGTGAAGGGCACGGAGGACGACTTCTACATCTGCTCCTGTAATAAAGAAGAGTGTAACGACCGGCTCATCTTCACTGACGGTGGGTGCGGAGGCTCTAATCTGACTGATGCTGATGAGAATGAGAGGGAAAAAGTCAAACGTTTGGGGTCGCTAAGACTTTTTATTCATCAAGGACGAATGAAATGAATCGAAAGTGAGAGTAAATCCTCATGAGAGTGGTTAGTGAAGGATCATGTGACACTGAAGACTGGAGTAATGATGATAAAATCACACTTTACTATATATTCACACAGAGAACAGCTGATCTACACTGGAGGAATATTACACTGTTTTACTGTGTTTTTGATCAAATAAAAGCAGCCTTGGTGAGCAGGAGAGACTTCTATCAGAATCATTCAAAAATATTATTGACCCCAAACTTTTGCTCTGTTTCCATACAAAGTTGTTAATTTAATTTCTGCACAAAATTGTAATATCGCATCAAACATTTGCAAATAAAGCACCGTCTCCATCCCATGAGTTCGAGAGATCAATTCCTGGGAATTTGGCGCACAATATCAGTAATAAAAATGTACGTTTCTGCAATCGGGCTCTTTTTCCCTCCGTTCATAAATGAGGAACACACACATACACACACACACACACACACACACACACACACACACACACACACACACACACACACACACACACACACACACATACACACTGTCATGTTCTCTTGCTTGCTCTGAGAGACGCTTCTGGAGGGATACATACACACCCTCACACACACTCACACAATCATGTCAGACGCTGTGTTTTCATGCATTGTGGGGACTCTCTATAGGTGTAATGGCTTTTATATTGTATAAACTGTATATTCTATCCCCCTACACTGCCCCTAAACCTACCCATCACACACACACACACACACACACACACACACACAGACACACACTCTCTCTCACAGACACACACACAGACACACACACACACACACACACACACTCTCTCTCACAGACACACACACACACAGACACACACACACACACAGACACACACACACACACACACACACACACAGACACACACACTCTCTCTCACACACACACACACACACACACACTCTCTCACAGACACACACACACACAGACACACACACACACACACACACACACACACACTCTCTCACAGACACACACACACACACACACACACACACACACACACACACACACACACACACACACACTCTCTCTCACAGACACACACACACACATACACACACACATACACACACACACACAATCGTGTGAGACGCTCCTGGAGGAATTAAACCAAATCATTGATCACAGACTTTGACTCGGGCGTTTCAGAGCCACCAAACCAACATTTGAGATGCTGCGATGCCATTGGTCCGCTGGTTATGCCAGTTATCCAATCACAGCCTCTGCTGAGGCACCTGAGGTTTTCAGGGATTTATTTAGTAAGTGTGCTTCCATCGTAGTTTATGTGCATGTCTTTTTAATCTGATTTTATGTGCATTTTTAAGAATTTATGCGCATCTTTGGGGCAAAATCTCAAAATGTGCATAAAAGAGGTGGATGGAATTTGCAGTGATTCTTGATCTGAATAAGTGGAGCAGATGCAAACGCTCAGATCTCCATCAGTATAGACGTTGTTCTCAGCTCAATCTTGACCATCTTAAGACTGATTTTGTAAGTGTTTGTCTGGCGAATGCTTGCGTAATGACTGCTGTGTGTGTGTGTGTGTGTGTGTGTGTGTGTGTGTGTGGAGCTGCTGAAGGTTCAGACGTGTGGTTTCCTGTCTGTGTTTAAAGATCAGTTGTTTTTAGAGCTGCATGTTATTTCTGCGCGTCTGCACGTGTGTGTGTGTGTGTGTGTGTGTGCTTGTGTTGTG
>CM040919.1:36802907-36917907 GCA_023029165.1 Gobiocypris rarus | reverse complement strand
CTGGGACGAGCTGTGCCGATTGGGCGGGTCTCTGGCGAGGGGCGTGGCTCACCTGCACGCAGACCAGACGCAGTGCGGACGAGCCAAAGTAGCCATCGTGCACCGAGACCTGAAGAGCACAAACGTCCTGGTGAAATCGGACCTCACCTGCTGCCTGTGCGACTTCGGCCTCAGCCTGAGACTCGACAGCTCCACGTCTCCTGAAGAACTGGCCAACAGCGGACAGGTGAGAGGGTTTCCACAGCACTAATCAATCACTAGCAGACCTTTACAAGGCAACTCAAACACCAGTCCTACGGAGGCAATACAAACTCAAGAGCTCTCGTTAAATATCAGATCAGAGGGAAGAATCCAGAATCCAACAAAATAACCCCAAAACCCTTGAGAGTGACAACGCTTAAAGGGATAGTTCACTTTGAAATTAAATGTTGATATGTTTTAGCTTACCTCATGGGCATCCGAGATGTAGGAGTATTTGTTTCCCCAGTAGTTTCAATTTTGATCATTTTAGGTCAAAGCGTTGTTGTCTGTGCCTCACATAATGCAGGTCTATGGTCACCACCTCAAAGAGCATACACAGAGAAGTCCAAATGAAACAATCCCCCATCGTAAGTACACACTGATGGCCTAAGACACAAAACCAGCCTCAAAGGAACGAGTCTTCGTTCTTTGTGTAAGAAAACGAAAACAGTATTTATATTGTTTTACCTCTTGTACAGCACTACGTCCGACTGATACGAGGGCGCACGTGCGTGTTTCCTGTTGTGACATTCGCGCGTTCTGGCTTTAGTCTGCGCAAGCGCGGGAAGATCCGATCCGCCGTAAAATAAGAAGAAGAAGAAGAAAGCGCCGGAAGTGGATCTCTCGCACGTGTACGTCTCTCATTGTTTACACAAAACAGAGATTTACGTTGGTTTAAACATCCAGGATAAGCGCAAATTAGTACCATTTCTATTAGCCGTTTCACCTATAATCTCTGTTTTGTGTAAACAATGAGAGACATACACGCAAGAGAGATCCACTTCGCGCTTTCTTCTTCTTCTTCTTATTTTAAGGCGGATCGCATCTTCCGGCGCTCGCGCTATGCGCAGACTAAAGCCAGAACGCGCGAATGTCACAACAGGAAACACGCACGCCGCGCCGGATCAGTCGGACGAGTGCTGTACAAGAGGTAAAACCATATAAATACTGTTGGTTTTCTCACACAAACCGCTGGTTTGGTGTCTTAGGCCATCAGTGTGTCTCACGATGGGGATTGTTTAATTTGGACTTCTCTGTGTATGCTCTTTGAGGTGGTGACCATAGACCTGCATTATGTGAGGCACAGACAAGAACGGTTTGACCTAAAATGATCAAAATTGAAACTACTGGGGAAACAAATACTCCTACATCTCGGATGCCCATGAGGTAAGCTAAAACATATCAAAATTTAATTTCAAAGTGAACTATCCCTTTAAGCAAACATCAGGACTGAACCCATGGGCGTCAGAAGCGCTATGCTAAAGAATAATAAAGTGTAATGGCCCGGTGAACAGACATGTGCTGAATTAGAGTCTGTAAAAGTGAGTGAGTCCGGTATCATTAGTCTTGGGTCTTGTCCCGCCCACATACAATGGTACCGACGCCCATGCCTGAACCAGAACAGGCAGTGAGGCCTTAAATAGGGCTCGCAGTGAAGAGTAATTCACTCAGGTGAGAGTTTCAACCATTTAACAGACGAGGAGTAATCTGGGGCTGAAGGGGTTAAATGACTCCATCTAGTGGTGAAATCAAGAACCTTCAGGCAAAACATTACAATTAAAAAGTATATTTAATATATATAATATCATTTAACTATATATATATATATATATATATATATATATATATATATATATATATATATATAAATATTCTACTTCTATATATATTCTATATATATATATATAAATGATATGTATTATATACAGAAATTTTATTAGACTAATGTATATTTTTTATATAAATATTTTACATTTTTACTTATTTTAAATACATTTGAATACAGTTTGAATCATTTAAAATAATTTCTTTAGTGTATATATATATATACACACTAAAGAAATAATATATACAAATATTATTATATTATTATAATAATAATTTTAAATTGTTAACCATTTTAAATTATTAAAATTATATATTTAGAAAGTACTAATTTTCTATATACTAATAATATATATATATATATATATATATATATATATATATATATATATATATATATATATATATATAAATGATATGTATTACATACAGAATTTTTATTAGACTAATGTATATTTTTATATAAATATTTTACATTTTTACTTATTTTAAATACATTTGAATACAGTTTGAATAATTTACAATAATTTCTTTAGTGTGTATATATATATATATTATTATTATATAATTATTATTTATACATAATACAATTTGAAGTAAAACTATCTCTCAACACTAATATATATATATTAGTTAAAATAAGTGTATAAACATATAGTTTAGTTTAAATTATTCATATGTATAAAATATAAAAAAGTAATTATTAAAATAATTTAAATTACACATACTCAACAATTTTATTATTTTAAATACAATAACTTCAGTTTTCATAGAGAATTATTGATCTTGACGTGGTCAGTGCAGGTGTCAAAATAATGAAATAATTTTTATAAATATGTTAGAACCATATTATGCTGATGATGTCAGAAAGATCAGAGCATTATATTTAAAGGGGAAATGACCCGGTGCAACACTGAAACTGAAAGTGCAGGACGAAGACAAATCATCTTCTGAAAGTATTGAAAGTTTTTGATTAGAAACAACAATAATTATGTTTTGTTTTATTAATTCTATATAACCAATTCAAATATAACAGTGGGGCTGATATTCTGCTGGAAAATTTCAAAATAAAAGTCTGTATTATATTAAAATGGATTTGGCCTTAGAGACTGAACAGAGTTAAACCTGTGACCTCTGTTCAGTGTAAGCGCATTACGAACGGATGTTTTCTGCTGATGAGCCGATGAAGGATGAGCTGGTGTGTGTTTCTCAGGTGGGAACGGCGCGATATATGGCTCCGGAAGTGCTGGAGTCCCGGATGGACCTGGAGAACATCGAGTCCTTCAAACAGGCGGATGTGTACTCCATGGCTCTGGTTCTGTGGGAGATCACGTCCAGATGCAGCGCCACCGGAGGTAATAATGCACATATAAATAATGCAGTTATATAAAAACTGAAAAGTAAGCGTGTGTGTGTGTTTATGTGTGTGTGAGAGTGTGTATGTGTGTTAAAAACAGGAAGCATCACTGAACTCGGCTGTGTCCCACATCATGTCACAGCCCACGTCCTGTATGCTTGTGTTGTTTAATCCCGTTTCTGTCAGATTTGTGTGTATATGCAGGAGGACACCGGAGGATTTGTGTTGCTTGGGATTGGCTGGTTAAAATCCTGGTGAAGCACTTCCCATAATGCCTTTCTCTAGTCCCGCCCCGTCTGTTTTGGCTCATTTTGAAGTGTAACACTCACGTTTAGAGGTTTGACTGATGTCTGTCTGCAGATGTACGGGAATATGAGCCTCCGTTCGGGAAGCTGAAGGAGCATCCGTGTGTGGAGAGCATGAAGGATGATGTCATCAGGGATCGACTGAGACCGGAGATACCAGCCAGCTGGAGCAAGCACACGGTAACTAGAGAAGTCGGAATTGCGTGATATAAAGTGGGAATGGCGAGATATGAAGTGGGAATTGCGAGATAAACAGTCGGAATTGCGTGATATAAAGTGGGAATGGGGATATGAAGTGGGAATTGGGAGATAAACAGTCGGAATTACAAGATATAAAGTGGGAATTATAGATATAAAGTGGGAATGGCAAGTTATAAAGTGGGAATGGCAAGTTATGAAGTGGGAACTGCGAGATAAACAGTCGGAATTGCAAGATATAAAGTGGGAATTGCGAGATATAAAGTGGGAATTGCGAGATAAACAGTCGGAATTGCAAGATATAAAGTGGGAATTGCGAGATATAAAGTGGGAATGGCAAGATATGAAGTGGGAATTGCGAGATAAACAGTCGGAATTGCAAGATATAAAGTGGGAATTATAGATATAAAGTGGGAATTAAGTAGATAAACAGTCAGAATTGCAAGATATAAAGTGGAATTATAGATATAAAGTGGGAATGGCAAGATATGTGGGAATTAAGTAGATAAACAGTCGGAATTGCAAGATATAAAGTGGAATTGAGATATAAAGTGGGAATTATAGATAAACAGTCGGAATTGCAAGATATAAAGTGGGAATTGAGAGATATAAAGTGGGAATGGCAAGATATAAAGTGGGAATTGCGAGATAAACAGTCGGAATTGCGAGATATAAAGTGGGAATGGCAAGATATAAAGTGGAATTATAGATAAACAGTCGGAATTATAGATATAAAGTGGGAATGGCAAGATATAAAGTGGGAATTGCGAGATAAACAGTCGGAATTGCAAGATATAAAGTGGGAATTGCGAGATAAACAGTCGGAATTAAGTAGATATAAAGTTGGAATTATAGATATAAAGTGGGAATGGCAAGATATGAAGTGGGAATTAAGTAGATAAACAGTCGGAATTAAGTAGATATAAAGTTGAAATTAAGTAGATATGAAATGGGAATTATAGATATGAAGTCGGAATTTTGAGCTATTAAGTCGGAATGGCGAGAAATGAAGTGGGAATTAAGTAGATATGAAGTCGAATTTTGAGCTATTAAGTCGGAATGGCGAGAAATGAAGTGGGAACTGCGAGATAAACAGTTGGAATTGCAAGATATTAAGTGGGAATTGCAGATAAACAGTCGAATTGCAAGATATAAAGTGGAATTGAGATAAACAGTCGGAATTGCAAGATATAAAGTGGAATTCGAGATATAAAGTGGAATGGCAAGATATGAAGTGGGAATTGCGAGATAAACAGTCGGAATTGCAAGATATAAAGTGGGAATTGCGAGATATAAAGTGGGAATTGCGAGATAAACAGTCGGAATTGCAAGATATAAAGTGGGAATTGCGAGATATAAAGTGGGAATGGCAAGATATAAAGTGGGAATTGCGAGATAAACAGTCGGAATTGCAAGATATAAAGTGGGAATGGCAAGATATAAAGTGGGAATTGCGAGATAAACAGTCAGAATTAAGTAGATATAAAGTGGGAATGGCAAGATATAAAGTGGGAATTGCGAGATAAACAGTCGGAATTGCGAGATATAAAGTGGAATTATAGATAAACAGTCGGAATTAAGTAGATATAAAGTTGGAATTGCGAGATATAAAGTGGGAATGGCAAGTTATGAAGTGGGAATTGCGAGATAAACAGTCGGAATTGCGAGATATAAAGTTGAAATTGCGAGATATGAAGTGGGAATTGCGAGATATGAAGTCGGAATTTTGAGCTATTAAGTCGGAATGGCGAGAAATGAAGTGGGAACTGCGAGATAAACAGTTGGAATTGCAAGATATTAAGTGGGAATTGCGAGATATATAGTCGGAATTATAGATATGAAGTCGGAATTATAGAGAAACAGTCGGAATTGTGAGATATAAAGTCAGAATGGCAAGTTATGAAGTGGTAATTGCGAGATAAACAGACGGAATTGCAAGAAGTAAAGTCAGAATTGTGCGATAAACAGTCGGAATTGCGAGATATAAAGTCGGAATTGCGAGATATGAAGTGGGAATTGCGAGAGAAACAGTCGGAATTGTGAGATATAAAGTCGGAATTGCAAGATATGAAGTGGGAATTTTGAGCTATTAAGTCGGAATGGCAAGTTATGAAGTGGGAATTGCGAGATATAAAGTCGGAATTGCAAGATATGAAGTCGGAATTTTGAGCTATTAAGTCGGAATGGCGAGAAATGAAGTGGGAACTGCGAGATAAACAGTTGGAATTGCAAGATATAAAGTGGGAATTGCGAGATATAAAGTGGGAATTGCGAGATATGAAGTCGGAATTGCGAGATATAAAGTGGGAATTGCGAGATATGAAGTCGGAATTGTGAGATATAAAGTGGGAATTGCGAGATAAACAGTCGGAATTGCTAGATATAAAGTCGGAATTGCAAGATATAAAGTCGGAATTGCAAGATATAAAGTCGGAATTGCAAGATATAAGGTCGGAATTTTGAGATATACGTAAAGTCGGAATGGCGAGAAATGAAGTGGGAACTGCGAGAAAAACAGTTGGAATTGTGAGATATAAAGACGGAATGGCAAGTTATGAAGTGGGAATTGCGAGATAAACTGTCGGAATTGCAAGATATAAAGTGGGAATTGCGAGATATAAAGTGGGAATAGCGAGATATAAAGTGGGAATAGCGAGATATGAAGTGGGAATTGTGAGATAAACAGTCTCCATTATCTTTTCAAACGTTTTATTCTGTGATGAAACAAGCTTTCACACCTTAAATGTGATCAAACTAAACTTTCCAAGGACCTGCTGATCTCCCGGCGCTGCTGACATCATCTGCTGTGTTTCAGGGCGTTCATCTGCTGAGCTCCACCATCGAGGAGTGCTGGGATCACGACCCCGAGGCCCGTCTGACGGCGCAGTGTGTGGTGGAGCGCATCAGTGACCTCAGCAGCGCCGTGATCCCGCCCCTCAGCTCCGACATCATCAAGAGCGCAGGGGATTCTGGGAGCGACGAGAAGTAGAGCCCAACCACAGTCACCAGATAACGGACATGTCAGACACACGTGTGACACGAGCACTTTACAGGAAGAGCTGGACCTGACAAATACACAAACGCCAGGACCGGACTGCAAAATATCATGCTCTTAAATCAACATACATTTACTGGAGAGGCACAATGACTGAAGATATTAAGTCTTGTTGACTAAAAATGTATCAAGAACCAAGATCTGCCAATGGAGTCAGAAAAATAAACATAACTCAAAGGGAAAACGAGAATCTTTGGCTGATATTTGTTCTCTGAACTCACTTCATTTTAATATTTTTTTCAGAAAACAAGTATTAATGTCTTAAGTCTTTTTGCTTCTCCAGTAAATGAGTGGTGATTTAAGAGCTTTTAGATATTTTTACAGGAAAACAAGACAGAAATACTGTATTTTTTGCAGTGTATGTATAATATTCAGTATGAAGAGCACGTGTATGGTGTCAGTTGCTCGTTATGTATCATTATCATTAAGCTATCATTATTTCAGGGAAAGCTGCTTCGCTGACGTGAAACAGTAAAAAACAGAGGAAGTGAGGTCGGACGTGAGCAATATTCAAATGCAAAGGATTCTGGGACGTGAACTCTGCAAGAGCAGAGACCCTCTGTGAACTTACAGTATTATAAAGCCACAAGAATACATTACATACAGTAATTATGTACAGTAAAATATGAAATAGCCAAAGAGAACTGTGAGCCAAGGATGATCCGGATGAAATATGAATTCTGCTGTATTGAGACTCTCAGGTGAAGCTGTTATTAATGTGAAATACAGTCTGAAGACTTCCACACACGTGCCTTACCGAGCAAAGACTGATGCACATCTGATATCAGTCATATTTGTTCATGAGCATCTGATTCTTCAGCTTATGAAATATCAACATCCAGTTTATAAAAGTAACATTTATAAAAGAAAAAAGCACTTTTTGTAATGCGTATATAATCATTGTGTAAATGTGTCATTAAATCATTGATGTTGTGTGCGAGTGTTATTGTTTGTGTTTATGAAGCACACACACACTGAGGCTGAATACAATTAATAATTTATTAATACAATTAAATAATACAAATGGATTGATTTACTCCATTTGCTTTCTTAGTTTCTGTTTATCAGTGCAATTTATTAGGCAATACATTTGTTACAATATACATATTATGTTGAAATTAAGATTAATAAATGCTAGTATTGTTTATTCTTTGTTCATGTTAACTCATTATAGAGACAATTTAATCAGTATGTCAAAATATAGAAGTAAAATACACTGCGATAACGAATATCTATTTTAATCTCGTTCAGTCATTTGTAGTAAATATATCAGATTATTCATAAAATGCTCTTCTTTGTGTGTTTATTTTTGGTCTTCTGTTATTAAAGTCCCTTAATGCGAAAAAAAAAAAAGATTTGTTATAAACAACTACAATCCCATGAAGCATTGCGAACAGCATAATCAAATTAAAAACTGCCATTCACAAATGCTGATTATGTATATATATATATATAAACATTTAAGTGTTTTGACAGCGTAGTAGAGAGATCGACTCGATTGCGTCATCATGACGCTCTGATTGGTGTAGTTTAAAGCATCATGGGTAATGTAGTTTGTCAAGGAATTCCGCTGTTAAACACGAATATTTAACAAAAGAAAGAAGCTGAAATAACGCGAGCTGATGGCTTCTGTAAAAAAACAAACACTATTGATTAACAACCCCGTAGCTCACAGTAAGTCTGTCTTTAAAGTTACCGTTAAAAACCAACTGTTGTTTACTTCCGGAATAGTCAGTCCCTGCATGACCGTCATTTTTAACCCTTTTCAGTCACACAGCACTAAAAGCTCAAGCCTGAAATACAGATGGGAAAATGGTTCAAACGCTTTCGTTTAAGAACACTTTGTGTACAGGTGTAGTGATGGTTTTGACACTTCTTCACCCTTTTCTGAGCGATGCGCATCCAGGTGAGCACAGACTTAATTTGTTTTAATTTACTTTTGATCATCGGCATAAAATATAACGTTAACTAAACCTTTAGGTTTCCTCCCAGGCTATATTTAAATAGTTTAAGTTACAGCTCTAAATATTAAACAATATTATTGATCTGACTGCATTAATATTTAGGGGAAACCTAATGCTGTCTCAGTTTGTGTAAATCCACTTGGGGTTCTGATTATTTTTTTTTTTTTTCCCACATTAATTTCCCACATGTCTAGTACAATTATGTGGTTTTGTTTGATTAATACAGTGTATACTTTTATCTTGATTTACCCTGAAATAATGGAAATGAAATGTGACAACATGCCCCATAGATAGGGTACTTTATAATAAATATTATTTAATATTATATATATATATATATATATATATATATATATATATATATATATATATATATATATATATATATATATATATTATCTGATATAATAAAAAATATCCAAGACAAACTCAAATATTTTGTCAATAAAATGCAATTGTTAACTTTTTCAAATTAAATAATGGAATTTTTAATCATTCAAAATACACTAATGTTTGAGTTTGACAACAAACACAGCAAAACAGCATAGATCAAAACATAATAATAATAATTAATAACTTCTGAACATTGACTCTCAGTCTTTATACACCTTTTTTCATGGTTGCTAGAAATCATAAAGGTATAGAATATAATATCATATTTCTAAATAGGGGCTCAGTGTGACAACATGCCCCGCCTGCTCCGCTGGGATTAACTCATGTCTTCTGCTGTTAGATCTGAATAAAAAAAAACATATATATAACCATATTAAACAACAGCTAAAATATTACAAATATCAGATTTGTCTCATTTTAAATGAAAATAGAGATGAAAAGTAAACTTAAGGAAGAAATGTACTTTTGCTATGGTTAAATAAATGTTCAGTGATATCTCCGAGGATTTTTTTATTTTATTCTGACGCAATTTCTTTTCTAAATAATGTTGATGTGGCAAACTAGTTTGGTCATCCTAGCATGTGTGGAAAGTGTTAAACCCTGTGTGAGGTTGTGCCCGCGCTCCCCTACGATCTGAACTGAGCTGAACGATGACATTTCTGAAGAACTGAAGTAATGTAATAGTCGATGATCTTCACAACTGAACCGAATCCACTCTGACTGAACAGCTGAACAATGACACTATTTCCTGCTGCTTTGAAACCATCTGTATATTGTAGGCGCTGTATAAATGAAGGTGACTCAACTAAAACATATTTTGCACCTTATTGTTGTGACATACTGGCAAAAGCCATCGAAAGCATCAAGTCAAATCATGTCAATCTGTACCGAGCCCATTTTACACAACCACGGCTGAACCTTTGATGCAGTAAGAAATACAGTAGGAACAGAAGACACATTCTGGTGTTTAACCAATCGAAAGCCAAGGAATTAAAATAAGTCTTAAGATTTAGATACATCCACCCCTGGTTTCACAGACTATGATGCATGTTTGAGCTGTTTTGAAGGATTAGTTCACTTCAAAATGAACATTTCCTGATCATTTACTCACCCCCATGTCATCCAAGATGTCCATGTCTATCTTTCTTCAGTCGAAAAGACATTTTTCTCCACATAATGGAAAGTATATAAATCATTTTTTTTTTTTTTTTTGATGGTTTGGCTAGATAAGACTCTTCCTCGTCTGGGATCGCAGAGCCTCTGAAGCCCTTCAAACACACTATGAATGGCAGATCGATGGACAGACAGATCAGCAGACAGACAGACATATCTACAGACAGACAGACAGTTAGATTGACAGAGCGACAGACAGACAGATCGACAGACAGACAGATCAGCAGACATATCTACAGACAGACAGACAGGCAGATCAACAGATAGACATAATGGCAGATCCACGGACAGACAGATCCATAGACAGACAGACAGATCAACAGACAGACAAATAGACTGACAGATCCATAGACAGACAGACAGATCAACAGACAGACAGGCAGATCAACAGACAGACAAATAGACTGACAGATCCATAGACAGACAGACAGATCAACAGACTGACAGACAGACATATCTACAGACAGACAGGCATATCCACAGATAGACAAATAGACTGACAGATCAATAGACAGACAGATCAACAGACAGACAGACAGATCAACAGATAGACATAATGGCAGATCGACAGACAGACTGACAGATCCATAGACAGACAGACAGGCAGATCAACAGACAGACAAATAGACTGACAGATCCCTAGACAGACAGACAGATCAACAGACAGACAGGCATATCCACAGATAGACAAATAGACTGACAGATCAATAGACAGACAGATCAACAGACAGACAGACAGATCAACAGATAGACATAATGGCAGATCGACAGACAGACTGACAGATCCATAGACAGACAGACAGGCAGATCAACAGACAGAAAAATAGACTGACAGATCCCTAGACAGACAGACAGATCAACAGACAGACAGACATATCCACAGATAGACAAATAGACTGACAGATCCGAAGACAGACGGATCAACAGACAGACAGACAGACATATCAACAGACTGACAGACAGACATATCTACAGACAGACAGGCATATCCACAGATAGACAAATAGACTGACAGATCAATAGACAGACAGATCAACAGACAGACATAATGGCAGATCGACAGACAGACTGACAGATCCATAGACAGACAGACAGGCAGATCAACAGACAGACAAATAGACTGACAGATCCCTAGACAGACAGACAGATCAACAGAGAGACAGACAGACATATCCACAGACAGACAGGCATATCCACAGATAGACAAATAGACTGACAGATCCATAGAAATACAGATCAACAGACAGACAGACAGATCAACAGACAGACAGACAGACATATCTACAGACAGACAGGCATATCCACAGATAGACAAATAGACTGACAGATCAATAGACAGACAGATCAACAGACAGACAGACAGATCAACAGATAGACATAATGGCAGATCGACAGACAGACTGACAGATCCATAGACAGACAGACAGGCAGATCAACAGACAGACAAATAGACTGACAGATCCCTAGACAGACAGACAGATCAACAGACAGACAGGCATATCCACAGATAGACAAATAGACTGACAGATCAATAGACAGACAGATCAACAGACAGACAGACAGATCAACAGATAGACATAATGGCAGATCGACAGACAGACTGACAGATCCATAGACAGACAGACAGGCAGATCAACAGACAGAAAAATAGACTGACAGATCCCTAGACAGACAGACAGATCAACAGACAGACAGACATATCCACAGATAGACAAATAGACTGACAGATCCAAAGACAGACGGATCAACAGACAGACAGACAGACAGACATATCAACAGATAGACAGACAGACAGGCAGAGCGACAGATAGACATAATGGCAGATCAACAGAAAGACTGACAGATCCATAGACAGACAAAATGAACAGACAGATCAACAGACAGACAGAATGAACAGACAGATCAACAGACAGACAGAATGGACTGATAGATCAACAGACAGACAGATCGACAGACAGACAAACAAATCGACAGACAGACAGAAGGTCAACAGACAGATCAACAGACAGACAGAATGTACAGACAGATCAACAGACAGACAGAATGGACAGACAGATCAACAGACAGACAAACAGACATACAGATCAACAGACAGACAGATCAACAGACAGACTGACAGATCAACAGACAGACAGATCAACAGACATACAAACAGACAGACAGATCAACAGACAGACAAACAGACAGACATATCAACAAACAGGCAGACTGACATATCAACAAACAGGCAGACTGACAGATCAACAGACAGACAAACAGACTGACAGATCAACAGACAGACAGATCAACAGACAGACAAACAGATCAACAGACAGACAGACAGATCAACAGACAGACAAACAGACTGACAGATCAACAGACAGACAGACAGATCAACTGACAGACAACCAGACAGACAGATCAACAGACAGACAAACAGATCAACAGACAACCAGACAAACAGACTGACAGATCAAAAGACAGACAGACAGATCAACAGACAACCAGACAGATCAACAGACAGACAAACAGATCAACAGACAGATCAACAGACAGACAGACAGACAGATCAACAGACAGACAAACAGACTGACAGATCAACAGACAGACAGACAGATCAACAGACAGACAAACAGATCAACAGACAGACAAACAGATCAACAGACAGATCAGACAGATCAGACAGACAGATCAACAGACAGACAAACAGACTGACAGATCAACAGACAGACAGACAGATCATCAGACAGACAACCAGACAAACAGATCAACAGACAGACAGACAGATCAAAAGACAGATCAACAGACAGACAGACAGACAGACAGATCAACAGACAACCAGACAGATCAACAGACAGACCAACAGACAGACAAACAGATCAACAGACAACCAGACAGATCAACAGACAGATCAACAGACAGACAAACAGATCAACAGACAGACAGACAGATCAACAGACAGACAAACAGACTGACAGATCAACAGACAGACAGACAGATCAACTGATAGACAACCAGACAGACAAACAGATCAACAGACAGACAGACAGATCAACAGACAGACAAACAGATCAACAGACAGACAGACAGATCAAAAGACAGACAGACAGATCAACAGACAACCAGACAGATCAACAGACAGACAAACAGATCAACAGACAGATCAACAGACAGACAGACAGACAGACAGACAGATCAACAGACAGATCAACAGACAGACAGACAGACAAACAGACTGACAGATCAACAGACAGACAGACAGATCAGAGATCAGACAGACAGATCAGAGACCAGACAGACAAACAGATCAAAGAGATCAGACAGACAGACAGACAGATCAACAGACAGACAAACAGATCAACAGACAACCAGACAAACAGACTGACAGATCAAAAGACAGACAGACAGATCAACAGACAACCAGACAGATCAACAGACAGACAAACAGATCAACAGACAGATCAACAGACAGACAGACAAACAGACAGACAAACAGATCAACAGACAGACAGACAGATCAAAAGACAGATCAACAGACAGACAGACAGACAGACAGATCAACAGACAACCAGACAGATCAACAGACAGACCAACAGACAGACAAACAGATCAACAGACAACCAGACAGATCAACAGACAGATCAACAGACAGACAAACAGATCAACAGACAGACAGACAGATCAACAGACAGACAAACAGACTGACAGATCAACAGACAGACAGACAGATCAACTGACAGACAACCAGACAGACAGATCAACAGACAGACAAACAGATCAACAGACAACCAGACAAACAGACTGACAGATCAAAAGACAGACAGACAGATCAACAGACAACCAGACAGATCAACAGACAGACAAACAGATCAACAGACAGATCAACAGACAGACAGACAGACAGACAGATCAACAGACAGACAGACAGATCAAAAGACAGACAGACAGATCAACAGACAACCAGACAGATCAACAGACAGACAAACAGATCAACAGACAGACAAACAGACAGACAGACAGACAGATCAACAGACAGACAAACAGACTGACAGATCAACAGACAGACAGACAGATCAACAGACAGACAAACAGACAGACAAACAGATCAACAGACAGACAGACAGATCAAAAGACAGACAGACAGATCAACAGACAACCAAACAGATCAACAAACAGACCAACAGACAGCCAAACAGATCAACAAACAGACAAACAGACAGACAGACAGACAAACAGACTGACAGATCAACAGACAGACAGACAGATCATCAGACAGACAAACAGATCAACAGACAACCAGACAGACAGACGAACAGATCAACAGACAGACAGACAGACAGATCAACAGACAGACAGATCAGCAGACAGACAGACAGATCAACAGACAGACAGACAGACTGACAGATTAACAGACAGACAAACAGACAGATCAACAGACAGATAGATGGACAGACAGACAAACAAATCAACAGATAGACAGAATGGCAGATAGCCAGACAAATCGACAGACAGAATGGCAGATGGACAGACCTAAAGATAGACGGACAGACGGACAGACAGATCGACGGCAGAAAATTCCAGACATTTTTAATGCCTGAAGAAATCATGGCTGGATGATTTTTTAGAACATATGGTCATTTTACATACTTTCTGACAGCACTTTTTATTTAGACCTTTTTTCTGTGTTGTGTGCCATGTTTTCATTGTTGTTTGTGTTTCATTTGTTCCTCAGAGAGACACTTCCTCCACTACACGTTTACAGCCCTGACCAGAGCAGACTCATTCCCAGAGTTCAGTGCTGAAGCTGTGGTTGATGACAGACGGATCTCACACTACAGTGATGAAGAAAGAGTCTGGATTGGGACTGAAGGCTGGACTGAAGCTCCTGCAGATCCTCCTGACCACAGAGACTGGTTCACACATCAGATCCGGACTCTGTCAGACTGCACAGACTCACAGTGCTCTGGTCAGATTCATGCTTTACTCTTATTAATCAGCACACATTATATTTACTGCACGTTTCTCATGAGTGTTGTTCTGGGATTGCAGAGCTTCATGTTCTTCAGAGAATAATTGGCTGTGAGCTGGAGAAACTTCCTGATGGATCAGTGAATCTGACTGTCTTTGATGAATATGGATTTGATGGAGAGGATCTTATATCCTTTAATTCTGACACTGTGCAGTGGATTGATAAAAGCCCCAAAGCCAAAAGAACCAAAGAGGAATGGGATCGTCAAACAGGACGAAACCTGTTCCTCAAACATTTCCTCAAGAACTGCACCGACTGGATCTCCACATTTAACAACACTAACATGAGTAAGCTCTAATTCCATCATTTTAATTAATAAAGTGTGTGTTTTGAGGTGATTTATCATCATTTGATAACAAATAATGATGACTTAAAAATGTTCTTATTTGGTTTGATCTCTTCTTCCTCTCCTTTTAATTGTATGTGTGAGTGCTGCCTATGAGTGTGTGTTTGATTTTTCCTCTCCATGTAAAAATCAGATTCCAAAAAAGTTGTGACACTGTACAAATTGTGAATAAAAAAGGAATGCATTAATTAACAAAACTCATAAACTTATATTTTAAGATAACATATCACGTCATGCCAAATATTGGCTCATTTTGGATTTCATGAGAGCTACACATTCCAAAAAAGTTGGGACAGGTAGCAATAAGAGGCCGGAAAAGTTAAATGTACATATAAGGAACAGCTGGAGGACCAATTTGCAAATTATTAGGTCAATTGGCAGCATGATTGGGTATAAAAAGAGCCTCTCAGAGTGGCAGTGTCTCTCAGAAGTCAAGATGGGCAGAGGATCACCAATTCCCCTGCGGCGAACAATAGTGGAGCAATGTCAGAAAGCAGTTTCTCAGAGAAAAATAGCAAAGAGTTTGAAGTTATCATCATCTACAGTGCATCATATCATCCAAAGATTCAGAGATTCTGGAACAATCTCTGTGAGTATGAAGGCCGGAAAACCATACTGGATGCCCGTGATCTCCGGGCCCTTAGACGGCACTGCATCACATACAGTAATGCTAATGTAATGGAAATCACAACTCAGGAATACTTCCAGAAAACATTGAACACAATCCACTGTGCCATTGACCGTTGCTGGCTAAAACTCTATAGGTCAAAAAAGAAGCCATATCTAAACATGATCCAGAAGCGCAGGCGGTTTCTCTGGGCCAAGGCTCATTTAAAATGGACTGTGGCAAAGTGGAAAACTGTTCTGTGGTCAGACGAATCAGAATTTTGAGTTATTTTTGGAAAACTGGGACGCCATGTCATCCGGACTAAAGATGACAAGGACAACCCAGGTTGTTATCAGCGCTCAGTTCAGAAGCCTGCATCTCTGATGGGATGGGGTTGCATGAGTGTGTGTGGCACGGGCAGCTTACACATCTGGAAAGGCACCATCAATGCTGAAAGGTGTATCCGAGTTCAAGAACAACATATGCTCCCATCCAGATGTCGTCTCTTTTAGGGAAGACCTTGCATTTTCCAACATGACAATGCCAGACCACACACTGCATTAATTACAACATCATGGCTGCGTAGAAGAAGGATCCGGGTACTGAAATGGCCAGCCTGCAGTCCAGATCTTTCACCCATAGAAAACATTTGGTGCATCATAAAGAGGAAGATGCAACAGAGAAGACCCAAGACAGTTGAGCAACCAGAAGCCTGTATTAGACAAGAATGGGACAACATTCCTATTCCTAAAACTGAGCAACTCCTCAGACGTTTGCAGACCGTTATAAAAAGAAGAGGGGATGCCACACAGTGGGAAACATGGCCTTGTCCCAACTTTTTTAAGATGTGTTGATGCCATGAAATTTAAAATCAACTTATTTTTCCCTTAAAATTATTAATTTTCTCAGTTTAAACATTTGATATGTCATCTATGTTGTAGTCTCTGAATAAAATATTGAAATACAGTAAGTCCATTCCTGACATTTCCTCACTACTAAATATTCCTCTCTCAACTGTTAGTGCAACTAATGTGTCTGACCCAGGACCTATAGAAAACTGTAACTGCAACAGCAACTCAACTCAGGGTCAGCGCATGCTGAGGGTCACAGTGCGCAGAAGTCACCAACTTCCTGCAGAGTCAATCGCTCCAGACCTCCAAACTCCTGTGGCCTTCAGATGAGCTCAAGAACAGTGCGGAGAGAGCTTCATGGAATGGGTTTCCATGGCCGAGCAGCTCATCCAAGCCTTACATCACCAAGAGCAATGCAAAGCGTGGGATGCAGTGGGGTAAAGCACGCCACCACTGGACTCTAGAGCAGTGAGACGTGTTCTCTGAGTGACCAATCACGCTTCTCTGTCTGACCATCCCATGAGCGAGTCTGGGTTTGGCGGTTGCCAGGAGAACAGGACTTGCCTGACTGCATTGTGCCAAGTGTAAAGTTTGGTGGAGGGGGGATTATGGGGTGGGGTTGTTTTTCAGGGGTTGGGCTTGGCCCTTTAGTTCCAGTGAAAGGAACTCTTAATGCTTCACCAAGACATTTTAGACAATTTCATGCTCCCAACTTTGCGGGAACAGTTTGGGGACGGCCCCTTCCTGTCCCAACATGACTGCGCTCCAGTGCACAAAGCGCCGCTCCATAAAGACATGGATGAGTGAGTTTGGTGTGGAGGAACTGGACTGGCCTGCACAGAGTCCTGACCTCATCCCGATAGAACACCTTTGGGATGAATTAGAGCGGAGACTGCGAGCCAGGCCTTCTCGTCCAACATCAGTGCCTGACCTCACAAATGCGCTTCTAGAAGAATGGTCAAAAATTCCCATAAACACACTCCTAAACCTTGTGGAAAGCCTTCCCAGAAGAGCTGAAGCTGTTAGAGCTGCAAAGGGTGGGCCGACTCCATATTAAACCCTACGGATTAAGAATGGGATGGCATTAAAGCTCATGTGCATGGAAAGGCAGGCGTCACAAAACCTTTGGCAATATAGTGTAAGAAGAACACATTTTCTCAGAACTAAATTATTTGTAAATAATTGTTTGTTAATTTCATTATTATTTTCCTCTCCAGGTTCTCCAGATGTTCACATATTTGCGAATAAGCGGGTTCTGACGTGTCTGGCCACTGGTTTCTACCCAAGAGATGTTCAGATGGAAATCATATCACATGGAACTAAACCTAAGCAAACATCTTCTGAAATCAGACCAAATGATGATCAAACCTTCCAGACCAGAACCAGTGTGAAGATCGACGAAAGCTATGATTTTTATTACTGTCTTGTCAAACACAGCAGTCTGAGAAAACCAGCTTCACAACACTGGAGTAAATATATTTTTTTAATAGAAATATAAATTTGTAACATTATACACTACCATTCAAAAGTTTGGGGTCAGTAAAAACTGAGTTGTAGAAAAAAAATCAACAAGTTTTGACTCTAGAGGTTAGGCTATGTTATCGATGTCTGTAGCCTAAAGTGGCCTGCATGTACTCCACAGGTTGACTGTGAGTAATGTGATTCCTGGTTAATGTCACTGCGAGAGTACAAAAATTAACATTGAACAGAAACAACGTTTTTTCGCCGCAGCACATTCACGTTCAGTGTGGAAGTTCTCATTGCACAAACAGATGATCAAAAAATAAAATCATTGCACGTGTCAAAATCGCGTCCAGTGAGAAAGGACCTTTATTAGTCTATGTTTTAGATGAATATTTTCTGCCCTCACAGGAGAGCCGAAGATTGTTATCTGTAGAAGTCCTCTACGGTTGGAAGCTATCGTAGTCATAGCAGTTGGAGTTCTTCTAGCTGTCACTCTCTGTGGGATTGTTTGCCGTTACATTAACAAAAAAAGAAGCTCATATGGTGAGTTTTTAAATATTCAGTAGCTTTAAAGCTCTTGTTTTTAAATATCCTTGTTTAAAGACATTTGAAAATGAATGAACAAGGGCTGGACAGTTTTGGCCGTATAGTGTGACAGTTATGAACTAGTAGAGATTTGATGATTATGAGATTTAAGTCTATTTAATTCTATATTTACAGAAACAGTAAATCTGTATGTATTCAAGCTAAAGCTGTATTATGTTTTCTAGCTCGGAGGCAAATGACAGAGGCGAATATTAATACGACGACAGTTGGATATAAACCTCTTGTCAACACACAGGTATGGACATCACATTCAGTCCAAAGCATCATACAGTAAACCTGCAGTCCATAGAGGAAATAAAAAAAAAAAAAATGTCCCACACAATAGTTGTTTTGTGATCGCAGTAGATGTGATGAAGTATAATGTGTTAAGAGCTCGCTCAAGTGCTGGGGAGCTAAACCATTTAGTGCTTTATAAGTAATTAGCAAGATTTTAAAATGTTTGAGATGTTTAATAGGAAGCCAGTGCAGTGTTGTCAGAACCGGGCTAATGTGATCATACGATTGGTTCTAGTAAGAACTCGAGCTGCTGCTGGAGTTTGTTTATTAAGCGAGTAGGGCAACCACCCAGTAGAGCTGGGTAAACCAGGCCCGGATTGGCTAATAATCAACATATGACATTTAAAAATACTAATATTATAGGCTAATAGTTCAACATAGCCTAACTACGAAACAATAGCCTATAGGCTACGTTTTCTATAACCCTCTGTCTGACGAAAGCGCCGGTCTGGGCGTTCTGGTGGATATTTTCCTTTATGACAGCGAAACCTCTCCCAGTACTTATCCATACAGATAAGTGCAAGACATAATTATAAACTACAAACTATCTTATTTTATTTGTGTGGGCCTAGACTCACAATAACACTGGAACAGATTATTTTGCATGCTGCACTCCGTTCAATTGTCGTCTTCATTTCAAAAATGTATTTTGTTTATTAAACGCAAAGTTTTTCATTTAAAAGCATTTCTAAATTCAGTTTATATTTTCAGCAAACAAAATTTCCAGCCAAAATAACGAAATAGTAAAAAAACTATTCAAACATTTCGCTTTTTAATTTTAATTAATGCTTGAATAATACGCCTATGTCTCCTTCCATTAAATAATGGCTATTACGGTGGCTGGGATATACATAAACCTACCAACTTAAGTGTGGCATAATTTTTGAGTTATCTGCAAAAAAAAAAAAAAAAAAAAAGTTGCATAACATTGGTTAATGGAAAGGCGATCATTTCCCAATAGTTTTTTTATCGACATTAAGAAAATAACGCAAAGTTTTGCACAAATATGTAATAGAAACGGCTAGTGAAGAGCAAGGCCCAATAACGTTACCAACACACCAGAATGGGCAGGATTGTCATTCAGAAGAACTGATAGTAATGAAGAGCCCTGCTCAGTGATAATTAATGATCCCTGATGATTCAGCAATACATAATACATTAACAAAAGTAATGAAAACTTTGTAAAAGGGGATATTTGTGGTGAGAAATAAATGCAACACATTTCATTTAGTGTCAGAAAGAGAGCATTAGTCTCTTCACACCTGGGTCCTGGCTCTAAGACACAGGTCAGCTGCTATTGGACCATAGTGTGTGAATAAGCAAACATCATCCCTGAAGAAAAAAGATTTTCTTTCTTAGTATCTTACTTGTTTCCAGTTCAAATGTCTTAATAGTTCACTTTGAAATTAAATGTTGATATGTTTTAGCTTACCTCATGGGCATCCGAGATGTAGGAGTATTTGTTTCCCCAGTAGTTTCAATTTTGATCATTTTAGGTCAAAGCGTTCTTGTCTGTGCCTCACATAATGCAGGTCTATGGTCACCACCTCAAAGAGCATACACAGAGAAGTCCAAATGAAACAATCCCCATCGTAAGTACACACTGATGGCCTAAGACACCAAACCAGCGGTTTGTGTGAAAAACCAACAGTATTTATATAGTTTTACCTCTTGTACAGCACTACGTCTGACTGATCCGAGGGCGCGTGCGTGTTTCCTGTTGTGACATTCGCGTTCTGGCTTTAGTCTGCGCAAGTGCGGGAAGCGCCGATCCGCCGTAAAATAATAAGAAGAAGAAAGCGCGAAGTGGATCTCGCCGTGTCGTCTCTCATTGTTTACACAAAACAGAGTTTACGTCGGTTTAAACATCCAGGATAAGCGCAAATTAGTACCATTTCTATTAGCCGTTTCAACCGTTTCACCATCTCTGTTTTGTGTAAACAATGAGAGACATACACGCGCGAGAGATCCACTTCCGTGCTTTCCGCGCTTGCGCAGACTAAAGCCAGAACGAGCGAATGTCACACAGGAAACACGCACGCGCGCCCTCGGATCAGTCAGACGTAGTGCTGTACAAGAGGTAAAAACTATATAAATACTGTTGGTTTTCTCACAAACCGCTGGTTTGGTGTCTTAGGCCATCAGTGTGTACTTACGATGGGGGATTGTTTAATTTGGACTTCTCTGTGTATGCTCTTTGAGGTGGTGACCATAGACCTGCATTATGTGAGGCACAGACAAGAACGCTTTGACCTAAAATGATCAAAATTGAAACTACTGGGGAAACAAATACTCCTACATCTCGGATGCCCATGAGGTAAGCTAAAACATATCAACATTTAATTTCAAAGTGAACTATCCCTTTAATTCAAGATACATTTACTAGACAAGTGAAATGGCATAGGGAATTATGTCTTGTTTTCTGAGAGAAAAAACACCCTAAAAATTAAGTGTTTTTTTATTGTTGCTTAAAACAAGCTAAAACAATTATTTTGGCAGATATTATAGCTTGTTTTAAGCAAAAAAAAAATCACTTAGCTAATTTTGAGGTGTTTTTCATACTTGTTTAGTAAATGCATCTTGATGTAAGATTTTGTTTTTAGATATTTGGACTGGAAACAAAACAAAAATACTAAGGAAGAGAAGCATTTTTTTTTAATTTTTTTGCACTGATCACATTAGTTACAATATAACAACTTTCTATGCCCAAGTGTTACTAGTGACCCTTTATGTTTTAATCAAATGATAGTGAATAGGCCTATACAAAGCCCACGATTGAAAGGGAATAGGATAAAAGTAATATAAATTGAATAAAATATGAATAAAAGTGGGCTGGTCTAAGGCATAAAACTCCAGGGCTGAAAATTAGTCCCAATCCGGCCCTGGGGTAAACTGTTCAGCATTTTGCATTGAAAGCATGTGCTGTAATTTCGATATATTTTTAAGATGAATGCAGTTTTACAGATGCTATACCGTGGCTTTCCCATTAAAGATTGGTATCAAAGAGCACACCCAGGTTCCTCACTGGACGAGGGCTTGACAGAGCAGCCATCGAGGGTTAGACGGTATTCTAGGTTACTATGTGCGGAGGTTTTTGTTACATAGTTAACGTTACATATAAAGCTCTTCTCAGCACACAGGTATCAACATCACAGCTATTATGCAGTAGAATCATAATTCAGTCCAAATCATAATACAGTAAACATGCAGTCGATAGAGTAATTAGTAAATCAGGACGTTTGAAAAGTGTGATTTCTAGACCTGGAAAAAATCGTAATTCTTAGAAAACAAAATTGGTTAGGTTGAAGACTAAAATATTTTATATGAATTACTAGAAAAGTCCTAACAGTGTAAACCTCAAAGAACATTCAGTTATTGAACCTGGATTAATTATGTAATTGAATTATTGTATTTGTGCATTTTAATATATTTCACCTCTTAGTTTCTGTAAATAAAGTGTTTCAATTATTGCCTACGAGGTCAAAAAGCTGGTTTATGGGCTCTGATTAGAAACAAAATGATTTTTATTTCCATTAATTCTGGAGAGAAACAGCTCTAGTGTTATTATAACGGCTGTTTCTTATGTCTGTTTTTGGGCCACCTCTAATTTAATAACAACTTATATTCGCGAAAGTCCCTTTTTTATGGAAGTAAAATAATGGCAAATGTTTTTTAAACAAAAAAGCTTGTTGAATTTCACTACTTGAAAAAATAGCTTAATGCTTGCATTTAATGCGCTGTATTTTTAGGTCTTACTTTTGTATGGGCTGAAATTCAACATGGATGTATATTTAATATGTGAATATTTCAATTCTAAACATTTCACACACATTTTCATTACAAAAATATTCACCTCTGAGATTTCACTTCCAAAATATTAATTCTGTGTAAAAAAAAATACAAACTATAGTATTCGACAGGCAATTTTCGGTCCATTTTATTTCGCTGTACAAATGCAGTGGTTCAAATTCAATAGAAAATGAAACCGTTCAAATCGAGGACGTGCAGGAAGAGCAGTAGATTACCGAGCGTAATCTCCATCTGCTGTTAGTCGAGCCTTCATTCATTAGTGGATTTACAGAAATGGAGCAAGTGATGCATATTTGTGATGATTATCAGGGCCAGTATATGGAAAATCTGATAAAGACACAAAAGCTGTTTACATTATGTCTTGGTTTTTTTTGTAATAAATACAACTCATTAAAATGCAAGCATGAAGTCATTTTTTCAAGTAGTGAAATTCATCAAGCCTTTTTATTTCAAAAACATTTGCCATTATTTTACTTCCACACTTTTTTTAAATCATTTTTCTTATAATCAGCTGAATGAAACTTCAAATTTGCCAGTTTCTTGAAACATCTACAGGATGGAGAACAGTTAATACTTGTTGTGTGTGTAACAATAGTGTTCTGCTCTGTTGTTGTTTCAGGCAAACGGACCGGACGGATCAGGAAATGCAGTGGAACATCAGGGGTTTTAAAGGCTTCTGGACACTAACTCACACTGAAGTACTTTACTCTGAAATCATTGGACTGCTAACCAAATGTACCCTTATCAGATCAGAGGAAATACACTATACATGATTTATCTGGCATAGTGAGTGTTAAACTGATTACATCTCAGGAAAGGAGTCAGGAAAGGAAAATGTGAATAAAGAACCCCATTGTTGTTAACCCCTGACCAGGCAGAAGGAATATTATCCTATTTTATCTGACATAGTGAGTGTCAAACTGGCCACCTTTTGGGAAGCACCAGGAAGGAAGGGGGATAGATTTGCTCTTTAATCTTCAAACAATACTTATTTGTTCACATCTTGAATCATTTTCAGTGTTTTAATACATTTTAACTAAATACACAGACAGAGAGGAAGCAGTAACTTTCACTCACACAAACACATATGCGCAGACACACTGACAAACACACACACACACACACACACACATATGCACAAACACACACACACGCGCGCGCACGATCAGACACACTAACAAACTGATCTCCGCATGATGCACTTCAGCTCAAGTTTTAAACCCAAATACTATGTCATCTACTTTATATCATTAATGCTTTATTTTAAACATCACAGTCTATTTCAATGACAGTTTTCACCAGGTGGGTTATGTGGAGCGTTTCCCCCTTCACTTCCTGAGCAGTTGAAAACGGAAGGTCACAAAAGGAGACAGTAATAAAGCAATAAATCATAAAGGGTCATAAATCTTATTTTGTGGTCCGTAATATTTTCTTTTTCTTTCCTCAAAGAACAGCATTTATTCAAAATAGAAACTTTTTTAAACATGTTTTCAATCTTTACTATCACATTTGATCAATTTAAAAAGTATTAAATACTTTTTAAAAAGAAGGAAAAAATGACCGACCCCAAACTTTTGAACAGTGGTGTATATATTTTAAGATTTATATTTTCAGTAAATGCTCCACAAACAGCTTCACTTATGACCAACCAGTTTTACTTTATTTCTGGCAAACGAAAAAGTCACAACAAAAACATTTTGTTGCCTTTTTCTTACCATAACAAGCGTGTTTTATAATATACTAACACATAAATCTCAAGCCTCAACGATACACATCTGGCTGAACGACACATCCTGTGATGAAAAGAAGTGCAGGTGTTGTGTTTGCAGTTGTAGAGATGCATGTTTAACTCTTTCCTCTCTCCACCCCCCTTCAGGTTTTATGGTTTAAGTTCCCAGCCTGAGCAGCATTTTGTAAAACTTTCACGGCCCCCAGAATATTTTTTTGTACAAATATCTGTAAACCCTAACGCTTAAATTAAATACTTGAATCAAATTCGTTCAAAACCAACTAACTTTTATAGCTATTTAGAAATGACTTGACACGTTTGAATGAATCTGAACTGTCTCATTGTTTGGAGTTGGTATTTCGACCTACCTCACGACTGACCTGAGAAATCCTGGAAGGTTTTCCTCAAAAACCTTCATTTCTTTTCCACTGAAGAAAGAAAGACATCTTGGATGAGATGGGGGTGAGTAAACTATCAGGACATTTTCATTTTTGAAGTGAACTAATCCTTTAAAGACACATTAACACTCTTTACACAGGCCAACCTGTTATAATATGTTATGACACATATCATTGTTCTCTTTAGATCATTATGATATGAAATATGAGCTATCAACTTGGCAAGGCACGTTCGTTTGTAAAGCACATTTCAACAACTAGCCAATTCAAAGTGCTTTACATAAAACACAGCAACATATAAGACATTTAGAAAAGTTCAATAGAGCATAAAAACATGATAAAACAGGTTAAAAGTGCAGTGTAGGAAATACATCCTCAGCGGCAAACCGTAAAGACTTTACATGTGATTTTAAAGGATTAAGAGTTGCTGCAGAACTGCAGTTTTCTGTGAGTTTGTTCCAGATATATTGTGCATAAAAACTGAATTATTTAGCTTTGACTGCGGGGACAGAAAGCAGACCTGTCCCAGACGCCCAGAGAGGGTCATAATGCAGCAGAAGATTCAGCTCGAAACCATTCAATGCTTTAAAAACCTGCAGGAGTGTTTGAAATCAACTCTTTGAGAACAGAAAGCCAGTGTAAAAACCTCAGAACTGGAGTGATGTGATCCACTTTCTTGGATTTAAAGACACTTAATGCAAATTATCCAGCAATCAGAACACACACACACACACACACACACATGTCAATTCTGTCATCATTCACTCACGCTCAAGTTGTTTCTTGCGTCTGTTGAATACAAATGAAGATATTTTGAAGATGGTTGGTAACCAAACAGTTTCTGGATCCCACACTGATTTCCATGAAAGTCAGAGGCTATACCATCAAATGTCTGATTACCAACAATCTTCAAAATATCTCATATATTTCAAAATATTTTTAAAGTTCAACAGAAGGAAGAAATAATATGGAAATAAAGCCAACAATTAATCGTGTTGTTTTATAAACCAACAAAAGTTTTTTATTTAACTTTTTAATCTTGTCACTCTTTATATTTTTTATTATCCTAAGTTGTTTAAGTTCCATATTTTGTATCATAATCTTTATAATTAATTGAATTTCTTGTTTTGATCTTTTTGTATTATCTTAAGTTGTCTAAGTTTCTTAATAAACCCTTTATATTTAGTTTGTACGGATTATCATTATGAGCGCTGGTTATATTTGAGTGTAAAGAGTCCTTTAGCCTCATTGTGTTGTGCGTTAGACACATGTAGTCGTTCAAAAGCCGTCTATTCTTAGGCTATGATCCTTCAAATCCAACAGTTGTTCTTGCTAAGACTTTTTAGTAAACTTTACTTAATGTCCAATAATTTGTTGAACTTACACTCTAAAAAATGCTTGGTAAAAAACAACCCAATGTTGGGTCAAATATGGACTAACCCAGCAGTTGGGTTGTTTTAACCCAGCGATTGGGTTGTCTTAAGCAAACATTTAACCCATCTGCTGGGTTAGTCCATATTTGACCTAACATTGGGTTAAAACAACCCAGCATTTTTTAGAGTGTACTTAAAACAATTTAGTGATCTGTACTCGATCTGTTTGAATGCTATGCCTTTGTTAGTTAGAAAACCTAAGTAAACCTTACTCGGCTGGTTTAAATACCATTTTGCAAACAGGCAGGCAGGTCAACTTTTAATAGACTTTTGACTCATTTCATGCACTTCCTCCAGGTTGTGCCGAAATTTGGAGACACTCCTCGCTGCATCCTGTAGCACGATGTTATAATGCTGGGTCAGATCCAATACATACTGGCTGCTGGTTCGTTATGCGAGTGCGTATAGTTATAAGGAGGTCCTTGACATCTTCTCAGTAGTAAATTTACAACAATTGTTTTTTAATAGTATAAAGTGCAAGATCACCAGACAAACATTATTTGATGCTTATAAGGAACAGTGGAAATTAGAGATACTACGGAAGCCTAAATTAAGAAGTTATACAGTTTAAGGAAAATTTCTTTACTGAATCTTATGTCAAATATAATTTGATAAGATGTGCTCAGCTTAGAGGTGGAAGTGGGGCGCTTTAAGGAGTCCCAGACGAGGACAGGTTATGTTCTGGATGTGATTTATGTGTGGTGGAGGATGAATTTCAATTGATGTTTTATCGTCCACTGTATAATAATTTTAAGAATTGGTTTGTATAATATGATGCAACAGAAAAACCCGGATTTGTTTTGAAACAACAAAAAAAAGCATTAAGAAATAGTCAAATGTAAAATTGAACTGAAATGAATAGGTATGGTGTTGTTGTAGGGAATGTGTGATTTAACCCTAACATCCTAGGGACATTTTTGTGTTTTCTCTTTTTAAATTTCCCCATGTTAGTGCCAGCTGCATACATTTTGGCAGAGGTGTGTATTTTTATTGGGATTTTAATATTTCACCCTTAGCCTAAATCCTTTCCTAAATGTTTCACACGATGTAAACACAGTAGGGCCTTAATGGCAAAATGTCCCCATTGAAACCCTTAAAACTGTGTTTCTTTAACCAAAGGCCATTTAAATATAAAATGATACAGTCTTTGTTAATAGGCATCAAAATTATGTTAATGTTACAATTCTTTACCAGATGGAGCAATTTTCCATGGTTTGGCCAGTAAAATACTTGCTTTTTCCTGTTTTTTCTTCTTCTGCTGTACTATACTGTAGCTTGATTAAATTATGCAGCTGTTATTGTGTGGCTATAGGGAAAGGTTTGGTGTTGCGTCCAAATCAAATCTTACTGAAAGCTCACTTTTTGATACATCAACCTCAAATGTAGAACACAGTTTGTTTAGATGAATGGCTTTGGTTTTAGCAGTTTTTGACACATTCATGTTTGCTGAGGAGACTGTGACTGTAGACACAAAGGCAGGAGGTTTCTAGTGGTCAGGATTATTTAAAAAAATTAAAAAATTCTGCCCTTTACACCTCTACTGTACAGGAGACATTTATGGCTGTGATTGTGTTTAAATATATTTACAAAATAATAAATATTGTAAAATATTATTACAATTCAAAATAATATATTTTAATGTACTATTCCTGTGATAAAAGCTGTATTTATTATCATTCCTCCAGTCTTCAGTGTCACATGATCCTTCACTAATCACTCTCAGATGAGGATTTGATGCTCAACACACATTTGTCAGTGTATTTTTGTGGAAACCATGTTTTTGTTGTCTTCCATGATTCTTTGAATAGAAATAGATATGTCTCTCCTTTTTAAAATAATATTAATATAACAGCTGTCACTTATGATTAATGTAATGTATCAAATTTATTTTAATGTGTATAACAAACATATCACATGAAATACTCTAGACCCATTACTCCAGCTTTAAAGCTGACGTTTGACTTATACTGGATAGGCCTACACGTTTACAGCCAAATATCAGGTCTTGACTTACAAGATTACATTTGTTACTCAAAAAATTATTGTTGTGGTACCTTGGGAGGAAACGATTTGTTTACAAAAAGCTTTGAATAACAAACTTTTTTTAAAATGTATTTGTTTATTCGTCTTTTTTATTTCAAACATACAAAACCATTCGTTCTCAAGACATTTAACAAACAGTGTTTATCCACATTAGGACGCAATAACTACATATAATAAATACAATTAAATGAAAACGAAAGGGCAACACAAACATTAAATTCATTGGCTGCAGCGATGTCAAAAAATGACGTCATGCTCGTGCACGCGGAGGGCAGTCGGATCAGGGGCGGAGCCAGCCGATTTTGCCGGGGCTTCAGCTCCGGATGTTTTGAAAAAAAAAAAAAAAATTCCCCTTTTTTTTTTTTTTAAAGCCTATGTAAACCCGCGAAATCATAAGTTGTCCTATTTGCGCTTTGGCTTTGCACGTACTGCATAGTGCATACAGCCTGTAAAAATAGACCTTAAAAATAATCTAGCCTAGAGTATAGGCTACATCTCTTTGCTGTCGTTTCTTCCTGTTGAATATGCAGCAGGTAGGGGAGGAGCTAGCAGCAAAGGGGAGGAGCTAGCAGCAATGTCTGAGAGAGTGTTAATAACGACAGACAGCGGGCAGGAAAAATGAAGCAAACGAGACTTTGGGGATTTTTTGGAAAGAAGTCAGTGGGTTAGAATTCAGTTTTTTTTATCCTTTAAATCTAAAGATCATCATCTGGCTGTCTTCTTTCACTGTATGTCTATTTGTTTAACTAGCTATTAGGGTACTAGCATCACTTGTATGTTACTAGCATCTGATCTGATAGAAGTTAGTAATACTAGCAAGTGATAGAAGATTGCTCAATCCATGCTCAATCAAATATAAAATAATGTGATCATCATCAATTATTAAACAGTGTGTAAATCAAAAGTAAAAAATAAATAAAACGCTTAATATTACCAGATTAAATGAAGGGTAAGTTATCCCACAAATAGCCTAGAAAACTACTGTCTGTGAAGGTTTGGACTTTGGACTCGATCTACTCCATCTGTGTTTTTATTATTATTCTGAATCCGTTCTGAATCTGATCAAGGTGTAGTCTTCAACTTTTTTTTGTTTAAAATTTTGCATTTCTTTATGAAACTTACCAACAATCAAGTGTTGATAAAAAATGCAACATGAAGCTAATGACATGTTTTTTAAAATTAAGGTACAGTTAAAGTTTTTTTTTTTTATAAAAAAATCTACATTTAAACACAATAGTATACTGTGCAAGTGCAAACATAATACAACAATAGTGAACTATAAGTAAAGGCTATGTTGACTTAAAGAAAACTTGCAGTATACACTACTAAACTAATAGTTTACTGAGAGTACACTTCAGTGTGTACTTTCATAAACAAAAAAGATAATGTTAAAGATGTATTTTGACTGAAAGTAAAGTGTTACTGACTGAAATAAAAAATAAAAAAACCTCTTCGAGTGATCCCTGTATTTGCATTAAATTTTCTGGGCTAAGCCCCGGATGTCCTTCAATGCTGGAAACGCCCCTGAGTCGGATCCTGGCAGGCAGTCAAACCCACACACACCTTCCCACACACTCACAATTAATAATGTATCTTTGAGATGCATGTGAAAGACTGGAAAATTTTTTAATTTATAAAATTGCACTAAAATAAAAGCATACGGAAGTAGGGGCGATTTATGGGGTCCAACTTTATAGGGTCCATGGGCATCGGAAGCAAAAGAAAAGTGGGTGGGTCCTCAGAATGTTTTTACTGGAGTAGATGCCAATTACATTAAGTACAAATATACCGCTTTGCTTCCTAAATGTATAGTTCGGAAAGACAAAATTACGGAAATAGCCATATAGCTAGCGGCAATAGTGTAGGGAAAAGCAGCTTAATAATTATATTAGATAAATTAATTATATATAACAACTATATTTAATGTCAAATAATGATCTTTTTACATTTTTTTGCTAACACTTAAGGCATAACCTTTTAATTGGGTTGATATAACCCCTCTATATTTGTGACAATATCTTGCAAATTATCATGTTTGAATCACACACGCTTCAACATTCAGCATCACAATGGTAACAAGGTTTTTTATTTTATTTATTTATTTTCATTATTGATAAGACCTTTACAAATTTATTTGCTGTTGTTTTTTTGTGGTTATACTGATAAAATATATATATAATTTAAGGCAACGAGTTTTCACAGTTGAATTGAGTAGACTGAGCAGATGTGTTTTTAACGGTGTGATTAGACGTCCATCAGATTTTGCACAATCTACCGGTCCTTAATCATCCGCTGATGATGAGAGTCCAACATGATCTAAAACAGACACTACAGTAACTGATGAGAAGAGAGGAAAACAGCATCCTGCAAGCTTTTGAAACTGCGCATAACACGATACACATAGTCTCCTTTTTAGCTGTCTTTTAACTATTATAGTAGGCTATATAAGGACAAAAACCTGAACTTTAACTATTGGCTTTACATCGCTATATAGGCTACATAATCACAGATGGGAAATTCCTGGATCAATAACCCGTGAGCTAAACGCAGTTACTACACAAATAGCACCTAGTAACGTGGGAGAAGCAGATAGACTTATGTTTTCCTAAAAACAAGCTTCCATCCGCAGTGGAAAAATACACTCATCTCTCTGAGCAGAGACAGAGCCGAAGGGTGCACAACCCGAGAAGCGTCATCACACTTAACTTCACACATCACTGCTGTCCTGACAGTTATACCACAACCCCTATTTTAAGAAAATGTCTTGTTGCATAGTTTTTATGCCTTTTTATTATGAAAAAAACAACCCCCAGTTATACAGTGACTTTTCCTGTCTCAATTATTTATTTACTCATATTTTCTGTAAAATGAAACACATATTCATAATAAATGGCTTAAATTGTAGATGTAGGTCTTCTTTAGGCTATCACTTAAACACTTAGACAGTAAAATAGGCTACTATTTTGTATTTTACATCATTTTATTGACGTATGCATTCAATTCCTCAGTGCAAAGTAATCAACTTCCACAAAAAATATAAAGCATGAAATGATAAGAACCTTTTAATTAGGCCTATATATATATATTATAGGCTAAACTACCTCTAATCATACATATAAATCATGTGAAACTATAGTTAATTTTTCACAGTTTTCATCATTTACCGTGTCCCTGACGTCATCTTCCACCAGAATGTATTTCTCGACTTCCAAAAAAGACCACAATTCCACTTTCAGGAAATGACATCATCTATTTTTTCCTGCTGGAATTCAATGAAGTAAGCTTTAACTCTCACTCCTATATTTTTTTTTAATGTTATCCTGCTTGTCCCACTCTTAAAGTTCCACCGTTAGGCGTAGCCTAATTCATGTTTGTCCGCTCAAAAAAAAAGAAAAACATATCTAGATATAAAAGTTTTGTTTAGCTGTAGACGGTTCGCTAGCTTAATGTTGATCACTCAAAGAGCTACGGCTAACTTAGCTTAAAATGTTCCACCCTGTTAGATTCCAGGTCTATAAACCTAAAATGTATGTAAATATTATATTAAACAATATTTATAGGTGCAGTTGTGCATATTACTGATGGCAAACCATGCAGGACATTGACAGAAATCTCATCCACTGGTTTGGTGTTCCACCCTGTTTTTAAATAATAATTTGACAGCAATGAAAGGTAAGCACAGAGCTCACTTCTTTCTGATCCATCTACAAATGTAGAAACTAAATCTGTTTGCTTTCAGGTTTTGTTTTAAACAGTTTCATCAATCATATCTTCGACTGTTGTTCCATACGCAGGGAACGGATATTTCCCTCTATATTCAGGCATTATATGAGCAGTTTCTGTTCGAGCTCACAGAAAGTGCTAGATCTGCTTACAGAACATAAAGAGGAAGATATATATGAGCCATTTCAGAAAGCAGAAGAAACTGTTTGTTTATAAGCTTGCGTTAATGTGGGACGGGGTTATTAGCTATTGTCAATGCGTAATAACGCTTGTTTGTTCAGTTGACCTGCATTACCGTTCATTTAAAATGTATTAGAGTAGCATACCTTCAGGGATTTTAAAATCAAATGGAAGACTTTTTAAGACCTACACACACACACACACACACACACACACACACACATGTTGTGTTTCCATGTTTTATGGGGACATTCCATAGGCGTAATGCATTTTATACTGTACAAACCGTATTTTCTATCCCCCTACACTGCCCCTAAACCTACCCATCACAGGAGACATGCTGCATTTTTACATTTTCAAAAACATCACTTAGTGTGATTTATAAGATGTTTTCCTCATGGGGACCAAAAAATGTCCCCACAAGGACAAAAATTTGGATATTGCCATCTTTGTGGGGACATTTTGTCCCCATACCGTAGGGATTACCAGTACACACACACACACACACACACACACACACACACACACACACACACAATTTGAGCGGAGTAAGGTCTTATGGCATCAAACTATAAATGTACTGTTTAAACAATAACTTTACAGTTCAAATAGCCGAAAGGTTGTGACAAAATCAAAATGTTTTATAAAATGATATGCCTTACATTTAATATTTTATTTTTTAAATAAAAAGGAATTAAAACTTGTATAGGGCCTATTATTATATTAGGTTACACAATTATAAATGATTCAAATATTTACTGTCATCCGGCACAAGATGCATGAGGGTCGAAATGATATGTATTATAATGTAGGCTATATCCCACATGTTTTCCCCTCGGGATTGGGAGTTCAAACGCGTTTCATGGATTAAGCACATTATAAACTCTATTTGTGAGACCGCACACTGTAAAAAGAAAGTGCGTGAAATACTGTATAAAAATTAAGGGATTTCCCGTATTGGTATTTTACAGGTGATTTTTCCGGTATTTTTAATTATCGGTTGTGTTTTTTAAGGTTAACAAAACATTTGTGTAAAATTAATGGATGTGTCCATGGCAGAAAATTACCAGTACATTTTCCGTGTTTTATTCATGGTGTTTTATAGACCTAATTGTAAAACATTAATATTTAAAAGGTTTATTATATATGAAAAAAATCACTTTAAATACTTTTTTTTTTTTTTTTTTTGCATAAGAAAGGTTAATACAGATAAAAAAGGGACAGGAGCTCTTTGAAAACGAGTGTTTTATGGAGTTAAGGTCTTACATTTTAGTAAATAAATAAAATAGGACAAAACTAATATATATAGGCCTGCACTCACCTAAAGGATTATTAGGAACACCTGTTCAATTTCTCATTAATGCAATTATCTAATCAACCAATCACATGGCAGTTGCTTCAATGCATTTAGGGGTGTGGTCCTGGTCAAGACAATCTCCTGAACTCCAAACTGAATGTCAGAATGGGAAAGAAAGCCCCTATGAAAGTGAAAGTGCCCTTTTCGATCACCTCAATGACCCCACGTAAGGTTAAGGTTAAGGTCTTACCTTTCTGTTCTGCGGTCTGGGGTGACGGGAAGGAGCTTCTATGATATTAGACTGCGGTATAATAAAAGATAATGAATTTCAATCCTGAACCAAACATATTTTATTCAAACACCAACAGTCTGTCATTAGTCTTCTTTAGTTTGCAACAAAAAACAACAACATTAAAATCATGAACTCAAATGTCATTGTGAAAAGAAGAAAAAACATTTTTTCCATGCGAACTGGATGAATATATCGAAAGTAGAGCTGTACAATAAATCCATTCCTTTTTCGATTTGGAAACAAAAAAAAAAAGGAATGGTTGTTGTATTTTTAAATACTGTGTATAACAAATGTCATGCGCACAAAATAAAATAACTTATTTTTGGATTTTCTTAATTAGGCTACGTTTTGCATTTTTAACTAAAAATGAACAGATTCATATAAAAAATGTCAATTTACAAATGTTCTTTTCCAGGGAAAGATAGGATCAGTCAAATAAAACACAATAAACTTACAAATATGATTACAAATGAAAAAACGATCGGAAATGTCGTCCAATTTTCTAATACGAGGCCTAGCTTATTTGATGAATACAATACATTTGGAAAACAAAATACAGCCATTTCTGCTTTTTTTCTTTTAAACAAAAAACCAAGCTGCACCTCTTTTTAAATTTCATATTTCATTCCGAAATAGAAATAACACAAAAGCACACGGACCTTCTGTGGCTCTGTCCGCAGTTATTACTGATCCCGGAAGAAAGGATCTAGTGACGCAAAAACCCTAGAAATTAAATTGAGCATTTTTACACATATAAAAAACAAGCTATAAATCATTATTTTTAATAAAATAATAAGGTATTAGATAAAATGACCTTGCATCTGCTAATTCTATTTGA
The DNA here is from genome assembly GCA_023029165.1 of Gobiocypris rarus. NCBI lineage: Eukaryota > Metazoa > Chordata > Actinopteri > Cypriniformes > Gobionidae > Gobiocypris > Gobiocypris rarus. Next base: position 36,882,716 of record CM040919.1, on the reverse strand, counting down.
TGTTTCACAAACACATTTCGGGAGAATTAAAATTAGCAGACAATTAAAACTAGCCTAATTAAACACAAGTGGAGCAGGCTCAGATAATTAAACCTAATTTGTGTGTGTGCGTGTGCGTGTGCGTGTGCGTGTGCGTGTGCGTGTGCGTGTGCGCGTGTGTGTGTGTGTGTGTGTGTGTGTGTGACTGCTGCCTGCTAAACAGAGGGTCGCAGGAAGAAGGATCTGAAGTGCCGGTGTTTCGGCTACAAAAAACCCGCCGAACTGATCCAGAATCAGCCCGATTTTTATCCACTCCCCAAACCCATTTTTGACCGCAAAATAGATTGCGAAACCGCCCAATATGGCCCCGGGTACGCGCGAGGCTCGACATTTTATTTGAATAAAAACCATTGTCAAATACACTGAAGCAGTTCTTCACTAAAACCTGTCAAAATAAACGCTGGGTTTACTAGAAGAAATTGTGACAAAATAGGCTTTACATTTGGCATACAATAGAACTTGTAAAAATAATAATAATACCAACATTAATACATAATTTAATACATAATTTAGTAAATCTCTACTTTGCAGCACATTGCTAAACAATAAAAGGATAAAACTTTGTTACATTTTATTTGATTACCACCATTTTTGACAATATATTTATTAAATCATCAAAAGAAATGTCATAGGTCTCTATTATTCTTAAACATTTTAATAAATTAAGGATAAAAATAAGTTGTTAATCTAAATTATAATAATGTATTGAATTTAGTTGATTAGGCATGTTTTATTGAAATTTTAATAAACAAAACAAACAAATGGTTTAAGTTTGTTATAAAAAAGCATTTCCACCAAAAATAAAATAAATTAATTTATTAAACGGCCATAAAAATTATAATATATGGATAATAATAACCCTAATTTAATACAGTTAAAGGCTGGGATACACTACATGATTTTTAAAATCTGAACATGTTTTTGAAACACTAGGCATCATACACTTGCCGACTTTGTAAATGGTTACAGAGAAAAGCATGAGTTTTTCCATTAATGAAACACGTACTGTTGTTCAAAGAAGCCCGTGCTCTGGTGTGCACTCTTAGAAATCAGCGCTACGTATTTGGAACCCCTAAAAGGTTCTATATAGAACCCTTTAGAGTTCTTTGTAACCAGTGGAAAAAATGTATCATAGAAGAAGATTTATGTTTGAGTTCACACAGAAGTCAAACATCTGTTTTTATCATACAAAAACAGCTCTAAGCAGGAAGTCGCGGACAGTTTGGAGAACCAAAGGTGTCGTGGGGACCATTGTGTTTTAAATTAGTTGTAAGAGAGAAGGGGGGTATTTGTGTGTCTGTGTATATGTTCATTTTGCCCTGTAGGAAATGTACTGGAGAGTTGCTCAAACATTGAGGGTATAATGCTTGTCGGGTTCCTTCTGTTCTCAGTTCACACTTGCGGCAACCCCATGGTTGCTCCAACCGTGCATTCATGTGCTCTACAAGACAGGACAGACATGTGACATGACCCCCTCCCTACGCAGCGGCTGCCATATGCTCCATCAGCCCAGGGCGGGATGGGAGGGACAGACAAGGGAGGAACAGGGAAACAAACAAGGAAAAGACAGGGGAAACAAAAAGTTCAGGCGGCAAGGGCGGCCAGCAGAGTTCAGCCGGCCGGTGCGGTGCGGGCAGAGCCAGGAGTCTAGGCAGTGCGGGCAGAGCGATACGCCTGGGTGGCGCATCCGGCCCAACAGTGAGAGTCCATCGGCACGGGGACCACTGGCACGGGGACCACCGGCACGGGGACCACCGGAACAGAGTCCACCGGAACAGAGTCCACCGGAACAGAGTCCACCGGAACAGAGTCCACCGGAACAGAGTCCACCGGAACAGAGTCCACCGGAACAGAGTCCACCGGAACAGAGTCCACCGGAACTGGGACCACCGGAACAGAATCCCCCGAAGCAGGGACCACCGGGATCACCGGAACAGAGTCCACCGGAACAGGGTCCACCGGCACGGGGACCACCGTCTCAGAGTCCACCGGAACTGGAACCACCGGAACTGGGACCACCGGAACTGGGACCACCGGAACTGGGACCACCGGAACAGAGTCCACCAGAACTGGGACCACCGGGACCACCGGAACAGAGTCCACCGGAACTGGGACCACCGGAACAGAGTCCACCGGCGCAGGGACCACCGGCACAGGGACCACCGGCACAGGGACCACAGGCACAGGGACCAACGGAACGTAGTCCCCCGGAGCAGAGTCCACCGGAACTGGGACCACCGGAACAGAGTCCACCGGCGCAGGGACCACCGGCACAGGGACCACCGGAACTGGGACCACCGGAACCGGGACCAACAGAACAGAGTCCACCGGAACTGGGACCACCGGAACAGAGTCCACCGGAACAGGGTCCACCGGAACAGGGTCCACCGGAACAGGGTCCACCGGAACAGGGTCCACCGGAACAGGGTCCACCGGAACAGGGTCCACCGGAACAGGGTCCACCGGAACAGAGTCCACCGGAACAGAGTCCACCGGAACAGAGTCCACCGGAACAGAGTCCACCGGAACAGAGTCCACCGGAACATAATTCACCGGAACATAATCCACCGGAATTGGGTCCACCAGAACAGGTTCCACCGGAGCAGGGGCAACCGAAACAGAGTCCACCGGAACATAATTCACCGGAACATAATCGACCGGAACCGGGACCACCGGAACAGAGTCCATCGGAACAGAGTCCCCCGGCACTGGGACCACCGGCACAGGGACTACCGGAACCCGGGGCCACCGAGCGAGTCCACGGAACCGGGCCACGGAACGGAGTCCACCGGAACTGGGACCACCGGAAAAGAGTCCACCGGAACAGAGTCCATCGGAATTGGGTCCACCAGAAGAGGTTCCACCGGAACAGAGTCCACCGGAACATAATCCACCGGAATTGGGTCCACCAGAACAGGTTCCACCGGAGCAGGGGCAACCGGAACATAATTCACCGGAACAGAGTCCACCCGAACAGAGACCACCGGAACAGAGACCACCGGAGCAGGAGCCACCGGAACAGAGTCCACCAGAACATAATTCACCGGAACATAATCCATCGGAATTGGGTCCACCAGAACAGGTTCCACCGGAACAGAGACCACCGGAGCAGGGGCAACCGGAACAGAGTCCACCGGAACATAATTCACTGGAACATAATCCATCAGAATTGGGTCCACCAGAGCAGGGGCAACCGGAACAGAGTCCACCGGAACATAATTCACCGGAACATAGTCCACCGGAACAGAGTCCACGGAACAGGTTCCACCGAACAGGTTCCACCGGAACAGGTTCCACCGGAACAGAGACCACCGGAACAGAGACCACTGGAGCAGGGGCCACCGGAAGAAAGTCCACTGGATTCGATTGCATCGGAACATAATCCACTGGAACGTAATCCACAGGAACAGCGACCACCAGAGCAATCATGGATGGCGCTTTCCTTCTCCTCCTCTGTTTAGAGACCACCGGAACATGGACCATCAGAACATGGTCCACCGGAACAGAGTCCACCGGAACAGAGTCAACGGAGTCCACCGGAACGGAGTCAACGGGAACTGAGTCAATGGAGTTCACCAGAATGAAGTCCATCGGAATGGAGTCAACGGGAACGGAGTCCACCGGAACGGAGTCAACGGAGTTCACCAGAACACGATCCCCTGGAACAGCAACCACCGGAGCAGTCACAGATGGCACCTTCCTTCTCCTCCGCTTAGAGACCACCGGAACAGGGTCCACCGGAACAGGATCCACCGGAATAGGGACCACCTAGTGGGACCGCAGACCACTGGAAGTGGGTCCAGCGGAAATGGATCCACCGGAGTGAAGACTACCTGAGCAGGGACCTCCAGAGCAGGGAACATCTCCCTGGCAGCTCTCTCCTGCTGGCGGGTGATACCCTCCACCATCGCCTCAAAGGTGCCTCCATCATATGCCCTCCTGAGCAGCCAATCCATGGGCTCATCTAGAGCATAATTAAAAAGATCCTTGAGGGCAGAGACACCTAGTTTAAGCCCCTTGGCCGTCTCCAGGAACCTCCCGGCAAACCTCCTGATCTCCCTCCCCTCCTGGCGAAGAAGTTGGAGGACTGAACCGCAGAATCCTCTCGTAATGAGGACATGTGGTGAAAGCTTCCGTGATCGAAGCCTCCTTCTGCTGAGTCCTCGACATGGTCGGATCGTTATGTCACGTTTACTACAAAGGAAAACTGGTGCGAGGACTCAAGTGCAGATAAAATGATTTATTAATAAAAATAAACATAAATACAAAGCAAAACCCACGAGGGAGCAACATAAACTAGAAATAACAGAACAAACTGAAAACACACCAAACGTCCTCACAGGGGAAACGTAGACATCACAACGATCCAACAAAGACTGCAGACACACAGGAACTTATAAAGGGAACTAATCAAGGGGGAACAGGTGCGTGAAATCAAAGTGTAATCAGATAACAAGGGGAAGGGATCAGACAATGATGCGAGCACATGGCCCAAAATAACAAAACACCACATTATTCACTGTTTTAAACCCTCCATTCATCAGATGTAATATTTTCCAGATTATTTACTTACTTTCCATTCATCTTAACTTGCAGGGTCTCATGATACTCTTGTAAGGTCAAAAACAGTCATTTCAAATAGTTCATGTTGATTTCATGGTGGCTTTAAAACATCTGATCACTGGTGTAATGGATTCCTTGACCGGATGGCATGAAGTGTTTTCATTTGTTGTTTGTGTTTCATATCTCTTTCAGAGAGACACTTCCTCCACTACATGTTTACAGTCCTGACCAGAGCAGACTCATTCCCAGAGTTCAGTGCGGAGGTTGTTTATGACGACAGACGAATTAAACACTACAGTAATGAAGAAAAAGTCTGGATTCTGACTGAAGAAAACTGGACTGAATCTCTTCAAAACCCCCCTGATTCTAGAAGCTGGTTCATACGTCAGATCAGGACTCTGTCAAACTGCACAGACTCACAGTGCTCTGGTGAGATTCATGCACGCGTCATATATCACAACTGTTCAGCGTTTCAACCATAAAGTGTGTGTTATGATTCTGATATTTAGACCTAAATACAGAAGCACAAGCAAAAATGTGTATAGTTTGTAAAAAGCACATTGACGTCTATTGTCAATAATCCTTTCACTAATGACCTGCTTTATCCGATAGCTTAGTCTACACATTGTGAAGATTGGGGAAATCTGTCGAAAACTTTACAAAATATCAATTTTAGCCTTCTGTTAAACTGACATTTACCAATCGACTGAACTCTGAACTTCAAAGAACAGCTTCTGATTCACGAAATGCACTTGAACGCTGAGGTAAGGTGCAGTTCGCTTTGCAGTGTAAGTGCCTAAATGCTTTAAAATCTTTTATTTCTATAAGCTACAGAATACTTGGAAGACTGAATCGATAGTAATCGATCGGCTATTCTTAATATTCTAGAATAGCGACAGTAAATGTATTAATAATATACAGTGGGTACGGAAAGTATTCAGACCCCCTTACATGTTTAACTCTTTGTTATATTGCAGCCATTTGCTAAAATCATTTAAGTTCATTTTTTCTCATTAATGTACACACAGCACCCCATATTGACAGAAAAACACAGAATTGTTGACATTTTTGCAAATGTATAAAAAAAAACCCTGAAATATCACTTGGTCCTAAGTATTCAGACCCTTTGCTGTGACACTCATATATTTAACTCAGGTGCGGTCCATTTCTTCTGATCATCCTTGAGATGGTTCTACACCTTCATTTGAGTCCAGCTGTGTTTGATTATACTGATTGGACTTGATTAGGAAAGCCACACACCTGTCTATATAAGACCGTTCAGCTCACAGTGCATGTCAGAGCAAATGAGAATCATGAGGTCAAAGGAACTGCCTGAAGAGCTCAGAGACAGAATTATGGCTAGTCACAGATCTGGCCAAGGGTACAAAAACATTTCTGCTGCACTGAAGGTTCCTAAGAGCACAGTGGCATCCAAAATCCTTAAATGGAAGATGTTTGGGATGACCAGAACCCTTCCTAGAGCTGGCCATCCGGCCAAACTGAGCTAACGGGGAAGAAGAGCCTTGGTGAGAGAGGTAAAGATGAACCCAAAGATCACTGTGGCTGAGCTCCAGAGATGCAGTCGAGAGATGGGAGAAAGTTGTAGAAAGTCAACATCACTGCAGCCCTCCACCAGTCGGGGCTTTATGGCAGAGTGACCCGACGGAAGCCTCTCCTCAGTGCAAGACACATGAAAGCCTGCATGGAGTTTGCTAAAAAACACCTGAAGGACTCCAAGATGGTGAAAAATAAGACTCTCTGGTCTGATGAGACCAAGATAGAACTTTTTGGCCTTAATTCTAAGTGGTATGTGTGGAGAAAACCAGGCACTGCTCATCACCTGTCCAATACAGTCCCAACAGTGAAGCATGGTGGTGGCAGCATCATGCTGTGGGGTGTTCTTCAGCTGCAGAGACAGGACGACTGGTTGCAATCGAGGGAAAGATGAATGCTGCCAAGTACAGCGATATCCTGGATGAAAACCTTCTCCAGAGTGCTCAAAACCTCAGACTGGGCCGAAGGTTCACCTTCCAACAAGACAATGACCCTAAGCACACAGCTAAAATAACGAAGGAGTGGCTTCACAAAAACTCTGACTGTTCTTGAATGGCCCAGCCAGAGCCCTGACTTAAACCCAAATGAGCATCTCTGGAGAGACCTGAAAATGGCTGTCCACCAACGTTTACCATCCAACCTGACAGAACTGGAGAGGATCTGAAGGAGGAATGGCGGAGGATCCCCAAATCCAGGTGTGAAAAACGTGTTGCATCTTTCCGAAAAGACTCATGGCTATATTACATCAAAAGGTGCTTCTACTAAATACTGAGCAAAGGGTCTGAATGCATAGGACCATGTGATATTTCAGTGTTTTTTTATTTTATAAATCTACAAAAATGTCAACAATTCTGTGTTTTTCTGTCAATATGGGGTGCTGTGTGTACATTAATGAGAAAAAAATGAACTTAAATGATCTTAGCAAATGGCTGCAATATAACAAAGAGTGAAAAATGTAAGGGGGTCTGAATACTTTCCGTATCCACTGTATATAATAATTAATAATAAGGCTATCGGATAGGATGATTACAGTAATTATTGCAGTGAAAACTTAAGTTTTATTGTAAATAATCACTATAAAAACTGTTAATATTATACATAATAAAAGTTTTCATAGTGAAACATGTTCTACCAGACTCTCGTACATTTAATTTGTGTCTGGCCACTCTTGAAAAGCGTTTACTTCCTTGAAGGCGGGTACTCTGTTGAGGTTTAAAACTAGAGCTACTCTGGATCTGCCGTAACCAATCGTTGGGTCGTGACATCTCGGCTGCGTCTGAACACATTTCAAGGCAGGAAGGCATCAAGGCACCTCCGAATCTAATGTTGGCTTCACTTCCTGTCTCCTGAGAGACCTCCATCTGATCGATTTTTGAAGGCAGCATAGATGTATCCTTCGCTGCGTTTGATATCCTATAATCCTGTGCTTTCCATTCTGTGACAGTTGAGCTGGGGAAAAAAGATGGCGTCCGAAAGTTGCGTTTTCTGGTCAGTTTGTGTGTAAATGTAAGTTTTTTACCAAAATTTTCCAGTTCTGATGTCATTTCTAGCGAGAAATTACTAATGTAGTAATGAAATATGTGTTTAGTTCTCCCCAAAGCTCTCTCTCTATTTAGCTGTAGATTATTAAACTGTTACACTGTCTCAGAAATCTGTCCGAAATTAGCTTCATGAGGTGCCTTCATGCCCAAAACACTGCCTAGCGAGCCAACGAGTCAGCTGCCTAGGTTTTCGGATGCAGCAAATTTGACGCGACAAAAACCAGAGAATATACCGCAATCCCAGACGGAGTACTGAAGGAAAATGAAAATTGAGTGGAAGTTCGTAGGAGGGCGGAGCCAGGCTACTATCAGCCTACTTTGAAACAAACTTCTTCATCTTGTAGTTAAAAACATCCACATGCCGAGAAGTAGAGGCGGCACAATTACAACAATCATTCTATAATCCCAACCAAACTGAGCCATGCCGAACCGAGTTGTACCACACAGTGGAAAAGTGCTCTAAGTGTCTAATCAGTGATGTTGTTCTGTGATTGCAGAGCTTCATGTTCTTCAGAGAATAATTGGCTGTGAGCTGGAGAAACTTCCTGATGGATCAGTGAATCTGACTGTCTTTGATGAATATGGATTTGATGGAGAGGATCTTATATCCTTTAATTCTGACACTGCACAGTGGATTGATAAAAGCCCCAAAGCCAAAGAAACCAAAGAGGAATGGGATCGTCAAACAGGACGCAACCAGTTCCTCAAACATTTCCTCAAGAACTGCATGAACTGGATCTCCACATTTAACAACACTAAAAAAAGTGAGTTTTAATCAGATTATTTTAATTATCTCCTGTCTCTGTGTGTGAGTGTGACATAAATTCAGCAGGTCATCCTTCACTGAAAAGGATGCTTGGGCTGCAGCCCGGGTAATCATGGAGGCAAAAAATCGGGCCTGGGAGGAGTTCGGTGAGGCCATGGAGAAAGACTATCGGTTGGCCTCGAAGAGATTCTGGCAAACCGTTTGACGCCTCAGGAGGGGGAAGCAGTGCCCTACCAACACTGTTTACAGTCGAGATGGGCACCTGTTGACCTCAACTGGGGATATCATCGGGCGGTGGAAGGAATACTTTGAGGATCTCCTCAATCCCACCGACATGTCTTCCATTGAGGAAGCAGTGGCTGGGGACTCGGAAGTGGACTCGCCCATCACCCGGGCTGAAGTCATCGAGGTGGTTAAAAAGCTCCTCGGTGGCAAGGCACCGGGGGTGGATGAGATCCGTCCTGAGTACCTCAAGTCTCTGGATGTTGTGGGGCTGTCTTGGCTGACACGCCTCTGCAACATCGCATGGCGGTTGGGGACAGTACCTCTGGACTGGCAGACCGGGTGGTGGTCCCTCTTTTCAAGAAGGGGACCGGAGAGTGTGTTCCAACTATAGGGGGATCACACTTCTCAGCCTCCCCGGGAAAGTCTATGCCAGGGTACTGGAGAGGAGAATTTGGCCGATAGTGGAACCTCGGATTCAGGAGGAACAGTGTGGTTTTTCGTCCCGGTCGTGGAACACTGGACCAGCTCTATACCCTTTTCAGGGTGCTGGAGGGTTCATGGGAGTTTGCCCAACCAGTCCACATGTGTTTTGTGGATTTGGAGAAGGCATTCGACCGTGTTCCTCGTGGTATCCTGTGGAGGGTGCTCTGGGAGTATGGGGCTGGCGGCCCCTGCTTAGGGCTGTTCGTTCCCTGTATGACCGGAGCAAGAGCTTGGTTCGCATTGCGGCAGTAAGTCAGACCTGTTCCCGGTGCATGTTGGACTCGGCAGGGCTGCCCTTTTTCACCGGTTCTGTTCATAATTTTTATGGACAGAATTTCTAGACGCAGCCAAGGGCCGGAGAGTGTCCAGTTTGGGGACCATACGATTTTCGCTGCTTTTTGCGGATGATGTTGTCGTGTTGGCCTCCTCAAACCAGGACCTTCAGCGTGCACTGGGGCGGTTTGCAGAGTGTGAAGCAGCTGGAATGAGAATCAGCACCTCCAAGTCCGAGGCCATGGTTCTCAGTCGGAAAAGGGTGGATTGCCTACTTCAGGTTGGTGGAGAGTTCCTGCCCCAAGTGGAGGAGTTCAGGTATCTTGAGGTCTTGTTCACGAGTGAGGGAAGGATGGAACGAGAGATCGACAGGCGGATCGGTGCAGCTTCTGCAGCAATGCAGTCGATGTACCAGTCTGTCGTGGTAAAGAAGGAGCTGAGCTGTCAGGCAAAGCTCTCGATTTACCGGTCGATCTACGTTCCTACTCTCACCTATGGTCATGAGCTGTGGGTCATGACCGAAAGGACAAGATCCTGGATACAGGCGGCCGAAATGAGCTTTCTCCGTAGGGTGGGTGGGCGCTCCCTTAGAGATAGGGTGAGAAGCTCGGTCACTCGGGAGGAGCTCAGAGTAGAGCCGTTGCTCCTCCACATCGAGAGGAGCCAGCTGAGGTGGCTAGGGCATCTATTTCGGATGCCTCCTGGACGCCTTCCCAGGGAGGTGTTCCAGGCACGTCCTCTCTGGAGGAGGCCCCAGGGAAGACCTAGGACACGCTGGAGGGATTATGTCTCCCGGCTGGTCTGGGAACGCCTCGGGGTTCCCCCGGAAGAGCTGGAGGAAGTGGCTAGGGAGAGGGAAGTCAGGGCGTCTCTGCTTAGACTGTTGCCCCCGCGACCCGGCCCCGGATAAGCGGAAGATAATGGATGGATGGATGAGGACACATTCAGAAATGTTGAAATATCTTTATTTATTTTAATGTTTTATTTAACTTTCTGTGTTTGTAGTAACACATCAGCAGCCCTTCACATTATGAAACACTTTTAATAAATTTAATCGGGATGAGGTCAAAGTTTCATCAAAGTATTATCGGGATGAGGTCAGGTCAAGTTCCTCCACACCAAACTCGCTCATCCATGTCTTTATGGAGCGACGCTTTGTGCACTGGAGCGCAGTCATGTTGGGACAGGAAGGGGCCGTCCCCAAACTGTTCCCACAAAGTTGGGAGCATGAAATTGTCCAAAATATCTTTGTATGCTGAAGCATTAAGAGGCCAAGCCCAACCCCTGAAAAACAACCCCACCCCATAATCCCCCCTCCACCAAACTTTACACTTGGCACAATGCAGTCAGGCAAGTCCCGTTCTCCTGGCAACCACCAAACCGGTCCATGGTATTGGCAGATAGAGAAGGGTTATTGGTCACTCAGAGAACACGTCTCACTGCTCTAGAGTCCAGTGGTGGCGTGCTTTACCCCACTGCATCCCACACTTTGCATTGCTCTTGGTGATGTAAGGCTTGGATGAGCTGCTCGGCCATGGAAACCCATTCCATGAAGCTCTCTCCGCACTGTTCTTGAGCTCATCTGAAGGCCACAGGAGTTTGGAGGTCTGGAGCGATTGACTCTGCAGAAAGTTGGTGACTTCTGCGCACTGTGACCCTCAGCATGCGCTGACCCCGCTCTGGGATTTCACTTCGTGGCTGAGTTGCTGTTGTTCCCAATCGCTTCCACTTTGTTATAATCCCACTAACAGTTGAGCGTGGAATATTTAGTAGTGAGGAAACTTCAGGAATGGACTTATTGCACAGGTGGCAACCTATCCCGGTCCCACGCTTGAGTTCACTGAGCTCCTGAGAGCGAGCCATTCTTTCACAAATGTGTGTAGAAGCGTCTGCATGCCTAGTGCTTGATTTATACACCAGTGGCCATGAAGGGATTGAACGCCTGAACTCAGGGATTTAAAGGGGCGTTCTAATACTTTTGGTGATAGAGTGTTTATTTTGAAGGTTGTGTTCATGTATACAAATTTGTAATTAATATTTTTACACAAAAACAAATTATTTGTAAATGTTTGTTTGTTAATTGCATTATTATTTTCCTCTCCAGGTTCTCCAGATGTTCACGTCTCTGCGAGGAAAGCTCCTGATGATCACAGTAAGCTGGTTCTGACGTGTCTGGCCACTGGTTTCTACCCCAGAGATGTTCAGATGGACATCAGATTATATAGAAGGTGTAGAACTAAACTCGAGGATCAAACATCTGAAATCAGACCGAATGCTGACGGATCCTTTCAGATGAGAACCTGTGTGAAGATTGACAGAGACCATGAAGGATCTTATGACTGTCTGGTCATTCACAGCAGTCTGACAGAACCAGCTTTAGCTAAATGGGGTAAATATGATCATAAATTGAGTGAATATGTGAAGATCTGACATTATACAGTAACACTCCTTCTGCATTATTAACATATGAAACTTAAGTCACTCAGTATGTAGAAAGAGAACATGATAACACTCATTTACAATGTTTGTGTTTTTATTTTATTAATTCATTAATTTGTTTTATTTTTTGAAGTTGGAAACTGTGCCGACTGTGAAACAGAATTTGGGAATGTCTCTTTAATCGTCATAGGTTTAATTCAAGCTCTAGCTCTAGCTCTAGTTCTCATTGGGTGTCTTTGGTGGATTTGGCTAATGACAAGTTCAAAAGGTGAGTTCTAAATATTATACACTGTTACTTTAAATTATTTTAAACATCCTAGTTTTAAAGACATTTCCAAATGTATGATGTTTTGACAGTGTATACTATACTGTATGACCGTAAACGTATAAACTAGTAAAGAGTTTGATGATGATGAGATAGATGGACATAAACAACAAGATCTACAACAAATGAGAATTGCGAACTGAAATCTGTTTGTACTCAAACGTTTTAGGCTATATCTGCTGTGGAAGGAAGAAGATTAAGTGAACCAAGCATCACCCATCACAAGTATCCAATCTTATCATAATTCAGTCCTAACTGCAGGTACAGACACCAGTCTAGTGTTTAGTGGTGTGTTTTGATCTCAATTGTGATATTGTTCGTTTTTTAAATTAAGCATTATTTCAAGATGATATTGGTTTGTAACGTTAAGTTTTATATTATCTGCTGTATTTTCTTTTCTAGGTCAGATGAGCAGCTCTGATGATGAAAATGAAGATTAAACTCCACTCTGAGAGAGGAAACATAACAGAGCGAATGCCTCGGGTTTCTCACGGAGGAGCTGGAGGAGCAGCGGCTGTGAAGGATGAGAGAGGAACAGGCCTGGGCAGGGACGGATTGACAATCTGTGCATTCTGGAAAAGTCCAGAACTGACTTTTTTAACGCAATATAACAGCCAACAGCAGGGGCACTAATACGTGCAAAAAAAACTAAAAAAACTTAGAAAGAACAGTCGGCCTAGAGAGTTCGTGATTGTTCCCCGGAATCAAATCTCTGGCAGAATGGCTTGCAGAAAACATTAGGAGAAAGGTAGATATGAAAAGGTTAAAGAAAAGAGGGCCAATAAGTCTCTCGAGACTGATGCAGCATAGTGTAAGAGCTCACAGAGCTCCACAGCCTCGTCATGAACATGGGTGTGCATGGGGTGTAACGGTACATTTGTATTCTCGGTGCATGAATTTACACGGAGAATACACAATATAAAAATAAATAAAACTTGCACGAAAATTAATGTGATGCAGAACTACTGTTAGAGAGAGACGTGTGTGTGGGGCGTGATTCCACGATCGAACAGTGGAAAATACTCATTTTTTTCATACAGGAAATCATAAAAACTGCAAAGTGATTGCTTATATTTGTGTACACTCGCAAAAAAAAAAAAAACATTGTGCTTTTGTCAAACTGTACCTACAACTGTCATCTAACCAAAAACACACACACACACACTGCCCCTTCCCCAAAACCTACCCATCACACACACGCACACGCACACACACACACACACACACACACACACACACACTGCCCTGCCCCTAAACCTACCCATCACACACACACACACACACTGCCCCTTCCCCAAAACCTACCCATCACACACACACACACACACACACATGTTGTGTTTCCATGTTTTATGGGGACATTCCATAGGCGTAATGCATTTTATACTGTACAAACCGTATTTTCTATCCCCTACACTGCCCCTGCCCCTAAACCTACCCATCACAGGAGACATGCTGCATTTTTACTTTTTCAAAAACATCACTTAGTGTGATTTATAAGATGTTTTCCTCATGGGGACCAAAAAATGTCCCCACAAGGACAAAAATTTGGATATTGCCATCTTTGTGGGGACATTTTGTCCCCATACCGTAGGGATTACCAGTCCACACACACACACACACACACACACACACACACACACACACACACACACACACACACTGCCCTGCCCCTAAACCTACCCATCACACACACACACACACACACTGCCCCTGCCCCTAAACCTACCCATCACACTCACACACACACACACACACACACACACACGCACGCACACACACACACACACACACATGTTGGGTTTTCATGTTTTATGGGGACATTCCATAGGCGTAATGCATTTTATACTGTACAAACCGTATTTTCTATCCCCTACACTGCCCCTGCCCCTAAACCTACCCATCACACACACACACACACACACACACACACACACACACACACACACACACACTGCCCCTAAACCTACCCATCACACACACACACACACACACACACACACACACACACACACACACACACACACACACACTGCCCCTGCTCCTAAACCTACCACACACACACACACCCTGCCCCTAAACATACCACACACACACACACTGCCCTGCCCCTAAACCTACCTATCACACACACACACACACACACACACACACACACACACACACACACACACCTTCCCTAGACATACCCACACACACACACACACACACACACTGCCCCTGCTCCTAAACCTACCCAACACACACACACACCTGCCCCTAAACATACACACACACACACACACACACACTGCCCCTGCCCCTAAACCTACCTATCACACACACACACACACACACACACACACCCTTCCCTAGACATACCCAACACACACACACACACACACACACGCACACACACACATGTTGGGTTTTCATGTTTTATGGGGACATTCCATAGGCGTAATGCATTTTATACTGTACAAACCGTATTTTCTATCCCCTACACTGCCCCTGCCCCTAAACCTACCCATCACACACACACACACACACACACACACACACACACACACTGCCCCTGCCCCTAAACCTACCCATCACACACACACACACACACACACACACACACACTGCCCCTAAACCTACCCATCACACACACACACAAACACACCCCTGCCCCTAAACATTCCCAACACACACACACACACACTGCCCTAAACCTACCCATCACACACACACACACACACACACACACACACTGCCCCTGCTCCTAAACCTACCCAACACACACACACACACACCCTGCCCCTAAACATACCCAACACACACACACACACACACACACTGCCCCTGCCCCTAAACCTACCTATCACACACACACACACACACACACACACACACACACACACACACATGTTGTGTTTCCATGTTTTATGGGGACATTCCATAGGCGTAATGCATTTTATACTGTACAAACCGTATTTTCTATCCCCTACACTGCCCCTGCCCCTAAACCTACCCATCACAGGAGACATGCTGCATTTTTACTTTTTCAAAAACATCACTTAGTGTGATTTATAAGATGTTTTCCTCATGGGGACCAAAAAATGTCCCCACAAGGACAAAAATTTGGATATTGCCATCTTTGTGGGGACATTTTGTCCCCATACCGTAGGGATTACCAGTCCACACACACACACACACACACACACACACACACCTTCCCTAGACATACCCACACACACACACACACACACACACACACACACACACTGCCCCTGCTCCTAAACCTACCCAACACACACACACACACACACACACACACACACACCTGCCCCTAAACATACCCAACACACACACACACTGCCCCTGCCCCTAAACCTACCTATCACACACACACACACACACACACTGCCCCTGCCCCTAAACCTACCCATCACAGGAAACATTCTGCATTTTTACTTTTTCAAAAACTCATCCTGACGTCACTGTGTCTGTTGTTTGCTCCTCCCGCCACAATTGTTCCAGACTGTAATAGAGGAGAATAAACCATCATCTCCTTACACAGATATCTCCATGTCACAGTCAGATGATCCAGACCTCTGTAGTCAGTGTTTTGAGCAGGAGCTCAGTGATGATGGATTTACACATTGGACTGACATGTGAACAGTTTGTGGTTTATTGGTGATGATGGTTACAAATGCAATTAAATTTGTTTAATTTATCAGGAAGAAGTTCAATTCCAATGCCATGTCCAAATACACACACTTTTGGTCTTTGCACTTGACCACTTCATTTTCTACTTACACAATGTATTTTCATTTGGCCCAAGTGTTCATAGGCGTGAAGACTGCAAGTGTGTGTAGAACTTTTCATTATCCAATGTTATACCAAATACACATTGCCTTCTCATGTGCAACATGTTATGTTTTACTACCAAATTGTATGTACTAGTTCCTAATTAATTTAACTTACAGTAGAATGTTTTCCTCAACATCTCATGATTTCGGGGCATGTGAGTTCCCAAACATGATGCATGATGGGATACGCTTAGTCCTCTAAAGAGGACAAGATCGCAAGTGTGGGTATATAGGGCAACAATATTTAATAACGCAAAAGCAGAGGATGCATAAAAGTAGCCGGATGTGTTCTTGATATCGAGGATGCATCGAAAACCAGTAAAAAAATACCAGAAGACGATGCAGATCTGGGGAATTTGGAGGCCAAGTCAACACCTCAAACTCGTTGTGCTCCTCAAACCATTCCTGAAGCATTTGTGCTTTGTGTCAGGAGCATTATCCTGCTGGAAGAGCCACAGCCACCAGGGAATACCGTTTCCATGAAAGGCTGTACATGGTCTCAACAATGCTTAGGTAGGTGGGACGTGTCAAAGGAACATCCACATGGATGGCAGGACCCAAGGTTTCCCAGCAGAACATTGCCCAAAGCATCACCTCCGCCGGCTCGCCTTCTTCCCATAGTGCATCCTGGGGCCATGTGTTCCCAGGTAAGCCATGCACACGCACCCGGCCATCCACGTGATGTAAAAGAACACGTGATCATCAGACCAGGCCACCTTCTTCCATTGCCCGTGGTCCAGTTCTGATGCACACGTGCCACTGTTGGTGCTTTCGGCGGGTCAGGGGTCAGCATGGGCACCCTGACTGGTTAGCGGCTATGCCGCCCCATACGCAACAAACTGCGATGCTCTGTGTATTCTGACACCTTTCTATCAGAACCAGCATTAACTTCTTGAGCAGTTTGAGCTCCAGTAGCTCGTCTGTTTGATCGGACCACACGGGCCAGCCTTCGCTCCACACGTGCATCAATGAGCCTGGGCCGCCCATGACCCTGTGGCCGGTTCTCCACTGTTCCTTCCTTGGAGCACTTTTGATAGATCCTGACCACTGCAGACCGGGAACACCCCACAAGAGCTGCAGTTTTGGAGATGCTCTGACCCAGTGTGTGCGCTATATACATATACGTGCTCTTGAGTGTCAGGTGTTTGGTTCCTGCAGTAATATAGAATAACATATTCCCAATTGCCAATATTCAAAATTAGAATTTTTCAACATTTAACATTGTGTTATCATTATTGTTGGTAACACTTTACAACAAGGTTTCATTAGTTAACATTAGTTAACTACATTAGTCAACATTAACTACACTTATAAAGCATTTATTTATCTTTGTTAATTTCAACATTTACAAAATCTTGTTAGCATTAGTTAATGCACTGTTAACTAACAAGAACAAACCATGAACAGCTGGATTTATATTAACTTACATTAACAAAGATGAACTAATGTTGAACAGAGGTGTTGTTTATGGTTAGTTTATGTTAACTAATGCATTAACTAATGTTAACTAACACAACCTTATTGTAAAGTGTTAGCTTATTGTTTGAACTTAGTGAAAATTAAACAAACTTAACGACTTTTAAAACTTTAAAACTGCTCCTTGACTTTGCGAACAAACCCCGCCCTCATGCTGTCGTCACACTCAAAAACAAGGCTTGAAAGGAAAGTTACACGTGTTTGTCAGTTCATCTGTAGGCTATAGGACGCAAGTCTGAAGACATGTTCTCTGTAGGGATCGTGTGGATTGTGTTTCAGGCTTGTCTCAGTGAAGCGCATCAGAGAACACACAGAGGTAAGCACATGTGTTTAATTCTCATCCGCAGCTGAGAAATAGGGGAGACCGGGGATGGTCAGTTGTTACAACTCCAATCTGTCCAACCAGGAACTAGTTACGAATCACCTAATTCACTTCGCACATTTTAAATGTAGCCCTTATTCCACATGTGCTAAAGCAGAGTTCTGTGGGAGACAGCAGATGTTAGAGTGAAAAAAACAAATTTGAGGTAAGAAAGTAACTTTTTTTTTTTTACTTCTTTTTATTTTTGTTATGGGAATTTCTGCTTTGTAGTTAAACTCATCAAATTTAAATTATGTTTGTTGTGTGTCTGTGTAGATATTTTGTTAGTGCTAATGTTTTAGTTGTAAAACAAGACCGGGGTTAGTTGTAACAAAAATGAAATGTTAGTTCAATTAATTATGGTCAATTACTATGACTGAGAGTCTCAGAGTCACACACACACACACGTTTGAGGATTCAATATCAATATTTTACTATGGGCAATACTATGACTGACTGTAACAAACATGCTTACACACAATGTTTGTGTTCAAGTTCAATTTATTATGGTCAATTACGATGACTGGTCAGTGTTGAATAAGAAGCTTTCAAAATATTTTTTTTTATCATAATGCTTATTTCATTATGTTACATCTCACCCTGGTGGATATCCAGTGTTTCCCACAGAATAGGAATCAATTTGTGATGGTGGGCAGCCGGCCATTTTATCTTGGGTTAAATTATATTTGCTTGCATTCATTAATATCTATGTGTGTGTGCTTATATAAGTATCATTAAAACTATTAGGATGTCAGTTATTAACGTTTTAAAATTTCACATTTATAGAAATCTAGTGTTTGATCATGTCTAAATATATATTCAAATGTAAAATATATATATATATGTATATGTATATAATATATATATATATATATGTTCAGATGTGGTCAGGTGTACTCATACTGTGCACAGCACCCCTGACCACATCTGAAAATATTATTATTTTATTATAATAATAATACAACTATTTAATGGGCACTTTTCACATTTCTGAAGTTCTCAGAACTGATATAATATTGGCTGGGTAAGCATAGATAGTGTTTAGTGGAAGTATAGTGGTAATGTAGCTGTTAACTACAGCAAATATAACTGTGTTTTCAATTTTTCTCCACTACAGCTCCATAAAAACAATAAATAAAGTTAATATAGTATCTGGTAAGGACATATTATATTGAGAATGCAAGCAATCAGTCAGTAAATAAATAAACTCACTTGCATCTGGTCCGTCGATGAAGCCATGTCTAATCAGGCGTCCAATCACAACTGACTTTGAAACACGAATTAGTCTATGTGTGGGAAACACTGATATCATAATGTTACATCTCACCCCAGGGTGTATTACAACTGACCCAGACTATGGGGTGAATTGTAACATTTCACTCCTCGTGTGAAACTAAACCATGCATTTTCTGTTTGTGTTGCAAAGATAATAGCCATCTCATTTAATAGCAGACACTTGTGACTAGTTTGAATCACATTTTGAACACACTGGCTTAAAAGTATTCTAAGATATAGACAGAAATGTAAAAAATGTTACAACCATCCCCGGTCTCCTACACGGTTTAAACCTTCTCAGTTTGCTTCCACATGTTTTTAATATCGTTTCAGCAAACATTTTCACCTTTTGATTTACATGGGACAGATATGGTGACAGTGGTTAAAAGTTGCAGAGCAGACATTTATTTCTACTTGATTCTATATGTGACGGATTTCGACCAAGTGTGACTGATCGAGAACTGAGTTATTAGGGTATTATTCGCTCTTTTGTCACGTGTACGGTGTACATTTCAGGACAGCCTCTCTCTTTTTTTATTGCATCAACAAATTCAAGATCAGGGAAATGAACCACGGTCGTATCTCTTACAATGAACAATCACAATGATAAGGAACAGAAAACATGAATATCCTGGATTTGTGGACATCCCAATATGTACACACACACACACACACACACACACACACACACACACACACACACACACACACACACTACCCATCACAGGAGACATGCTGCATTTTTATATTTTCAAAAACATCACTTAGTGTGATTTATAAGATGTTTTCCTCATGGGGACCAAAAATATGTCCCCACAAGGACAAAAATTTGATATTGCCATCTTTGTGGGGACATTTTGTCCCCATACCGTAGGGATTACCAGTCCACACACACACACACACACACACACACACAGCATAATAATAAGGTTAAGGTATTTGATTAAATCGTATAGGGCATAAAAATCACTTTTTTTGTCATTTTTAAGTTTATGACATGAAATAAGAGTTAAATTCAGCAAGAAAAAGAGGAAAGCTTAAAGGAGACTTAAGAAAACACTCTTGAGAGCTTCTTATGAAACTGGGAGCAGCAGCAGAACAATTTGTTTAAAAAAGTTGTATTGTTATATATTATGTTTCTATTCTAATTTTGATTAATAACCAGGTGACCTGCTTAATTTTTTGGCCTTATGGAGGGTCCCATGATGCCCTCAATTCGAACACTGGTTAGATACACACAATTTACTAGGCAAAAGCAATGCCTTTCTCCAATTTACATTTGTTACAAAAGCACCCCAACGAAAGTAATATTTCTCTTCATTTGAAAGATTTTGTGTATATGTTTGTTGTTGCATTTCTGATCTAAAATCTCCGTAAAGCCGTATAAACACTGCTACCGTCACTGAACCTAAGGTGATTTTTAAAGAACTGGATTAAACCTGCTGGGATAGGTTTTATCAAGGTGTTATATTCCTTTAGTGGAACTGAAAAGTTATGGAAATGAAAAAGTTGCTTATAAGTTAAGACAGATAACATGCAATTAAAGTTATTGTTAAACCATAGGGGAAAAAAGAGACTTATTTAACGGTTATATCAGTGTTGTTCCACAGGAAAAGCTATGGACAAAACACAATTTCCACGAGAGAAGGCATTGTTGATGAAAGTTAGATAAGGAAATGGATAACTTGAGAGGCAAAAAGTTACACTTTAATGGGAAAGACAGGCCACCAAGATATTATTTGGAATGAAAAACCATAATGACACTGGGTTCATAAGGCATCTTTTCAGCCAGTTTACTTTAAAGGTGTTTATAGTGTCAAGACCACCTTTACTTCTGGAATCATTGAGTACTTCTCCTTTTAATTTGTGAGGCCTATTTTTCCAAATGTTAATTTCCTTTATAGCTTTATCACTGATAAACATTGAGAGAGCAGGGTATACAATAGAGATAAAAGAACCGTATAAAGAAAAATATCTCTCCGAAGCCAAATGTTAAATATGTTTTTTTTTAGTTTTTATAATTTTATCAGAATAATTTAAATGTGATATGAATATCTAGATATTTGACAATGTTTCTAATTGGGATACATTCCAATGATTTCTCATCGTGAATTGAAATAATCTCACATTTTGAAATATTGAGTTTTAGACCTGAGGCACATGAAAATTGTTCCACCAATTACTATTTCCAAGAATAGTGTGGCGTCATTGGCTAGCTGTGCAATTTTAAACTTCCTATCAAATATGGAAATTCCTATTAAACGTTAATTTTGGTTAATCCTTTATAGTTCTGTGTGTAAAAAAGGGGAGATTGGACAGCCCTGTCTGATTCCACGATAGGTGTCAAAGTTAACAATCACTGCGCCCTCTATAAAACATGGTTACAGTATCTATAAAAGATTTACTGATCCAAATAACAGAATGTGGAAGAGAAATTTGAGTTCTGTGGAGTCGAAAACTCTTTAAAAGTCTAGAAAAAATATGAGACCATCTGAATGAATCCGTTCAGAATAATCCAGCACATCTAATATCACCAGACCAAGCTCAATCTTTTAAGAGTGAACATTACGCTACAGAGTCTGCTCTGCACAAGAGGCGTGACGAGCCAGTAGGTTTTCCTCTTTCGCCATCTTCTGGTTATAGTTTTTATCATTTTATGACACTCACATAAGCATACACAACAGGTGAATATAAATGAATGATGCTAGTATATACAGAATTTAACCAAAGAAATACGTGTTTAAAAAAAAAACAGAGCAACCCATTTAATTCAACTCTTTATATCCAGGCCGCAATACGTTATTCCTTGAATGGGCTGACTTCATTCGGCAGAAAGATCTCAGAGAGAGTAAAAACTGTTGAAATATGAGCGATAGCGTATGGTTATAGTAGCTCACGTTATCTAACTGCACTTAGAGCCTAACAACCTATTATAAAACTATTAACATTAGCTAAAACAATCTTTTCAAGTCAATTGTTTTTTTATGTATGAAATGTTTGTAAGACTAACTTATATTGCTTTTGAATGTTATGAAGTATGAAACAACAGCTATTAGTAAAAGAGAAAAATAAATTAAATAAGCAGATTAATACACTCATGGCTATTATAGTTAAACCTACACCCAACCTCAAACTAACCCTTGATATTTATATTCGGCGTGACACAGACGTTGCGCTAGTCTTGGGGCCGTCTTTGAATGAAACGCTTCTCAAACAAGAACAAATGTAGGGCGGGGCTTGATTTTGTCGTGGGGAATTGATTGAATGGTTGCGGTTTGCTATTGGTGGATCTCATGTGAGTGCCCCCGCCCTCGTGTCCATGATTTCATGATGACTTTAAAACATCTGACGACTAGTGTAATGGATTTTTTGACCGGATGACATGAAGTGTTTTTATTTGTTGTTTGTGTTTCATATCTCTTTCAGAGAGACACTTCCTGCACTACAAGTTTACAGTCCTGAGCATAGCAGACTCATTCCCAGAGTTCAGTGCTGAAGCTGTGGTTGATGACAGACGGATCTCACACTACAGTGATGAAGAAAGAGTCTGGATTCTGACTGAAGGCTGGACTGAAGCTCCTGGAGAACCATCTGATCCTAAAGACTGGTTCATGCATCAGATCCGGACTCTGTCAGACTGCACAGACTCACAGTGCTCTGGTCAGATTCATGCTTTACTCTTATTAATCAGCACACATTATATTTACTGCACGTTTCTCATGAGTGTTGTTCTGGGATTGCAGAGCTTCATGTTCTTCAGAGAATAATTGGCTGTGAGCTGGAGAAACTTCCTGATGGATCAGTGAATCTGACTGTCTTTGATGAATATGGATTTGATGGAGAGGATCTTATATCCTTTAATTCTGACACTGCACAGTGGATTGATAAAAGCCCCAAAGCCAAAAGAA
Source organism: Gobiocypris rarus (assembly GCA_023029165.1). Lineage (NCBI taxonomy): Eukaryota > Metazoa > Chordata > Actinopteri > Cypriniformes > Gobionidae > Gobiocypris > Gobiocypris rarus. The sequence continues at coordinate 36,859,652 of CM040919.1, read as the reverse complement.
CCAAAGTGCATTGGGATCGTCAAACAAGACGCAACCTTTTCATTAAACATTACCTCAAGAACTGCACCGACTGGATCTCAACATTTATCAACGCTAAAAAGAGTAAGCTCTGATTACATCACTCCTGTCAGTGAAACATCAGCAGCCCTTCACTATATCAAACACTTTTAATTGAGTCTAAAATATACATTTAGAGAAAGTTGTGTTCATATATGCAAAGGTTTTCTCTTTCTATAGATTTAATTGTGACCATTTACTCATATGAAGAATGAATATATATATATATATATATATATATATATATATATATATATATATATATATATATATATATATATATATATATATATATATATATATATATATATATATATATGCTGATCAGGCATAACATTATGACCGGTGAAGTGAATAACACTGATGATCTCTTCATCACGGCTCCTGTTAGTGGGTGGGATATATTAGGCAGCAAGTGAACATTTTTTCCTCAAAGTTGATGTGTTAGAAGCAGGAAAAATGGGCAAGCGTAAGGATTTGAGCGAGTTTGACAAGGGCCAGATTGTGATGGCTAGACGACTGGGTCAGAGCATCTCCAAAACTGCAGCTCTTGTGGGGTGTTCCCGGTCTGCAGTGGTCAGGATCTATCAAAAGTGCTCCAAGGAAGGAACAGAGGAGAACCGGCCACAGGGTCATGGGCGGCCCAGGCTCATTGATGCACGTGTGGAGCGAAGGCTGGCCCGTGTGGTCCGATCAAACAGACGAGCTACTGGAGCTCAAACTGCTCAAGAAGTTAATGCTGGTTCTGATAGAAAGGTGTCAGAATACACAGAGCATCACAGTTTGTTGCGTATGGGGCGGCATAGCCGCTGACCAGTCAGGGTGCCCATGCTGACCCCTGACCCCGCCGAAAGCACCAACAGTGGCACGAGCATCAGAACTGGACCACGGAGCAATGGAAGAAGGTGGCCTGGTCTTAGGAATCACGTGTTCTTTTACATCACGTGGATGGCCGTGTGTGTGTGCGTGGCTTACCTGGGGAACACATGGCCCCAGGATGCACTATGGGAAGAAGGCGAGCCGGCGGAGGTGATGCTGGGCAATGTTCTGCTGGGAAACCTTGGGTCCTGCCATCCATGTGGATGTTCCTTTGACACGTCCCACCTACCTAAGCATTGTTGCAGACCATGTACAGCCTTTCATGGAAACGGTATTCCCTGGTGGCTGTGGCTCTTCCAGCAGGATAATGCTCCTGACACAAAGCACAAATGCTTCAGGAATGGTTTGAGCAGTGTTGCCAACTTTTTTTTTTCAAAAAAGTAACTAGCGACAAATCTAGCGACTTTTTGGACAAATATCAGTTACTTTAAAAATGTCACCAGTACTGTCCTGTCCAGGTTTTGCTTTTCCCCTGCCGTCACAACTCTCTCTGTTCAGTGAACGGCTGAGAGGAACAGCAGCGCGTGCCGGTGAACGCACAGCTGACAGACGTGAATGAGCGAGCTCCACATGAGCACACAGCGTTGACACAGATTTATCACTTCTCTGCTTCCTTTGTTTAATATTTAGTTTGACCCGTTATGATATCCATTATTCTCTTGTGCTTATCACTTATATTACTCCGTATAAAAGAGCTTTAGTTCATCCAGTTTCTGACCTCTCTCAATTCAGATTATTTCAAACATATAGAAACATATAGTCACTATATCATACTCGTTCTATTGAATGACAAAAATGTATAGGAAATGAGAACGTCTTCATTGTATAGTTGGCTATATTTTATTACTTTAAAATACAGTATGTGAGCACGGATTAGGAGAGAAAACACATAGGCAGGCAGAACGCAAGTACGATGTGATGACGTCACTGATATGCTAATTAACGCATGACGTCATTTAGCAACTTTTTGGGCAGGCTTTAGCTACTTTCCTTGGAAAATATTTGGCAACACTGGGTTTGAAGAGCACAATGAGTTTGAGGTGTTGACTTGGCCTCCGAATTCCCCAGATCTCAATCCAATCGAGCATCTGTGGGATGTGCTGAACAAACAAGTCCGATCCATGGAGGCCCCACCTCGCAACTTACAGGTCTTAAAGGATCTGCTGCTAACATCTTGGTGCCAGATACCACAGCACACCTTCAGGGGTCTAGAGGAGTCCAAGCCTCGACGGGTCAGGGCTGTTTTTGCAGCAAAAGGGGGCCAACACAATATTAGTATGTTATGCCTGATCGGTATATGTATATATACACATTTTAACACAAATTCTTCATTATAAATGTACTAATTACAATTAAAATTATTTGTAAATGTTTATTAACTGCATTATTATTTTCTTCTCCAGGTTCTCCAGATGTTTGTGTCTCTATGAGGAAATCTCCAGCTGATGAAAGTAAGCTGGTTCTGACGTGTCTGGCCACTGGTTTTTATCCCAGAGATGTTCAGATGGAAATCCGATTGGACAGAACTAAACTCGAGGATCAAACATCTGAAATCAGACCGAATGCTGACGGATCCTTTCAGATGATAACCAGTGTGGAGATCGACAGAGACCATGAAGGATCTTATGACTGTCTGCTTATTCACAGCAGTCTGAGAGAACCAGCTTTAGCTAAATGGGGTAAATATGATCATAAATTCAGTCTTGAGTGAATATGTGAAGAATGGCCTTCATACAGTAATGGTGCTTCTCAATGTAAGGCAGTGTATTGTGTCATCCACGCTGTTGCGTTGAGTAACTTTAGCGCTTTTTTTTTTAGCCTTTTGATTTACTTAGTGTTGATATGTTCTTCATTTTATTTGATCAACTCTATAGATGCTGTGGAATAAATTGTCACGCCGAATCCGCGAATCCACGTCCTTTTCCTCTACCACCATCCACAAACATGCATAACACAACGCAGAGTAGCAGCGGCGGTGCTAGAGACCAGTAAACATACCGGAGAGAGAGCTACATTTTTGGTGCCGTGACCCGGATGGGAGTGAGGTTTACGGGGGGAAGAGTTGCTGTGCGAGTAAACCTCACTCCTCTGATCTCGAGATGCTCTAGTGACTAACGCTAGGGGTTGCAGCCTTTAGCTCTCATGCTGGCAGACCCGGGTTCGAGCCCCAGTTAGAGAGCGTGGCTCTAGCGCGAGGGGTTACATCAATATGAGAGCATGACAGATGATGCTGATCACAAACAATTACAGTTAAAGTGCCTCCACTCTGTTCAACAGTTAAAAAACATCTATAATGTGTGTGTTTTTATTTTAATTATTTGTTTTTTTGCAGTGGGAAATTGTGCTGAGCGTGAAACAGATCCTGGATGGCCTTTTACATCAGTAGTAGTAATAGCAGCAGTTGTTGCAGTTCTAGTTTTCACTGTGATTGGTTACTACATCTACCTGAAGCAATGGTTAAATGGTGAGCTATAATTATATTTTATGCAGTTTCTTGTTCTTAAATATCCTTGTTATTTCTACTGTCATACGGTAAATACTGTCAAAACATATTCATACTGTAGGAGCCATTTTAAAGCTATGTGTGTTTTGTCCATGAGGTGTTGCTCTAGTAACGCTGTATATTTAAAGGGTTAATAAGACGACAGGCAGGGCCGTAGCTAGGGAATTCTGGGCCCCCTGAAAAAACGCCCAACGCCATCCACTCGAATACGGTTGGCCTAAAAGATATGGAGGCCCACATCTGATGCCATGCACCTAATAAGGATTTCTTACAAAAATAAAATAAAACAGACAAATAAATAAATGCTTTTACTTATTCTATATGCAAAGTTGTGTATGAATAATGTATCAAACAATGGCAGTAAGTGATTCTTTTCACTTAGCCATTGACGTTATCATGACGTTATTTGTACCCAGATTTTTTTCCCGACATTTCAGTCAGTTTCACTTCCACCGTAACTTTTTCAACTTCAACTGTTCTCGGAGCAGCCTCAACTCTGATTGGTTCTGTTCACTAGCTGGGGTTATGTGATTGCAATGTTATTGGGAAATTTGGAAAACTTCTTTAACTAAATTGCATATTTTTGTGATTTTTCACTTAACTATCAGGCATACAAATGTATATATTATGATGATTTATATGAGATGGGGAATATAAAGCATGACTGCTGGATTTATGGGGCCCCCTGGGCGGTGGGGGGCCCTATAATTGTCACCACCTTTCACCCCACTAGCGACGGCCCTGACGACAGGTGTGATTGGTGGCAGGGAGGCAAAATGTTTTGACCGTTGTTGCGTCCCAATTCGCCTACTCATACTACGATCTAAAGTATGTACTCTTTTTGTGAAGAAAAAGTACATACTTTTGAGTTTGTAACAGGAGAGTATGTGTAACCCCTCCAGGTTTGAACCTCCTCGCTCCGAGAAGGACTCGGGTCCTCCGGCATGAGAGTCGGCCACTCTAACAAGGAGGCTAAAGACTGCAACCCCTAGCGTCAGTCACTAGAGCATCTCTTGAGATCAGAGGAGTGAGGTTGACTCGCACAGCAACTACTAGCTGGCCTCTGTTACACTCACCCCCCTAAAACTCACTCCCATCCGGGTCACGGCACCAATGTAACCCTTTCCGTTCTAATTGACCCGCTCGACTTGAACCCGGGTCCGCCGGCATGAGAGTCGGACGCTCTAACAAGGAGGCTAAAGGCTGCAACCCCTAGCGTCAGTCACTAGAGCATCTCTTGAGATCAGAGGAGTGAGGTTTACTCGCACAGCAGCTATTACCTGGCCTGCATTACATATGCAAGCTTTGGGACAAACTACTTTGTCATCTATAATGGACTCTGTCCCTTAGTCACATGCCTCCTGTCTCCGTTTAAACTGCCCTGTCAATCATCTCGTCACTGTTCAAATCCTCCACATTCAGTTTAATCTCCTACCGTATCGGAGAGAACTGTAGTCGCACGTTGGTTTGCCATGTGACTCTCCTCATGTGTTTGCAGTTAAACATAATTATGTATCTAAAAGTTAAACGTATCAATACAAAAAGTTCTCAATGCTGCTGCAGGTGAAATATAAAGTGGATAACATTGAATAAAAATCATTTTGTCAGGTTAAATACTGAAAATTGATCACTCAAACCCCTTAATCTAACCCCCTCTACTTAACCGTCGGACTCACACATCCATCATTGTTTGCACTTTTTAACACTTTTTTTTATCAGTTTGTAGTTCTAATCGAATCCTCATCCAACTCGCATTGGATTGTGGGCTGTATCAGCCGTTAGAGTGCGCGTCGATCTGTACTTCGAATTCTGACCAAAAATAGTAGACCATCCGGGTATCTTTGGAATACTCTTTTCAACATACTAGGATTTGGGATATACAACTTCTATTTTCGAATACTATTTAGTATGGATAGTATGAGAATTGGGACGCAGGGCGTGCTTTAACGCAGGGGTTCTCAACCCTGGTCCTCGAAGCCCTCTGTCCTGCAGAGTTTAGACCGTGTTGTTCTGGCTGCAAGGTATGAACATTATGCTCGTGTGTCATGAACAATAAAGAACAAGAGCTCACAGGAAGTTGATTGGAAGCAATTATTGACTGGAATGAAATAAATAGGCACAGCTTGCATTTAACATCTGTGTGTATGGACATTTGCCACCGACACCAGCAGCTTGATGTTCATACCTTGCAGCCAGAACAACACTTTGTCCATAATCCATTTGCACAGTCAGTAAGCACGGTAAAAAAAAAACTATCACACCTGTCATCTCATTAACCCTTTACATATACAGCGTTACTAGAGCTACACCTCATGGGCAAAACACACATAGCTTTGAAATAGCTCCTACAGTATGAATATGTTTTGACAGTATTTACTGTATGACAGTAGAAATATGAGCTAGTAGAGATTTTGATAATGAGAAATTAAGTATTTTTGTTATTTGAAATGTACACTCCTGAATAAAATCTTAAGACCAGGGGATGCATTGCAAGTTTTACACATTTGGCACTAGTGGATCATAACCAGGTTGTAAGTGCTGCTTCAAAATGCCAAAAGAAGAAACAGGAGCAAGAGACAAAAAAATAGAGTGTAGGCAATTTATTGAAACCTGCATTTAAACTCAAACAGGCTGTTCATCAGCTGATCAAAAGTTTAAGACCATAGCCCAAAAATAAATGCACAACAGAACTAAAAGTGTCAAAAAAGGACTCAGTAGTGAGTAGCCCCACTATGATGCGACTGTTTCTCGGAGGCTGGTGGGAACATTGCTCCATGTGGTGAAGATGGCTTCACGACGGGCATCCACGGTCTGGAACTGACGTCCGTTTTTGTAAACTTCCCTTGCCCTCCATCCACAAATATTCTCAATGGGATTTAGATCAGGGGAACACGCAGGATGGTCCAAAAGAGCAACGTTATTCTCCTGGAAGAAGCCCTTCGTCAGGCGGGTGTTGTGAATTGCAGCGTTTTCCTGTTGAACATATTTTTCTGCAGATTTGACCTTTTTATGGCTATGGTCTTAAACTTTTGATCAGCTGATGAACAGCCTGTTTGAGTTTAAATTCAGTTTTCAATAAATTGCCTACTTATGATCCACTAGTGCGAACTGCGAAATGTGTAAAACTTGCAATGCATCCCCTGGTTTTAAGATTACAAGGTAGGATCTATAACAAATGAGAATTGCATGCTATCTGTTTGTACTCAAGTTTTTTTATTTTATTTAATCTACTGTATTTTTCTGATTTTTTTCTAGGCACGATGAGCCGTTAAATTGATACATATGGAAAGAAGGTGCAATCAAACATCGTCCATCACATCAGACCTCAATAATCCAGTGTTTTCCAAGCTTTAATGCCTGCGAGTGAATGTTACCTGAGAATTTGAAGCCATAAAATGAGCATCCATCCACCCCAGGTAGCCGTCACAAGGGCGGTGTGAGTCTAGCAGAGTAATTTATACATTTAACTTCCACAAAACTGCCTGCTGTGTGATTTCTTAAGCGAGGTGGATGCTCAAGGGCGAAGCTGTTATTAAGCTTCTGTTGGATCATGCTTCTGTTACAATATTGTGTAGAATTTTAACATTAAAATTTATATATTTGTGTAGCGTACTATGTCGATCAGACAGAATGTGTTTTTGCAGTGAGAGGTGCCTTTTTTAAATGGTTTTCTGTTGGCAGAGAGCGCTTTGCTCGCTGTTTATGTGCCCCTCAACCTCCCGCGGTCTCTCCTGAAGCCGATACGGAAGTGACTTAAACTGCAGTTCCTCGTCTGGCCACTAGAGACCGGCTCCAGAAGAGCAGAATCTCATTGAGCTCATGTTAAAATGCTCAACTTTACAGCAGAATAAAACATGTTTACAGTCTGGGACAAATTCTAGTTTTGGTCTAAACGGCTAATTTTGCCCTTCATGATGACTGCGAGGGGGGTGAATATTTTCGTTTGCATTATATAATGCCTTAAAGTTCTGCATAATTAAGGGCGTGGCCACTTTGAGTGACAGGTGGATAGCCATTTATCTGTCTGTTAGTCATCATGTTACCTCAGCTCCGCCCACGTCCCGCCTCTTTGCCCAAGATGGCAACGCCCAGGCCGGCCCAACCCATCACTGACTTTGCGCTTCAAAACTGCTCTTCAGAATCCTATGGGTGATGTCACATACATTACAGTCAATATTTTTTCTATTGTCCAATGGAATGAAGGGAGAGGCGGGCCTTCCGTTGTGGTGAAGTGACCTTGATTAGACTGACAGCATAGCTGATTCGAGGGTTGCCTAGCAACATTTAAAAAACAGAGCGCACTGCTATTTTTGAAATTAAAAATGTAAATCCAAAAAGGCAGTGCGGTGTGCCTCGCATTTTCTCTGTCTGATTGGGGTCTTAAATAGCTCTTTCAATTGTTTTTTATTTCTGTATTTTTTCACTTATTCAATGTGTACGAGTGTGATCCGATTGTGGCTGTCTTATCTTAGCCACTATGTGGTGCGTGTTACATACATATGCAAATATCTGAATCGCGATCTTCCCAATTTTGAGGTGCACTATGAAGAATATCCAGACTGGAACAAGCCTTTCTATTTGCACAATTTAAAACACAGTATTGCATTAAACAATCAGTTGCCAAAGTAGTCATTAAACTATTGGTCGACCTGATATAAGACTGGAAACGCAGAGTCGTCTGGACTGAAGAACAACTCACGGAAAACAGAGGACGTTTCTGGAAATTAACATTTGAACCCTCTTGTGAAAGTATTCCTTAATTTACATGTCAGGCGTCTTTGACTCTTCAGAGAATTTCATGTATTGAGTATCTTTGTGATGATCATGTAATTTATACGTTTACCTGACAATAAACTTTTATATTTGGATTTATTCTGACTTACTCTGGAATTATTAACTCTAGTAGATTACGTATAGGCCCAACCATGGTAAAGAATAGTAACATGTTTCATTATGAAGCCTTGCCAACAGAATGAAAGCCTATTAATAAAGATGGCCCTTGATTGAACAATGCCGCTTTAAGGGTTTCAATGGGGACATTTAGGGGCCCTTAGTGTAACTGTGTTAGCCTAGTGTCAGATATTTAGGAAAGGAAATGAAATATTAAAATTCCCAAAAATACACAATTCTGCCAAAATGTATGCAGCTGGCACTAAGAAAAAGGAATTAAAAACAATCAATTTGCCAAACTATTGCCAACTACGACACAGCTTAATGCTCATTGGTTTAAACAACCGTGATGTATGGTTCTCTTTTAATGTTTGATTTAAAAACTCTGAAATCATATTTTTTATTTTATTTTTTTATTTTTATTTTATGTAGGTCTATATAAACTATGTGTGAATATTCCCAAACTCTTGGACAGTGCGATCTTATCTTAAGCAACAGAACTTATATATAAACTGTGGTCTACTGTTGTTATAGTGACGAACAATTTGTTGTTTATGTGGATATTTAAGAAAAAAATGGTCTATTCGGTTTAACAGCACTGGGTTCAAGACTAGCCGCGTTTCCATTACTCTTCAAATTGTGCAAATTGAAATTGCGAATTGAAAATACGCTTAATGGAAACACGGTAATTTCGCAAAAACTCCTATATATCGCCAAAGTTTTTACCCTCGCATGAGGTGGTTTTTCAGGCAATTCGAAAAAGGGCATTTTCGCAAAACTGCAAAGGTAACAGTTTTTTGGCATTTACAGGTCACCTGACGTATGGTGACGCAGCCTAGCCTACATATTATTTTTTCCACTCAATTATGTTGTAACACCTTTTTTATTTTTTTATTAACGAGATATGTAGTAAAAACTGCATATTTTTCTTGTTAAAACAACATATATTCTCTCATAATAAGGACATATGTTGTATAGTAATGTGTACAAAAATAAGCCTTTAATCACACTAAATATAAAAAATATAAAAGTAGGCCTATATCAGTCTGGCGACTAAACAAAAAAAAATGACTAGCCAATGGCGATTCTATTGCCAAGGTTTGCATAGAAGGTTGTGCTCACGTTTCATAATCAACAAATGAAATTTAAAAATTATAATATTATAGGCTAATAGTTACACATAACTAACTATGAAACAATATAGGCTATGTTTTCTATAACCCTCTGCCGGTGCGGCGCGTTCTGATGGATATTTTCCTTTATGACAGCGGAAACAACTCAGAATGCTCCTCATTTTTAGCCATACAGATATAAGTGCAAGACATAATTATAAACTACAAACTGTTTACTTTTATTTATTGTACTGTTTTGTTGTTGTATTTTTTATTAAGAATAGTAGGCTAACCCACCATTCAAGCAACCCGCCCCCGAATTGGCAAACCGAAAGTAAACGCGCACGGCCGCATAGGCACAAGCATGTGACGTGAGGGAAAATGTTCTCACCGTCACATCCCTAATGGGTAAAGGCTAATACATTTTGATTATATTATTCTATTTCCCACAATGTCAAACGAACGCAGCTTAACCCAAAATGCAAGCTCGGCATGCGCTTCTTCCTCGTGCTGCTGCGCTCTAGACAGAGAATAACTCCGTTCCAGGGAAGCAAATATATGCATTAAGTATAATGAGCTCGGGTTCCTATTCAACTGTCCATCCTATTAAAAACGGATAAAAAGAGTATTGTATTTCGACAGATTTTATAGTGTAAACATATGCAAGCGCGAATGAGAAACGTTCTGATGGGGATGCCAGGTGTGCGCAAAAAACAAACAAACTAAAAGAACGAATATTCGAATCCCAAAATTGAAATTTGAATACCAACCCATCGAACGAATATTCGAGTCCAGCCCTAGTGTATAATAATATTGGGAAAGGTATAGGGAGATCTCTGTTTTCAGAGGATGGGGACTGTGGAAGAGAGGAGGAATGTTGAATATGTTGTGAAACAATTAAAAGAGTGGAGAAATGGTCCTGCGGGAATGGGGATTTAAATTTTCTGTGGAAAAAAACAAAACACTTTTCTTTACAAGGAAGAAAATCCTGTTGTATTTATATGGCAAGAAGCTGGAAAGGCTAGCCCGACGTGTTCACAAGCGACGCGTAACGTTAGTTGTTAAATGTCAGCAGAACTCGACTGCACTGTTGCCAAGTCCGTGTTTTCCCCGCGGGTTGTTCTCCATGTCCGCAGGTTGAAGCGACTCCAAATATGTGATATATAGACCCAGCAATGTGAATTTTAGCAGGCAACCTTGCCAAAATAACATATTTTGCCAACCAAATGCCATTCCAAACGCCATTCCAGTAGCAATTGCGCGACATTGCAAAAAAACGTGGCAACCCTGTCTGCACGCGCTGGATTAAGTAACGTTACAAGAAAAGATGAGTGTAAACGATCTTTGCCAGTGTTTTAATAAAAGAATTTAAGGATACACAGAGGACTTCCCAACACGATCATCGTTTCTGAGAGAAATAGTGAAGGTGAATGCATATACGAACAAGTTCTCCGTTTAGGATAAGAGCAAATTCAACCCAAAGCGCCTTTGATGTCGTGGATGATTACGTTACTGTTGATCATCTGTCCATCATCGTCTAAAGCCCGCCCTGATGATTTCATTGGTCCGAACAGTTTCTGTTCGGGAATAATTACTCCTCTATAGATCGAGTCCAGACCGAATTTCCCGAGCAAAATTGTTGTGGGCGGGGCTAAATTCGGCTGGTATCCAGGCTATGGAAAGGCGAGAATCATTCAAATTTTTAGGTGTGTGGTTTGATGCTATAGGCTCACATGGAATGCACATATTGATATATAGTAAATAAGTGTAAAAAGGTATTGAATGTGATAAGATAGGTCTGCTTTGAAAACTATTCGTTTAATAAGATCTGTTCTGGATTATGGAAGTGTGGTGTATGGGTCAGGAAAACCTTGTTGAAAAAATTGGATGTAATACAAGCACAAGCATTAAGGAAGTGTAGTGGGGCTTTTAAAACAACGTCTGTGGCAGCATTACACACTCAAAAAAATGATTCAGGCCCCTCATAACCGCTCTCGCGGTTCTCGAATCTCAATTTCGTTCTCGTTCTCGAGTCAAGAATCGGTTTCAACCGGTGGCAGCGGTTTTCGGATCACCAGTACACTGAACCGAGAACTGTTTATTTCGGACATGTCCGATTTGAGAACAGATGAGCTGATATGCAATTTCATTGGTTTACAATACAACAAATCTTATTGGCGTAGACCATAGACTGTAAAAAAATGGCGTAGACGCTTCAAGCATGCGCATGCGCATTCCTTTATGTACGTTTTTATGAATGAACTAAAGACACAGAATAGATTAAGTTATTGTTTTAAAACGAGCGCTTGGTGACAGCACCTCCGTTGTAATTCAGGCTAATAGAGCTGTTTTACATTTGGCTTCTTCATCAGGATCGGTGCATCAACACAAATCCAGCAAATGATAATTAACTGTAGTATTGTATCGTCACCCCCGAACGCAAACAGCTGGTTTTAGTTTAAAGCATGACCATTTAAACGAGATTGTTGGTATAAAGTGCTAAAGTGGTATAAAGGCAACATTAAAGGTTTAGGTAAGCTAGCTAAGAAACCAGAGCAGACTCATTCCCAGAGTTCTTAAATTTGACATCATGTTCTCTACAGGTCTCATACATTCTGTGCACACATATCGGATATTCATTTTGTTGTCATTTTACTTGTCCAAGCCAGATGTTTTTCTACTTTTTTGGTTTAGCTGACCTTTTTGACATGCTTTCATACATGTGTAACAGTATAAGCACCCTCTCAGACTTATATCACACACAGGTATCAACATCACATGTAGCGTCTGTCTTTGTCTGGAGGAAGAGTCTGGGTCAGGCTGGGCCGCATCAAGTGTACCACAAAAAAAGCTTGCATATCTGAAGAGCCGACTCTATTGTTTAAATATAGCCTATAGAAATTAAATCATTATGTAATAATGAATGATTTTAATTTTATTTAGAATAATAGACTAAATCAAAGCAAGGCCGTAACCATGAACATATGGCTGGAGGACCAATTGTTTTATTTTTATAAAGTATAAAGAAACAGAACAGTGAACAAAATTCTAGGTCTAATTCGGAAATAATCCTTTTGAGACTATTTGCAAACAATATTTGCATCAAATATATGATTATTCCTGAGATTTTTCACATTGAGAGTAAATGCGTATATCCGCTGGTAATATTTGAATTCTAGAGGAGAGATCTGGTGGGAGAAGGTTTCAAAACAGTCCTAATCTGAATTTTGACCATTATTATTATTTTAATTTTTTTTCTTCATTTAAAGATGTTCATTAATGACTGAATATTAAGAGCACGGACACATTTGTGTGCATTTTGTTTTGTGATTTCACCGGGAAGAATAGAGTCTCTCTCCGCAATGGCATTAAGAGATGGATTGAAGCACTTCTCAGTGTGTGAAGACACTGCACGAGCCAAACGAGACCGCTAACCCCGCCTACTTTAATTTCATTGGCCATCGCAATCATTTTGACATGGACGAGCGCCGGATTCGTTTCGATGCTCAGGTTTGAATGAAGTAAAATTAATGCAAAAACTAACACTTCAAATCAACATAAAGAGGAGTCTTTGAGAATGTCTACGAATAAATCCAAAACTTAATAAAATGAAGTATTTATGTCTAAAAACACTAAAATAATTAATAAGCCACTTTATAAAGAGTTATAATGAAGTGGTCACATCAGGGCATTACATGGGTTTTTCTTATTTTACTCCCACCAGATGGCACTAATCTACCTTAAAACATTTGGATTTTGAATGATTTTAACATGGAATACTGTTTTAATTGAAAAAATATATTATAAATTTTGTATTATTCTTTTCAATTGGGAAACAGCGAATTAAAATTGTATAAATATTGCATAGTATCATAAAATACCTTAAATTCTAAATGAAATACTAAAATAAATTACATTTTAAAAACTTACATTAAGACTTGCGTCACTTTTGACCGTGAGGAAGCCGTGTGACCCTTAAATGAAGAGGACCAGAGGGATGATAATCTGCACAGATAATCTTAACCATATCTACCTGTTCCTTCCTGATGCAAACTTGACTTTATGTCCTTATAGACACTGTATTAAGTTATATTTGTCTTCTGGATAAAAAAATAAAATAAAACCAGGATGGTTTAATGCTTGAACTTTTTAGATTTTTGCTCTTATCTAATCTTTGCATCATCTTTTTATTACTGTTTTAGTTTACCATTGTTCTTATATTTGGTTATTTTTGTTTATCTATATATCATTTTTTAAATTCTCTTTTCAACTTCTGTATCTGTTGATTATCACTGTTGGTTGGGTTTGTCTGACTGGAGGAGATTGGAGAGGGAGAGCAGTGTGTTTCGCTTCATTCTGTGGTGAAGAGACGCGGACTCCAGAAAGGGGAGGCCCTGCGGGGCACAGGTCACGTCCCCTACAGGAGCCCGTCCTGACCCACCTGTAAGGTCCAGGAGACACTGACCACCTGCTCCATCTCTTCCATCTCAGATAGAGGTGACCGCATTCAGAGAATCAGGCAGATAGGGATCTATTAATCACCATTTTATTTTTTATCTTTACAACTGTTTTGATTGTCCTTTTATTTATTTTTAATTCTTACACATGGTATTATTATTTCTAATGTAAAGCACTTTGAATAGCCATTGTGTATTAAATATGCTATATAAATAAACCTTTTAATTGTCAGTTTGTCTCCACCTCATCATTCTTTCATGTGTGAATCGCTTCATTGAAAAAAATGTTTAAATGAGAAATTATCTTATTAATTTACCTGTCCTTCCTACTTGAAACAGTTCTGTGTCCCGTGTAGACCTTCATAATATTCATATTTGTTATTATATATATATATATATATATATATAATGTTCTCATGCTAATCAAACATGGACACAATTTCAAACACGAGTTGGACGTATGACGGAGTATGCCAGTGGCTATGGAGTGAAAACAGTATCAAAACCTTCCACAAATGCACACGAGAGATCCACACACACAAAGCAATCCACAAATGCACGAGAGATCCACACACACACACACACAGAGCAATCATGCATTATTGTCCTTTTGCTCACAATCCACAAATGCTTTATCTGTATTCTGTACCTGTAGTTTAATGCACAGTTCATCACGAGTCTTTTGCATTGTTGTTCTGCCTTAGAATATGCGCTTTTGTACCTGTGGAATCTTTTGAGACTGTCGTTCCGTGGCCTAGATTCACAAATGCACAGAAGCCTATCTGTAGCTGTCCAGCAAAGATGCGATACGGTGTCCTTCCTCCAGAGGGCGCTCACCGGCCTTCACGCTGAATCTTCCAAAGGGCTAGATTCATTTCGTTTTCTGACTTGGCGACACAACTGAAGTCTAAAAATTTTTCACTAAATATCATATCCATAAATGCAAATACACAGTAAAAACAAACCCTTTTTTTATTCTTCAACGTGAAATCTGAAAATATATAGCCTTTCTGATAACAGGAAAGCATTGGTGAATCAGGTGAACCGGTTGTTGTTCAACAACGAGACTGAATGATGTCAGAATTTCCATTTTTGGGTGAACTATGCCTTTTTCACCCAAATCTGTTTACCAACCTGTTTACACAGATGAAAAAAAACATGTTTGGCAATTGAACCATTCAATTTAAAGTGGTTTTCATGTTTCTAATAAATTTTGCCTTGATTTGAGAATATCATTCAGTCTCGTTGTTTTAAATAATATACCCTTTTTCCATTTTTACTATTTCACTCTTAATAAAGCTTTTTAGTAAATGGACAGATCAAAAAAAGATGAACAACAACCGGTTCATCTGATTCACCACAAAAGGAGCAACTGAGGCAAATCACACGTTTAAACTTTTGCATGTAAAGGTTTGCTTGATAATTGTTTACCTGAGGGTAATACTTGTGGATTCTTTTGAAAGAAATATTTTACTTTGTTGGTTAAATTATGTGGAAGCATTCATCCTTAAAAAAAGAGCCTAGTAATGGCTAACAGTAACAGAAATAATGTTAAAGACTTTAATGCTTTCCTGTTATCAGAAAGGCTATATATTTTCAGATTTCACGTTGAAGAATAAAAAAAGGGTTTGATTTTACTGTGTATTTGCATTTATGGATATGATATTTAGTGAAAAAATTTTAGACTTCAGTTGTGTCGCCAAGTCAGAAAACGAAATGAATCTAGCCCTTTGGAAGATTCAGCGTGAAGGCCGGTGAGCGCCCTCTGGAGGAAGGACACCGTATCGCATCTTTGCTGGACAGATACAGATTGGCTTCTGTGCATTTGTGAATCAAGGCCACGGAACGACAGTCTCAAAAGATTCCACAGGTACAAAAGCGCATATTCTAAGGCAGAACAACAATGCAAAAGACTCGTGATGAACTGTGCATTAAACTACAGGTACAGAATACAGATAAAGCATTTGTGGATTGTGAGCAAAGGACAATAATGCATGATTGCTCTGTGTGTGTGTGTGTGTGTGTGTGTGTGTGTGTGTGTGTGTGTGGATCTCTCGCGTGCATTTGTGGATTGCTTTGTGTGTGTGGATCTCTCGTGTGCATTTGTGGATTGATTTGTGTGTGTGGATCTCGTGTGCATTTGTGGATTGATTTTGTGTGTGGATCTCGCGTGCATTTGTAAATTGCTTTTGTGTGTGGATCTCTCGCGTGCATTTGTGGATTGCTTTGTGTGTGTGGATCTCTCGTGTGCATTTGTGGATTGATTTGTGTGTGTGGATCTCTCGTGTGCATTTGTGGATTGATTTGTGTGTGTGGATCTCTCGCGTGCATTTGTGGATTGCTTTGTGTGTGTGGATCTCTCGTGTGCATTTGTGGATTGATTTGTGTGTGTGGATCTCGTGTGCATTTGTGGATTGATTTGTGTGTGTGGATCTCTCGCGTGCATTTGTGGATTGATTTGTGTGTGTGGATCTCGTGTGCATTTGTGGATTGATTTGTGTGTGGATCTCGCGTGCATTTGTAAATTGCTTTTGTGTGTGGATCTCTCGTGTGCATTTGTGGATTGCTTTGTGTGTGTGGATCTCGTGTGCATTTGTGGATTGATTTGTGTGTGTGGATCTCTCGCGTGCATTTGTGGATTGATTTGTGTGTGGATCTCTTGTGCATTTGTGGATTGATTTGTGTGTGTGGATCTCTCGCGTGCATTTGTGGATTGATTTGTGTGTGTGGATCTCTCGCATTTGTAAATTGCTTTTGTGTGTGGATCTCTCGTGTGCATTTGTGGATTGATTTGTGTGTGTGGATCTCTCGCGTGCATTTGTGGATTAGTGCGTGCGCATGTGGATCTCTCGTGTGCATTTGTGGAAGGTTTTGATACTGTTTTCACTCCATAAGTGGCACTCCTTCAGGATTCAAACCAGTTTCGGAAAGTTTTTGTCTGCACACACACACACACACACATAAACGAGCTTAGCGGGAGCCGTCGGCGGCGCTGTTGTGTTTTTAGAGATCATCAATGTCACTAAAGAAGTGTGTTTCTGCTGTGTGGGAAAGATCAGCTTGTTCAGCTTCCCAAATAACCCAGCGTTAAGAGAACAGTGGATGCAGTGTGTGTTTCCAGAGTTCTGCAGGTGTGTGTGTGTGTGTGTGTTTCCAGAGTTCTGCAGGTGTGTGTGTTTGTGTGTGTGTGTTCCCGGTCATGAGTGGGATCCTCAGGCGGTGAGTGAAACTGCATCAAATGTGTGTTTTGTTGGCAATCGCCGCATAAGTGCATATAATGCGAACAACACCAAATGTATTGTGTGTGTGTGTGTGTGTGTGTCTTTAGCTCCACCCACTGCACGCCTCCACGAGGAAAGAATCGGTACAGTGTATCTGTCTTTTATAAATCTGATAAACTAAAGACTCTTGTGAGATATGAAGGATCAACACTACTCTACAGAGACTCCAGATTAACATGAGACTGGCAGAAACTGTGTGTGTCTGTTATTTACTGTATCTCTGTATAATCTGTTGCTAAAATACTGACTGGAAGTGGGATTAATATGGGCTGCAGAATTTGAATACTTTTTATGTTTATGGTTTAATAGATTTATTTAAATATGTAACAAACCAATAAAATTAGACATGTTAAAACCTGTTATATCACTGGATGGTGTTTATTGAAAAAAATCGAGCCTTTATTGTGTATATATATATATATATATATATATATATATATATATATATATATATATATATATATATATATATATATATTATAAAACTAAATAAAAAAAGGTTCGTCTGATGAAGTTTGAGGTAATTTGTATGAAGTATTAGTGTGTGAAACAATTGGTGAAAACTGTTTTAAGAGAGTTGTAAAAAGATGATACTGTTAATAACGAATTTAAATGATTTTACGGCTGGATTTTCCCCAATTTATGACGTCAGGAGTGAAAACGAAAGTGTAATTCCACCAATCAGCCGCTGAGGGGCAGCAAAGCGCTCAACACAAACCGGAAGAGACGAGATTCACTCTCACTTTAATGTGTGTGTGTTCAAGACGCTCGTCTGGAATATAATGGACAGAAATGTTGATAAAGGTTATAGACAGGAATGTTTTTGCTTATTTTTATATTGTTTCACTCGTTATTTAGCGATGCGCTGCAAGGTAAGAACACGATTTGTTAATTTCAGACGATCTACAGCAAAATAACAACCTAAAATATCAGTCATTTACAAACATACTATGAATATTATACAATATAATTTGCTTTAAGTTAGTTTTTTTTCCCATTGCTTGTGTTTATACTGTGTGTTCCTCAGAGAGACACTTCCTCCACTACAAGTTTACAGTCCTGACCAGAGCAGACTCATTCCCAGAGTTCAGTGCTGAAGCTGTGGTTGATGACAGGCGGATCTCACACTACAGTGATGAAGAAAGAGTCTGGATTCGGACTGAAGGCTGGACTGAAGCTCCTGCAGATCCTCCTGACCACAGAGACTGCACAGACTCACAGTGCTCTGGTCAGATTCATGCTTTACTCTTATTAATCAGCACACATTATATTTACTGCACGTTTCTCATGAGTGTTGTTCTGGGATTGCAGAGCTTCATGTTCTTCAGAGAATAATTGGCTGTGAGCTGGAGAAACTTCCTGATGGATCAGTGAATCTGACTGTCTTTGATGAATATGGATTTGATGGAGAGGATCTTATATCCTTTAATTCTGACACTGTGCAGTGGATTGATAAAAGCCCCAAAGCCAAAGAAACCAAAGAGGAATGGGATCGTCACACAGGACGAAACACAGCCATTAAATATTTCCTCAAGACCTGCTCCGACTGGATCTCAAAGTTTCACAACACAAAACAGAGTAAGCTCCTGTGTGTGTGTGTGTGTGTGTGTGTGTGTGATCATGAAATGTTCAGTTTGCCGTCAGATTGACACTTATGAGTCAAAGTTAAAACTCAAACAAAGAATAATAAAGACAAACCTTTGGTTAAACGACTAAATCACCTTGTCATCATTTTGTTACCCTTGTTGTACACAAAGATGAGTGAATTTTATTGATCAAATTCAGAATACAATTTGTTTTCACCGCACAGAAACCACTGACACAGAATCGATTCCTGTGCATGTTTTTATTTGTTAATTGCATTAATATTTTCTTCTCCAGGTTCTCCAGATGTTCACGTCTCTGCGAGGAAAGCTCCTGATGATCACAGTAAGCTGGTTCTGACGTGTCTGGCCACTGGTTTCTACCCCAGAGATCTTCAGATGGACATCAGACTGAACAGAAACATCCTTGAGGATCAAACATCTGGAATCAGACCAAATGATGATCAAACCTTCCAGATGAGAGCCAGTGTGAAGATCGACAGAGACCATAAAGGATCTTATGACTGTCTGCTCAATCACAGCAGTCTGAGAGAACCAGCTTCAGTAGACTGGGGTAAATATGATCATAATATGAGTGAATATGATTGATATGAATCTTAGCAGGAGAACATGATGATGTTTCTGGTCACACAGAAATACAGCTGAAGAGCCTTGATTCAGTTCATCAGGTTATAATGTTGATTAAAGCACTCATGATGCTTGTGTTTTCTGCAGATGGAGCATGTTTGGACTGTGAAACAGAGCTCTTCTGGCTTTATATAACAGGAGCGGCAGCTGCATTTCTGCTTCTGCTTCTCATTCTTTGGTGGATCAACAAAAAGAAAGAGTCAAACGGTGAGTTCAGATATCCAGCATAATCGTTAGCGTGTTGTTTTTAAATATTCTTGTCTTAGATATTTTTTAAATGTATGAGCTGGGATAGTTTGACTGTGTCCGGCCCTGATGTCTGTGATTTATGGGCACCAGTAGAAATAGAAATCTCTGTTCGGCAAGACATGTAGTTTGTTAAAGATGAAATAGGACACTTTATAAGATATTTTACATACTTGAATAATTTCAAAGGATGGAGAACATATAATGTGTGTTACATGTAACATAATTCTCTGTTGTTGTTTCAGGAGGAGGAATCACATACGAAATGATGAAACTGAGCAGGCGGTGGACTGGACCAAGAGTGACCAGGAACTCTGCAGTTTTATTCCCGAAATCCCACCTGGTGTTTTGTTTTGTTATTTTGTATATAATGTCATCTGATTATGTAGCATATGTATTCATATTATGCATTTATATTATGTTAAAGAGGTAATAGTTCTGAAAAACTGCATAAATCATAAAAGTTTGATTTTGCGATATTTGTACTGTGTTCAGGAGATTAGAAAGGCATACACTGTAAAACAAGGTCATTTTATTTTAAATTGTACTCAAAACTCTGTAAAATGACAAACATCTCTAAATTAACAATTTATATTTTAAGTGTTATGACATTAATGATAAATTAATACAGTATACAGTAATAAATTATACAGTAATTCACATTTTTATAAATATATATTTTTTTTTATCCAGTTCTTAAATTACATACAAGTGTATGTAAAATTATAATATAATTAATTAAACCGTAACAAAATGGTTAAACGGTCAAATGACAAAACCCTTGAAATGAAAGTAAAATATCCTAATTTAATTGAACTGAAAACACTGTTCTTTTACAGGTATTTCCTGAATTATTACGCTGGTCTCTTCTCTGGTTACTAGTGCAATACTTCATTACTGTACGTGTTATTATTGTGATTATGCAACTTTTAAAAGGTCATGGTTTAACTCAACAGGCTGAATGTATCGAGTCCTGTCAGGAGACTTTGTGTGTGTTTTAGAATAGAAAAACTGTATTAATCCCTAAAGGGAAATTGCGGTCTTGCAGCAGCAAAAATGACACAAAATACAGACCAGACATATTACACAAACTGACATATAATGTAATATGCACATTTTCTTTAAAACTTTAATTTAAAAGATTCAAATAAGATAAAATACAACAGTGTGCAAGGATGTTCAGTTTAGTATCATATGCAAATACTACTAAACTGAACATCCTTGCACACTGTTGTATTTATTTATATTATCTTATTTGAATCTTTTTTTTACTCTTTGTAACTTATGAGATGCGTTCCTCATAATGTTCCTGCACTGGCTAATGATGATCAGGTCACGGGAGTTGATCAAATACAGATGGTGTATGGAGACTGAAGTGTGTCAGATGCCTACTGTAAATGTGTCTCTTTGGACAATGTGTGTTAAATGTGCAATATTGAGAAATAAACAAGTCTCGAGTCTCATCGCAGGCATCAAAAAAGGGGATTTGCGGTGACACAACAGCGGAGCCATTGAGAGAAAACATCCTGTATAACAGCTCTTATTGCCCACCTACTCTGCAATGCAAAATTATATTTTACTCAGTCACTGTTTGTAAACTTTTCTCAAACAATATGGCGCTGAAAAAAGCAATGCTATCAAAGTTCACACAGAAGCATTCAAAGTATCCAAATGAACACTGAGACCTCAATACTACGACGGGAACAATCGTGGGAAGTGTTTGAGTATGAATGTTAAAAAGGCCCATTGTGACATGTATTTTTACATTTTAGTCTGAGAAATTTGCTAAGTTTTATAAGCTGTCAACGCCCAAAAAACGAGCGTTTAAGGAGACAAAAGTGGATACAGGCAATGCGATATGAAGCTTCAGCAGGAGGAATGGGGATATTTTGGGATCCTGACACTCACTCAGTATGCCTACATGTGCTGTAAACATTCAGTCAAATATATAAATGTCAGTTTAATATATTATCTTTCCTGTCACTACTTTCCCCTCCAGTGGCTGTAATTCTCGGTGTAATATGTCACACTGTGTCTAATGCATGTATGCACTTTTATGTATTTAAAGGAACACTCCACCGTTTTTAGAAATAGGGCTTATTCAACATCTTTCCTACATTTAGATATGTGGGCAAATGCATTTTTGTCTCAGTGCATGCATTGTTTTAGTTTGGTAGGGTCGCCGCTAGCTTAGCTTAGCATAATGAATGGAATCCTATGTTGCCAGCTAGCATGTCCAGAGTAAAAGTGATAAAAAACAAAACAAAAACTTGTGGCCTGCGTATTCACAACGAGTACAAATAGTGATGCAGATTAAGATTAGGCGATTTCCTAGGGAGATATTGACTTGGGACTATATTATGCGGAAGCACAGGCGAAGCACTGCTAGAGATTTCACGCAAGTCGGACACTATGCTTCACGTAGTGATGCTCACGCTGTTTGCATACTTTAACACAGATGAAGTGAAATAAATGCAATATTTGTCAAATACACAGATGTGACAGAAGACATTCTCATTCAAAACTTAATGCACTGCTTAATACAGCATCTGTTTGTACATTAATAAAGTTCAACATAAGCCTACACTATCAATGAAGTGGGCTCTACTTATCAGTCTTATTTTGATAAAAGTTACATTTAATATTTAAATTTCTCATGAATGTGTATCGTTTAGTGGAAGATCGCTGCAATCTACTGGAAAACAAACACTTTTGCTATTTCTCAATGAACAAGTTTGCATGACTGTTAGATGGAATTACTCTTGCCATTTGTGTTCAGGCTGTAAATGACGTAGGTGCTATTTTTTGTATAGTTTAACTATCATCAGCAATGAACTCAAAGACGGGGTAGAATGGACTGGATTAAGGGTACGGTTTTTAAAACACAACCAACAATAAAAAATAAAATAAATAAACATCAATGCATTACAAAAATAAAACAGTATTGTGTTCCCACAGCTTAGACGGGTAACATGTAACATTAGTGCTAAACCTCGATTCAAGGGGAACCATGTAAAGTCTTGCTTAGGGCAGGAAATTGGTCAGGGCCGGCCCTGTATTGTGTGCTTTGTTTTACACCACACAGAGACATAAAAGCAGCAATGTGAGGAAAATAAAGAGCAAAGAACTTAAGAAACATATCGCTTCTTCATGTCTCTAACCGGACATCTGAGGTGAACTAGTCCACAACTGGCAACCAAAGTAAAATATACTGATAAGTTCAAGCTTGAATTGAGTACTGTAGGACCGCTGAGTTCGCTCCAATGGCGGAAGTAAAGAGCGGGCGAAGGATTTGTTCGTTCGGTGTTCTCAGCTGGGCAACATGGATTTAATTCCAATTCCTCTTTATCTGACTCCATTTTATCATAATTTAGAATTTAGATTAGAATGCCAATTTGGTTATTTGGTCATTTATATTTAATAGTTAGCCACACATTTAATCATTCCGTTTAACCCTTTATGGAAGTACCCATTAATAATTCCAGAGTAAGTCAGAATAAATCCAAATTTAACAATTTATTAAAAAGTCAGGGACATGTATAATTCCAATTACATAATCAATTCAAAGATCCTCAATACATAATATAAAATACTCTGAAGTAAAGAGATGCGTTCCTGACTTTCCATATCGGCTACATAACATTGGCTGGACACACAACATTACGGGCGAATCTGAATTACAATATTGCGCCCTGAACTTTCTGCTACATCACCTTAAGTACTCAGCAAGACAGTCACTTCTTTCAAATGGAAACATATGTTAACAAAGGGAATTTACATGTAATCACTGTCTCAGACCTGTAGTTTTGACAAAAGTCCAAATGGTTGAAAGCCACACGTACCATACTAGGCAAGGTCTCTTTAAACTCTTAAAACCATTGTTATCTTCTTGAATATTTCTGTGGGGATGAGATATTTGTACCAGTCGCACTAAGACATTTCCAATGATATCAAACACATATATACTGTGTAGTATTTGTTCATTTTTAGATCATATTATATTTCCAATGGTCACGGCCTGAGGGGAAGTAGGATGGGGGGAGAAATAAGTACATGTAAATTAGAGCCATTATTAGTTGATTCACTCTGCAAAAAGTGTCCTTTGTTTTCAACCAGACAATCTGGCGTTACTTTTTAAAGCCTTTCAGTACTAATACAGAAAAAAATGTTTTTAAATTTTTTTATCCTTGTCTGAACTAAATTATTTATTGTAGAAATTCTTGCATTTGCCTTTCTATAGTATTTACTTCACCACACTCAAACGAAGCTCTTCAAATGATGTAGAAGCTGCATAAGCTTGACATGAAGAGGAAACATGTTGTGGTTAAGCGACTGCAATGCATTGAAACCTGCAGATTGATGTGTGCAGGCTGTTACGAATGAAAGACAGCGGAGAAGATCACAGTAATTTCACAGGGTTTTTACAGTAAAGCTCTTCAGTATTGAGCGAGTTTCTGGTGCATCACAGTCCTTCATGTTGTTCTCAAAAGCCATTTGAAGTTCACACAGTCATTGAGCAGAACTGAATCAACACTGAACTGAGTTGAATAATGACACTGTTGTCTTCGTATTAGAGCCGAACTTGAGTTTAACGCTTTGAAACAGAACTTGACATGACATGAGCTCATGACATGAGCTCAGGAATGAAGACCGTTATGTTTGTGCTTTCCTCTAGCAAGTGTTTCATCGTCTTAACTCATTTCCTGTATGCATGCATTTTCTCTACAGTCACATGGCGTGAAGGCGAAGCATGTAACCTATACACGGATTTTTAATCTGTCCAATTAGTGCATACACAGATTAGGAGCAGGTAGTAGTGAACACACACACACACACACACACACACACACATAAGAATGATTTTGTTCATTTGTTTATACTTTTGCTCTGCTCTAAGCGATGCGCAGCAAGGTAAGTAGTGAACTTTGCACTTTCTTCTAAACGACAGATAACGGGTACATTCAAAAATGTTCTAACAATTTGAGTTTATTTTCAGTTTCAGATGTTTTTTTTAGTAAACATTTTACGTTTTGTGTCTTTTATTGTGTTAATTTTGTTTAGCACTTTGGTCAGCTTTGTTGTCTTTGCTCAGTATAAATACACTTTATTTAGTTGCTTACATATTATGTTTTCATCGTTTATATTTCATATGTTCCTCAGAGAGACACTTCCTCCACTACACGTTTACAGTCCTGACCAGAGCAGACTCATTCCCAGAGTTCAGTGCGGAGGTTGTTTATGACGACAGACGGATCTCACACTACAGTGATGAAGAAAGAGTCTGGATTGGGACTGAAGGCTGGACTGAAGCTCCTGCAGATCCTCCTGACCACAGAGACTGGTTCACACATCAGATCCGGACTCTGTCAGACTGCACAGACTCACAGTGCTCAGGTCAGATTCATGCTTTACTCTTATTAATCAGCACACATTATATTTACTGCACGTTTCTCATGAGTGTTGTTCTGGGATTGCAGAGCTTCATGTTCTTCAGAGAATAATTGGCTGTGAGCTGGAGAAACTTCCTGATGGATCAGTGAATCTGACTGTCTTTGATGAATATGGATTTGATGGAGAGGATCTTATATCCTTTAATTCTGACACTGCACAGTGGATTGATAAAAGCCCCAAAGCCAAAGAAACCAAAGAGGAATGGGATCGTCAAACAGGACGAAACCTGTTCCTCAAGGATTACCTCAAGACCTGCTCCGACTGGATCTCAGCGTGTAAAAACAGAAAACAGAGTACGCTCTAATCACATATTTTTATTTAATACATTGTGTATCAAGATAAAGAAGTGATTTATCATAAAACAATAACAAATATAGACTGAGTGTCAGGAGGTTTAATCTCTTTGTTTGTGTGTGTGTGCGTGCGTGCGTGTGTGCGTGTGTGTGTGTGTGTGTGTATGTCCTGGAAAATCCTACGTTAATGGGACAAAATGTCCCCACAATATACCAGTATTCTTGTGGGGATATTTTGTGTAAATGTTTGTGTGATGGGTAGGGTTGATGTAAGGGGAGAGAATATGCAGTACAACATATAAACAGTTTGTATAAAATCCCTAATTTCTTCCCAGCATAGAAACCACAGAGACAGAATCAAGTTGTTTGCAAATACTTGTTTGTTAATTGCATGAATGTTTTCCTCTCCAGCTCCACCAGATGTTCACGTCTCTGTGAGTGAAGCTCCTGATGATCACAGTAAGCTGGTTCTGACGTGTCTGGCCACTGGTTTCTACCCCAGAGATCTTCAGATGGACATCAGACTGAACAGAAACATCCTTGAGGATCAAACATCTTCCAGAATCAGACCAAATGCTGATGGATCCTTCCAGATGAGAGCCAGTGTGAAGATCAACACAAACCACAACGGGATTTATGACTGTCTGCTCACTCACAGCAGTCTGACTCTATCACGACCGGTTGTAACAGTATATGGTAAATATCACCATACATTTTCTTGTGATTATGATTTGAATATCCATTATGCTGTAATGCTGCTTCTGCAATTACAATAGCAGAATTCAGCAACAATTGCCATGGATTCAGGTTTAATTCGACTCCAACTGTAAGTGCAACGACATAAACCTCTACTTAAGCCGAGACACTAGAATAAGGGTCCCAAGCCAGAGTTTATCGACATATCGGGTTAAGGGGAAACCCTAATATGAAAAGGCCGGGCTGGACACTAACATTATAAAGGGGCCTTTGTGCTTGCAGCGCAGGGACATGTGAGTTATAGACCCATAAGTGCTAACTGTGAAGGGCTGGGCTCATAGAGGCAGGAACAGATATCTATATTAGCTGTTCTACAGATATCGCCAATAGATACTCCGGGTTTGAGGGTGACTTTAGAGTCAGCCGGGCCAAACTCCAGACAGGAAGCACTCATGGAGAGCGCATGTAGGTCACCAACTTGCTTCACTGTTGCTAATGCTTTCAGTAGTGCAGTTTTCAGCAAGAGTGGCTTGAATTTGGCCGTTTGTAACAGTTCAAATGGAGGCACTTTAAGAGCTCGAAGGACCAGTGATCGGTCCCAGGAAGGCACCGGGCCGTGGGGGGTTAAGCCTTCTGGCTCCTTTTAGGAAATGACCACTGACTGTCCAGCCATCAGTGCATGAAAGATGGTGATGGCTCCCACAAAGACCTTGAGCGTGGATGGACTACACCTGCCTCCAACAGCTCTTGTAGGAATGAAAGTATTGGTGATACTTCACATGAGTCTGGATCCTGGCTGAGCATAGAGATTTAAGAGCATAGAGACGTCTGGTAGCTCTAGCCTCGCTGAGAGTGCTCAGGATGCTCGCTGGAAGGTCCTCAAGCACCCGTCGAGGGGCCACACATTTAGTGCCCACAGTTTGGGACAGGGGTGCCAAATCGTCCTGTTCGCCTGGGAAAGGAGGTCTTTCCTAAGGGAATTGGCCATGGGGCTGCTGAGAGCAGCTGAATCATCTCGGGGAACCAAGGCCGGGTCCGCCAGAGAGGGGCCACTAATAGGACTGTATGTCTGCCCTGCCTGATTCGTTTTATGACTTGAGGAGGAGTGAGACCGGAGGAAAAGCATCAAGTGGATTTCAATTCAAATATATTTGTATAGCGCTTTTCACAATACACATTGTTTCAAAGCAGCTTTACAGAAAGTGCATTTTATAAATGTACATTGAAAAATGTTCAAAAAGTTAATCAATCATGTATTATTTTAGGCCATAACAGCGCTGGCGTTGAGTCGTCTCTTCACAGGTGTTGGGGCATCTGAAGTCTCCATGAGAGGCTGGATACAAACTGGAGCTGACCAACTATTAACCTCCGGACTAGTGTCCCGAGATAATAACAGAAAAGCAGACGGGAAATAATTAGCATAGCTGCTGTTCAGAATACTAATGCTTTTGATCCGATTTAACTGTAGTATAAAAGGTAATTATAATGTGAATGCTTGGCTAAAGAGATGCGTCTTTAATCTAGTTTTAAACTGGGACAGCGAGTCTGAACCTCGAACAATATCAGGAAGACTATTCCAGAGTTTAGGAGCTAAATGTGAAAATGCTCTCCCTCCTTTAGTGGACTTAGATATCCTAGGAACGACCAGAAGCCTCGAGTTTAGTGATCTTAAAGAGCGCGATGGATTGTAGGGCGATAGAAGATCCGTTAAATACACTGGAGCTAAACCATTTAGGGCTTTATAGGTCAGTAGCAATACTTTGTAATTGATACGGAACTTAATAGGTAACCAGTGTAGAGATGATAAAATTGGTGTTATATGATCATATTTTCTTGACCTAGTAAGAACTCTAGCAGCTGCGTTTTGGACTAACTGTAGCTTGTTTGTTGAGGATGCAGGACAACCAGCTAATAAAGCATTACAGTAATCTAGTCTCGAGGTCATGAATGCATGAACTAACTTTTCTGCATCAGAAATAGATAGCATGTTACGTAGCTTAGCAATGTTTCTAAGGTGGAAAAATGCTGTTCTTGTAACATATGAAATATGATTTTCGAAAGACAAGTTGCGGTCTAATATAACACCCAGGTCTTTTACTGTAGTGGATAAAGTGACAGGACGTCCTTCCAAGTTAAAGTTGCATTGTGAGAGGTTTTGTGGGCCGTTTTTTGGACCAATAAGTAATACCTCTGTTTTATCTGAATTTAATAGCAGAAAATGACACGTCATCCAGTATTTAATATTTTCAACACACGCTGTCAGTTTAGATAATTTAGCGTTTTCATCTGGTCGTGATGAAATATATAATTGAGTGTCATCAGCATAACAGTGAAAATTAATTCCATGTTTTCTTATAATATTACCAAGTGGCAGCATATATATTGAGAATAGCAGAGGGCCTAACACAGATCCTTGCGGCACCCCATATGGGATGGGTGGGCCAACGCATCCCTGCTCTTTGAGAAAAATATTGGGCAATGACAGGTCCACCTCTGCCCTCCCGAAAACATTCTATATCATTTGAACCATTTGGGGATGGAGGGTCCATTTCCCTGGGGACACATGCCCCGGGACAGCATATCTGCTCCCTGGTTCAGTCTGCCCGGCACGTGCGTTGCCGTTGCCTTTTGCCCATAGGAGGAGAACATTGGCTAGTTTGTACAGCCGTTTCAATATGAGCCCACCATGGTGATTTATGTAGGAGACCACCACTGTGTTGTCCGTTCAGACCAGGACGTGGTGACCAGAGAGACGTGTCTTGAGGGCTAGCACAACTGCTAGCATTTCAAGGCAGTTAATTCTGTGTCTCCGTGTTGGCTTGTGCAAGAATTGACCATTTTTCATTTTTCTCAGGGCTTTGACACAGCCATGATTTGATCGAAAGGTGGCCTGAATGCCAAGCTTGCGGAGGAACCAGTGTTTTCAGCCAGTACTGCATGTGCAGCATGCCCAGCGCGAGCACTGAGGAGGCTTAGCATTCTCTGAAATCGCGGACGATTTTTCACACAAAAAACAGGCTGTCAACAAATAAATTATGAACACATGCAAAAACAAGCGTCAACTCATAAAATATTAATAATGGACTATGTTGTAGTCACTGCATGCTTTTTTTATCAATAATGTGTGTTGTGTAATAGCCACAAACAGTTAAGGTTAAAAAAGCGTTTGTGATGCATGATGTTTTTCCTCATTCAGCAGATGGACGCTATTCTGAATCTTCATGTCCTGTTATAGCAGGAATCGAAGTAGCTGCAGGTCTAGTTCTCACTCTCATCTGCTACTGCATCTACAATAAGATTGTGTCCAATGGTGAGCCATCGTTGTTGCTTTACATCTCGTTTAAATATATATTTTAAAAATGTATTAAGAGATCGACAGTATGTGTGACGGTAGAAATTTTTGTAATGGTGAGATTACATTCATAATTTGAATCTCATTTGACGACAAAATAAGATTATCCATAATATTTATCAAACAAATGTGAAGTGTGGCATACACATATTTACAAGAACATAATGTTTATGTATTCAAGATGAAGTTTTTAATACTGTATAATCTGCTGTATCTTTCCTAGATCTGAGGAGAACTGATAAAAACTGGAGGGATTGAGCAGGGACAGATCCCGTCCAGCGAGATGCTTTTAAAGGATTAAGGTCATGTCGGTGGTAATAGCAGAAGCACATAAGGCCTAAAAGATCCACGTCACAGTGTCACACTCTTCAGGCTTTTTAGGGGTTGCGCAGGGATGATGATGGTGTAGTATAAAACGATTTCATGGTTTGCGTTCTCGGACCACTAGATGCCGCAATATGTAATTTTCCCAAATCAAATGATAAAGAAAATCACACTCAACCCCTTCTGGCCATCTTGTTGTTACTTCTTTGTTCTTAAAGGGGAAGTGTGTAATTTCTGCAGCACTAAAATCGACCATTGACATTGATGTTACACACACTTCAGGACATCAAAATTACACTCATCACCTTCAAGGACAAACCCTGTCACTTAAGTTTAGTGACTTTTATTTTGTCATTGTACATTTTCAGATAAATCAACCTCTCAAGGTCAAAATAGAGGGAATTAATGCACCTGTTATGATGACAAGTTTATAATAAATGGAATCAAGAAAATCCATGTAAGATTGTAATGTTTTACTTGGAGAAACATGTGTTATAGGGCAAAGATGGACAGTCTAAATGTGGTAATTAATTTAAAAAAATGTTATTAAATTACAACCGTGCACAATTAATTGATTTAGATGATATATCGCTAGTTCGCACATTGATTAAAAATTCAAAATAAAACCCCTCCTAATCGATCCACCCCGCTCCAAGCAGGACTTGAACCCGGATTCGCCTGCATGAGAGTCGGACGCTCTAACAAGGAGGCTAAAGGCTGCAACCCCTAGTGTCAGTCACTAGAGCATCTCTGAGATCAGAGGAGTGAGGTTTACTCGCACAGCGACTACTAGCTGGCCTCCGTTACACACACACAGCTTAAATCTGGTCAGTTTATTTGTTTTTGTGTTTAGTATGGATTGTATGTTTTAATCTGTAATGTTGCATTGATACTTGTGTGTCCCTATAGTGTTCCTGTAGTTCAGCTAATCATGATCACAGTGTTAGCAACGCAATTGTTTGATTCTCAGAGAAAACATGGATTATGTTCAGCTTGAATACTTTGCAAGTTTCTTTGATAAAAGTGTCTGAGAATAAATGCCTGAATGTGCCTCTTTGGACAATGTGTCGTGTTCAATGAGCAATAAAATAAATAAAAGTTGACCCGAAATTAAAAATCTGTCATTTACAGAACAAAGGGAATACATTAATTATTATGTAAGGCAATGGTTGTGTCGGGTATTTTTTTTTTTTTTTGAAGTTTAGAGGATTTAAGTTAATCCGAAAGAAATAAGTTATATTTTTATAGTAATTATTAATAATTATAGTAAAAATGAATCAACTATGCTGGGTTAAATAAACAACCCAACTGTTGAATATGGAAGTCAATGGGTGCTGTCAACTGTCTCATTCTTCTAAATATCTTCTTGAGTTCAGCAGAAGACAGAAACTCGTACAGGTTTGAAACGACACGATAGTGAGTAAATGATTAAAAAAAAATCATTTTTAGGTGAACTGTCCCTTTAACAGTGAGTGTGTGTTTGTGTACTGGACATTGTGTGACGTCAGATCCTCACCTATATCAGTTTCTTTCTGAAAATATCCAAACAAATAATGTACGTGCATCTAATAAATTCATCACAATCTGTGTGTAAAAAGCAGATGAACGCAGTATTGTGTGTTGTTGTGTAGGCTGTTCTTTAATGTGTGATTTCACAAGGCAGGACTGCAAAGGTGTTATCCTCTCCCTTACCTGCTTCCTCAAATGATGGTAATGTTATGGGAATATATTCACTCAGTGTGTGTTGGCAGACGAAACCGAAAGTGTTTTATTCTGGTGAGTCGGCTCATCTTCAGTCACACACAGCACTCGAGCCTGAACCTGCAGAGATGCTTCATGTGTTCTTTATTGAGCTGGCTTGGCTTCTTCACCCTTTTCTAAGCGTCGCACATCAACATGAGCACAAAGGTAAGCACGTTTGTTTTACTTCTGATCCGAGACACGCAGCTTATTAACACATTTAGCCTATTAAACCTTTTGAGAGTATTATTATTAGTAGTAGTATTATTATATTCGCATTCACGTGCTCTGACAGTGACGTGGGCTGTCAATCAGAACGCGTCACTGAGACGCATTTCATTTGAAAAGCATGTTACGTCCTAGGGAGCGGTCAGGTGTTGTAGCTGACCACCTGTGATCGGATCATCGAACATGCATCTTCATACCGGATAGAAACGGGGCTTCTCTTCCGGGAGAATGCCGGAGATCCCGCGGGAGAGGTGGATATCTGTATAAACAGAGACTTCTTATAAATCAATGCATTGGCTTTAATTTGGTTCAGTGATGTTAAATAATATTGTTTACTTTGATAAAACCAATTCATTTAGATTCATTTATATGCTGTGGAATTGTGGAAAAATCAATATTAATTTGCATTTTGCACTGTAGCCATCATTGCAGGTGTGTAGATACTCGTTTATATCCGGCCTTTGTCTAACTGATAGATTTTAACTCATCTCTTGTTTTTAATTAGGTATAAAATATAATACACCGCTGGACAATAACCACTAAAATCTATAATATGTATTTCCTATATTTTATGACAATTTTATGATTGGTTTACGTACCTCAAACACTTGTGCATTAAAGGCACAATATGTAATTTTTCGCTGCTAGCGGTCTCTTATTCAAAACGGAGGCGTGTCTTGACTCTTGAGTGGGTGGAGCTTTTATTATGCCGCGAGCACTTCCGCTTCTTCCGCTCGTGTGTGTGTGTGTCTACACTGGTTACCTATTAAGTTCCGTATCAATTACAAAGTATTGCTACTGACCTATAAAGCCCTAAATGGTTTAGCTCCAGTGTATTTAACGGATCTTCTATCGCCCTACAATCCATCGCGCTCTTTAAGATCACTAAACTCGAGGCTTCTGGTCGCCTAGGATATCTAAGTCCACTAAAGGAGGGAGGGCATTTTCACATTTAGCTCCTAAACTCTGGAATAGTCTTCCTGATATTGTTCGAGGTTCAGACTTGCTGTCCCAGTTTAAAACTAGATTAAAGACGCATCTCTTTAGCCAAGCATTCACATTATAATTACCTTTATACTACAGTTAAATCGGATCAAAAGCATTAGTATTCTGAACAGCAGCTATGCTAATTATTTCCCATCTGCTTTTCTGTTATTATCTCGACACTAGTCCGGAGGTTAATAGTTGACAGCTCCAGTTTGTATCCAGCCTCATGGAGACTTCAGATGCCCCAACACCTGTGAAGAGACGACTCAACGCCAGCGCTGTTATGGCCTAAAATAATACATGATTGATTAACTTTTTCTAACATTTTTCAATGTACATTTATAAAATGCACTTTCTGTAAAGCTGCTTTGAAACAATGTGTATTGTGAAAGCGCTATACAAATATATTTGAATTGAATATATTTGAATTGAATTGAATTGAATTGAATTGTGTGTGTGTGTGTGTGTGTGTGCAGTGCTGTTTTATCATATCACACACATGTGAGTGTGTTAAAGTGATGTTATAATGCGGCGCTGTTATGAGACACTTGTTCACACTGCAGTGAGCGAGATCATATCAGGCGGTAAAACATGGCACTCTGTGCGGGAAATCAAGAACAGCAGATTTACACAATCAGACTAACTGTGTTGAGCTGGAGAACAATGATCAGTTTCTGTCCATCAATGATCCAAACAGTGTCTAATAAACACAGCAGATATTAAGGCGGTGCTGGGGTTTCCATGGTCCCTCCTCCCACGGGCCACACCAGCAAACCAGCCCTATTCTTCCCAGTGGTACGAAGAGCTAAGTGTAGTGCAGGAAGTGTAATTAAATCGCCAAAATAATTAAATCGCCAGATTCTACTGTATAACCGGGACGTCCCTGTACTAATGGTGTGAATCCTGTTTGCTTGAGGGCCAGATTATGGTGTTCTGGATCTGCTGGACGGAGGTGATTTTCTAGGATGGTTTCGGCTTCTGTTAGCCCAAGTCTGATTCATTTCTGGACTGATTGTCTACTCTAGTGCACCCACAGTTGGAGCCCCGGGACTGGAGTAATCCCTGTCCCAACAAAAAATGATGTGCTCTTCTGTTGTGTGTGTGTTTGTGTGTGTGTGTTGTTTGTTTTCCTCAGAGAGACACTTCCTC
Organism: Gobiocypris rarus; assembly: GCA_023029165.1. Classification (NCBI taxonomy): domain Eukaryota; kingdom Metazoa; phylum Chordata; class Actinopteri; order Cypriniformes; family Gobionidae; genus Gobiocypris; species Gobiocypris rarus. The sequence goes on along the minus strand of CM040919.1, from coordinate 36,825,776 downwards.
CACTACACGTTTACAGCCCTGACCAGAGCAGACTCATTCCCAGAGTTCAGTGCGGAGGTTGTTTATGACGACAGACGGATCTCACACTACAGTGATGAAGAAAGAGTCTGGATTCGGACTGAAGGCTGGACTGAAGCTCCTGCAGATCCTCCTGACCACAGAGACTGGTTCACACATCAGATCCGGACTCTGTCAGACTGCACAGACTCACAGTGCTCTGGTCAGATTCATGCTTTACTCTTATTAATCAGCACACATTATATTTACTGCACGTTTCTCATGAGTGTTGTTCTGGGATTGCAGAGCTTCATGTTCTTCAGAGAATAATTGGCTGTGAGCTGGAGAAACTTCCTGATGGATCAGTGAATCTGACTGTCTTTGATGAATATAGATTTGATGGAGAGGATCTTATATCCTTTAATTCTGACACTGCACAGTGGATTGATAAAAGCCCCAAAGCCAAAGAAACCAAAGTGCATTGGGATCGTCAAAAAGGACGCAACCAGTTCATTAAACATTTCCTCAAGACCTGCTCCGACTGGATCTCCACATTTAACAACACTAACATGAGTAAGCTCTAATTGCATCATTTTAATTAATTAATGCATCGTATATCTTGACAGATCATAATTAAGTAACAAATACTGATGAGTTGAAAATGTTCTCATTTGGTTTCAATGCCTTTATATAGTAACACTGCTTCTGCATGTGTAACATATGAAACTTAACAGTGTTGTTAATATTGCTGTCCACAAACAATTCAAGAGCCTTAATTCCCTCCATCATGTGAAATGCATGTATGGTTCTAATATGTTTATTCTGCAGATAGAGCGTGTTCTGACCGTGAAGCAGAATCTCCCTGGCTTTGTGTAGCAGGAATCGCTGCGGTGGTGCTTGCGGGTCTGGGGTTATTGTGCCGGATTTGTTTACAAGTTCAAAAGGTGAATTCTAAATGATCATAATCTTATTTAGAAACATCCTTGTTTAAAATACATAACAACCAGTGTTGGGGAAATTAAGTAATGCATTACAATATTGCGTTACTTTTTAAGAAAAGCAATGCGTTACGTTACCTTTGCTTTCACCTGGGCTGGGCTTTTTGTGAAAAGACCCTTTTACACAAAAATTGAAATAATAAGGTAAAAATGCTTATTCACACGTGTACAGTAGAGGGCGCAGCTTAAACAAACATTTCAGCTGCCATTCTGGATAATGGAGGAATCGGACGCAGGAGAAAAAAATAACTTTAAAAATCTAGAGTAATTTTGTCTTATGGTTTAACTGAATCATCAAAGGTCACCAGCAAGACATTGCCCAATAAAGTCAGATTAAATGCATAAAAATATATTTGTTTTATTTAAAATTTTATTATTGGAGGTTTGCATAGTATTCTGAATTTGCATTTTAATGATTTTATTCTTTTTTAGGAGTACTGAATCTTTTTGTGCACGTGAGATGAGTAAATGCATGCTCACATTCAGTCTAGAACTACAATAACCCTCATGTTCACACACATCGCCTCTGCACTTACTCTCGATCTCTCTCAGCATGGGGACAGGAGAGCTGGCAGTCAAATACATTTGAAAAAGTAACTTTTAAATTTGAAAAGTACTGCATTACTAGTTACTTGAAAAAGTAATCTGATTACATAACTGAAGTTACTTGTAATGCGTTACCGCCAACACTGATAGCAACTGCATGGACTGATTGACAGGACGATGGCAGATACATCAGAGCCCGTATTTATCAAGCTTCTCAAAGTGTCATTTTAGTCTTAAGTGCTGAGAATTCATGAAATGCACTCCTACTTTCAAACTTAAGTATAAAAGCAAGTTATCAAATTTCTTAAAGCTAAGAATCCTCTGACTCTCCCAGTTTTTTAAGACAGCTCGAGAGGTCTCTCCAGTGGTTAGGAGTGGCCAGTAGGGGCTTGTGATGGCACTGAGGAGACAGAGACGGGAATCTTTCAGGAGAGGGAGAATGTTTTTGAAATGTTTGAGGACGAGCAGTTCATCAAACGGTATCATTTGGACAGAGCAGACATCATCTTTGTCAGCGCTGGTTAATGTTGGGCTACCTTGCCTTTTATAACATGTTTCTGCTGTTCAGTGTTGGGGAAAGTTACTTTGAAAACTAATGCATTACAATATTGTGTTACTCCCTTAAAAAGTAACTTATTGAGTTACTTAGTTACTTTTTAAGAAAAGTAATGTGATACGTTACTTTTGCGTTACTTTTCTCACCTAGGCTGTGCTTTTTTTTTATATAACAAAAAGGTTCTATTTTTGTGCAAATGTAAAGACCTCTTCATACCAAAATTGAAATTTAGAGGTAAGGTAGAGAGGTAAAAATACAAATTCACACACTCTGCTGTGCGCTGCCATTCTGGATAATGGACGAATAGGACGCAGGAGAAAAAATGTTTTACCAATAAAATAAAAAAATCTAGTAATTTTTTTCTCATGGTTTAACTGAATCATTAAAGGTCAGCAGCAAATTGGTCAATAAAAGTAGATTACATGCATACAAATATTCGTTTTATTTAACATTTAATTATTGGAGGTTTGCATATTTTGCATTTGACTGATTTTATTCTTTGTGAGGAATACTCAATCTTTATGCAAGTGAGATGAATAAATGCTCAAATTTAGTCTAACACTGCAATAACTATATCATGTTTACACACAAAGCCTCTGCACTTACTCTCGATTTCATGGGGACAGGAGAGCTGTCAGTCAAATACATGTGAAAAAGTAACTCAGATATTTTGTTATAAATTTGAAAAGTAATGCGTTACTTTACTAGTTACTTGAAAAAGTAATATTATTACGTAACTCAAGTTACTTGTAATGCGTTAGCCCCAACACTGCTGCTGTTTGACTAAATCAGCCAGCAGTAGCGATCGCTTCTTCCTCCCGCCGGTTTGGATTTCTTTTGGAGTCAATGTTGGCTGATTATATCATAAAATCTAGGCCATATATAGGCAGATCAGTTAACAGCACACAGGTTTAAAACATTTAAGTAAGACATGGTGGAAAACGTGTTTATCTTTCATTTCAAATGTGTATATTTTAATGTATTGTCTTCAAAATTATGTGTGTTGAATGTATAGAAATTTCACCATTCGATGTGAATTTATCTGAGAATATTCTGAAATCTATTCAGTGATTGGTTCATGCCTATGACATCATCCAAAATCCCAGCAAAGCGTCATAAATCAGCTCTAAGACTGATGCTTAAGATTTAGTCCTACACTTCACTTAAAGTGTGACTGAGATGCCTCATAACTAACTTTTAAGATTTTTTTACTCTTAATTTAATTCTTAGCAGTGTTTTTGTAAGTAATTATCAGATTCTTAATAAATACAGGCCCTGAACTAATATAGAAATTGATGAAATGTGATGATGATTTTCAATATTTGTTTAAAATGACTCTTGTTTAATATGTGATTATAAGATTAATGCATTAACGTCTTGAATTCTGCATTTACTTGAGAATGCTGAAGAATGCTTTATCGTCTGTTTCTTAGGTTCATAGTGAAAATGCTGTAGAAACACTGACTTCAGACCCTAATCCTGACACTAAACCAGCGGATATCTGTCTGTTCATCTATGAGAGCGGATCCACACTACTATCTGGGATCTGAGTCGGGCCAGCATCAGCTTAATGCACAGATCCGGGCTGGGTTTCCGTTCTTAAATTATACCATAAGCCGAACCTTAATGTTAATATGCGTTTCCCAAAACGTTCTTCGTTAAGTATGCCTTCTGTAAGTCGTTCGTAAGGTTGGTCTGGATTAGCTAAACATTATCACTGTTGACAGTTCACTCCGCTAATGGCCACCACGGTTTCTGTACATCTCAGTCTCTACCTGTTACACTGCTCAGAGACACAAAGGCTGAGGATCCTAACGCAGCTTTAGGGTAATACACAGTCGTAGCCAACATAACAGGCAGGGCCAAAACACAGGTAGGCAGTCCAAACTAACAAAGAAAGCAGGAGACAGAGGCAAATGGGTAATCCGGGAAACAGGAGACATGAAATGCAATGTAACACTAAACAAGACTTCGCAGCGAATGACAGCATGGTTTATATATGCTGATGTAATGAGGTAAATGAGACACCAACAAGGAGTCCCGGTGAGTCCGTGCAAAGGATTATGGGTAATGTAGTCTTTGATGGAATGACAGTCCGGGGTGGAGTGCCCTCTAGTGGTGATCACAGGAACTCACACTGGTGAATCGTGACAATAGTACCAGTAATTCTGAAGTTGTAATACGCTCAGTGATTTAATGCAATGCATAACATTGTCATTAAACTGATGGTTTTGAGCTTTTTATTTATAATAACCAAAGGTACATCAGCTGGCAAACCATTATGGAGTCTATTAAAGGGGAATGATTGAGGGTTGAACTGTGGCAGCGACACAGCGAATAGTTGAGCTAAATCAAAGACATGTATGTGCACTATTTCATCCGTGAAAACTTAAGTCCCCTGGCTACCAAATGCAGTTTCGCAAAAGCTTTCAGATCTTGTTGTTGGTCCGACTTTGTCAAGACAAACTCAATGGAGTTGATTATATGTTTATTGAGTAGGTCATCCAATAACAGAAATGAGTGATTTACACCAATAATGGGGGCAGTCAACCCTGGTTGAGGAGTAAATAAAGACATTAAGTCAAATATTTTATGATGATATAAATGACCCTTTTATAAAGGTTAATGAAAGCACTGCCAGTTAGTGTAGCGGGTTGAGGCGTGATATGTTTGGACATCAGAAGTCCTGATAAATGAAATTAACTTTTTTATACACATAACGCAGTGAAGCAACCCCTGCATAGAGGGAATAATCGATTCCGATCGGACAGTACCTGCTAATGTCCACTTAAGAAGGTACAGTATACCTCAAGCAATGGTATAGTCCGGAAAAACGCCTAGAAATGCTATACCTGTAGTTCAGTTATACCTCTAGAGTCCAAGCGCACTAAGAGACAACATTATGGGTAACCCAGCCCTGATCTTTTGACCATATCATGTTTACATTCACTTTAGACACTATCTGTGTCGACATTAATCACAGCACTAAATTATTCTGTTGGTGATTGATTTATTATGTGACATTGGTTCTTGGGTTTTTAATGGCCGTACTAAAATTATTTATGGATAATAAAAGCTGTCAAAATCTGACTGAGCAAATATAGACGGTCATTTAGTTGGTGTTGTGTGTAGCAAAAGCAATTTTTATTCTCCCATTGACGTCCATGATTTATTATCTATTTATTTGTAAAACAAAATACCTCACATGTAGAGTAAAAACATTAATACAGTGAGTGATATTACATTTGTTTTAAAACAAATTACATAATTGTGTTACAAAATCATATTTTATTGCATCATGGAGTGTGACTTTTAAATCACCCACCAGATATCATTCTGATTTATTGATTAATTTTGTTTGTTTGTTTGTAGAGCGCCATTTAGATGAAGGGAATTATTTATTGTTATTATTTCAGCAAACATCATTTGAGGTCAAAAAGACCCCAAATAGCTAAAGCATTATTTATTTATAGTAATAATAATTATTAGCGTTAATAATGAACATATTTCAAGTTTTTAACTTGCTAAAACTAGTCAAAAAATAGGCTGTTGTGATCTAGGCATTCAAAAAAAAAAAGTATGGCATTTTTACTGAGTTGTGCATTGACTGAAAGCTATCCGAGACGGATCTTCATATGTCCTTGTAAATGTGGGGATGTCACCTGAGCAGTTGAGTTCATGCATGCTAACGTACACAAGTACACGCATTTATTGCATGGACAGAGCAAATGTCTAAAATGCTTAGTGAACTTGAACGCTTGACCTCTTTGACTTGAGCACAATCTTAACTGCGGTTTATCTATCACTCAGATGCACGTGTAAGTCACACTTTACGACGGCAGCAATACTATATTTAACAGTAGATATAACACGTTTACTTTCAGAATTGTCATTGGACGGTGGAAAGGTGAAACTGTTGCATTTTATTTGAAGTGGAAATAAAATATAAATGAACCAGCCCTGATGCCAGATGTATTAAATGAAATGTTAATGTGTGGGTTGACACTGGACTGATCTTTTGGTGAGAGAAAACACATGCATTGAAAACCCTGTAAGTCTCTTAGGATAAAAGTGTCTGATAAATGCATAAATGTGCCTTTTTGTACAACATCTGTTTTCATAGTGCGCAATAATAAATGAATGTGTCTTGTGTTGGTTGTTCTTGGAGATCTTTAATGAGCCCTCTCAGAGAGCTTAAAGGGATGGTTGATTATGGTTTGACTTGTTTAGTGAGTGTGTAGTGTCGCTGTTTGAGCATTAATAACATTTGCAAAGGTACGACGTTCAAAGTTCAAAGCAAAGGGAGATATTTTCTTTTACAGAAATCGCTTTTTAAGAACTACAACAAAAGATTGGTAGGGACTACAACAAGCTTCTTCATGGGTTAGTGACATCACTAACCCTAACATTTACATAAACCCCGCCCCCTGGAACACACAACAAAGGGGGTGAGATTATCATGGCAGAATATGCTAATCAATGACTGAAGATGGTTAACTCATAAACTCCTCCTCTATCCCTTCAGAAGCGTCCTGTCTCATTCTACATGCTGTCTCTTCTTCTTGAGCCCGACTCCGGTTTGATCATAAAAGGCTGAACAGTTTCTGACATTTTCAGTGCGTGAGGTAATCACAGCTGCTAACATGAGCTCTTGAAGCTCCGCCCTCTACTAGAAAGGGGGCGGGGAGTAGCAGCTCATTTGCATTTAAAGAGACATACAAAAGCTGCACGTTTTTGCTCACCCTCAAAAAGTGACAATTTTAACATGCTATAAAAATGATCTGTGGGATATTTTGAGCTAAAACTTCACATACACTCTTATTTTACATTTTGTAAAAAGGGGCAATCAACCACCCCTTTAAAAAAGAACAAAACTTTTCAAGTTTTTTTTATGGAGTAAGGAGATTTATTTATACATTTTCTGATTGAGTGATTGTCCTGTTTGGACCATGACAGAATGTTTTATTGTATGTTCACAGTTTATGCTCTCAAACTATAGTGTGGAAACTATATTAAGAGAGAAGATAATACTGTTAACAACGAATTTAAATGATTTAGGCTGGAGTTTTCCTCAACGCATGACGTCAGGGATGAAAACGAAAGTGTAGTTCCATCAAGCAGCCGCTGAGGGGCAGCAAAGCGCTCAACACAACCCGGAAGAGACTAACTTTCACTTTTGTTGGTGCTGAAGGAATAAGGTATGGCCATAGAAGGAAGGATGTAACCATATCAAGACGGAGAATAGGGCATAGGCTACAACATTAAATTAAAGTTTGCAAAAGATGGGGAAACATAAAAATGTTTATTGTGATAAATGTGGACTCCCAGAAACGGTAGAGCATATTCTTTTAAGATGTGTTGCATTTGAAAGAGAACAATTTCAGCTATCTCAAGAAATATAATTGATGGGAATTAATCTCTGCAGGTGCTAATAGGAAATGGGTAAATGCGATCAAGAGTATATGAGGAAATGTTGAAGTATCTAAAAAAGATAGGAATAATGGATAGATATAAATCTTTTTATTATATTTTAGTAAGAATACTTATTCACGACGGTCACGCTCATTTATGATTTGATGAAATAGGACACTGTATCAGTTTCTTAAATGTTTCAAAGGATCAAGAACACATAATATTCATAATTCTCTGTTGTTGTTTCAGACTGGGACATCTGACACAAAACAGGGAATATGTGTAATAGGAGGACCCCGAAGCGCTCAGTACCACCTCCTTCCTCACGTTTTATTGTTATTTACTTTACCATTTGAGCATGAAAATGTTTTTTTTTTTTAAAGCATAACACATCAAATGTTGTGATATTTGTATAGAGGGAATGCACGTGACAGTGTGATTATCGCAAAAAACACACAAAACCCCCATGGACATCCCTCTGGCCCCCTCCGGACTTGATAATAGCGTGTTATTTTCTCACTAAACTACTGCCGCTGCTGCTTCTGCTACTGATTGCTTTTAGAGGGAAAAGCTGCCCAACACTGCTGGTCTAGGATCTGTTTTCTTCGTAATAATATTGTTCGCGAAAAAGAGTTGTCAAAAGATCCAGTGCGTATCTGTATTTGTACTCGTCAAATGATTCAATTTCCAATGTGTTTTTCCTTTGCTGAGTAATGTAGCCAATCACAGACATGTTTGTTGATCTCTTGAACGCATCGGCCAATCACAGGTGTTTGCGTTAGAATCCACTCACCGCTCAAGTTTTGTGCTCAGTTCTGCATGTGCGCTCATCCTCTCTAAATGTGGATATTGTGTAAATAAGAGATTAATTGACTGTTCGCAAAGACCCGCCCCCTTTAGTTACTGTCGCTATGTCGACAAGCTGCGCTCTCACGCCACACATCATGTTCTCACGCAGTGAAAAACACATCGCAGAGCAAAGAGGATACTGACAACGCACTGACAGACAGGACAGAGCAGATTACTTTTAATATGAAAAAAGTCTCAACAATAAAATTATCTTTAAAAAAAAAGAAATGTAAATAAATACCGTTTTTTGGCTCTTTAATGTTTCGTGACAGGTCGCTGTGGCGTCTCAGTTAAAGCTGCTAATGAACCGATCATCTCTTCCTTCTAGTTAATTTATAGTATCAAATAAACGTGAATGAACTTCAGAAGGAATGTTGTTTCAACCGCAGAAAGAAGTCAGTACACACCGTTTTTCAAGTCCACCGACGTACGACTCTCTTGACTGCTTTGTCGGATGGCGGATTATAATAGGTCAGATCGCCTGTCAATCAAACTCCAGGCGAAGGGTGAATTGTGTCGTCAGCTTCACTGATTATTATAATGGGACTTTGTGAGACCGCATTCACTGAATGAGTGACAGCTTTTAGTGATTATAAAGGGAGCGTTCTTTGACTGCATTTAAAGGGTTACTTCAGCGATTAGCATTAAGCTTTGGATGAGTAGAAATCTGGTAGTATATTCGAATGATCGTGCCCCCACCCCGGAAAAAATCCTCAGATGATGCAAATATCGTCATTTTGCGTCATCAGAGGAGGCTATAGACTACAGCCAGTAGAGGGAGCTATTACCAGTGTGCGTAATAGGGGGGGGGGCTCGACCCCCTCGATTAACAAACAAAAAAACTTACAAATTTGCCTAGGTAGTCAAAAAAATTTACATTTACACACAAACTGACCAGCAAACGCAACTTTCTGACGCCATCTTTTTTCCCCAGCTCAACTGTCACAGAATGGAAAGCACAGGATTGTGGGATATCAAAGGGAGTGAAGGATACATCTATGCTGCCTTCAAAAATCGATCAGATGAAGGTCTCTCAGGATACAGGAAGTGAAGCTAACATTAGATTCGGAGGTGCCTTGATGCCTTCCTGCCTTGAAATGTGTCCTCCGAAGGGAATGTTTTCCAGGTTTCGGACGCAGCCGAGATCAACGTCTTAGTTCTCAGCCACTCCCTCTATTTGCTGATTGGACTGGTTAAAATTGAGAAAACCAGAGAATATACAGCAATCCCAGACAGAGTACTGAAGGAAAATGAAAATTGAGCGGAAGTACTCAGGAGGGCAGAGCCAGGCTAGATTTCAAGCACAAAGATAAAGAACCTGTTTTTGGTCCTGTCTTGTCCGTTATCGTTGCGTTTAGCTGGTTGTGCTGCTCTTTTTAGTTAATAAACGGCTGCCAATAGATTCTGTCTCATCCTTGCTGCAACCAGCATGTGACAAAACTGGGTTTCTGGTCTTTTATGCTGGATTAAGCTGTTTTCAGCATGACTAGAGGATGAGTACTGAATCTTTGTTTAAAAGATGTTCACAGACAGGCAAATATCAGAGCTGATGATCCATCTTTATTTTCGGCATTGTGTTGGTCTTGTCAAAATAAAGTGATTCATTCTCATTATTTGGTTCACCAGGGGACTTGAATCGCCTCCATTTATATCAATTACAGCTCTGAGTTTTTATTCCCTTCAGCTGACAGGACAAAAACTGCAGCTTTAGCTATATATCTGTTGTTTGTTGTATACATGTTGGTGGAGGATGAAGTAGATTTGTTTAAAAATCCGAATCATTTTAGCGAATCGGTTCGTTTTAATGAATCAATCTAAATAACCCATTCATCGACTCGTTTTTGAGTCTGTGAGTTCACGGAAATCGAACAATTTTGCTAAATTTTCGTTAAATCTGGCTATATTGTGTAAAATATTTGTGTTTTGCCATCATTACAACAACAACAACAAAAAACTAAACAAAAAACATTCTTTCTACAGTAGGCTAATTAATAATATAGGTATTTGTTACTACAAAAGCTATATTGAAATAAAACCACTGTCTGAAAAACGTATTCTTGTTGAATAAATTAATCCAATATTCAAGAGTTTGGATACTATTTTATGTATCCAAACTTACTGTTCTACTATTTTATTTAAGTCTCTTATGCTCATCAAGCCTGCATTTATTAAAAAATTTTTTTTTAAATCCAGTAGCCTAATATTGTGAAATATTACATGATGTTCTTTTTAACATTTTATTAATCAAAGAATCTTGAATCTTGAGTATCACAGCAGGTTATAAAAATATTAATATTAATAAAATATTATTAATATAACTGTTTCCAACATTGACATCAAATCATCATATCGAAAGGATTAGTGAAGGGTCATGTGACACTGAAGACTGATAAATTCAGCTTTGATCACAGGAATACATTGAAAAAGAAAACCATTATTTTAATAACATTTCACAATATTGCTGTAAATAAATGCATAACTTGATGAGCATAAGTGACTTCTTTCATAATTCTGCATAATTGTCAAACATGGTAATAATTAAGACCGTCACCATTTAGCCAGCTTACACTTCACTTGGTGGCACTTGGGCTTAATTAACATGAACTTTGATAGAAACTCATCAGTCATTCATACATAAATACAAGTGAATTTAACATTAAGTTACTTACATTACTGCACGGTTTTGTGCAGTGCTTTGTTTGTTGTCAGTTAACATCCATTTTGTCAGCGATGCAATTTTTAATTTATGAAATGAGATTTATGAACCGCTTAAACTGATTTATGAACCGCTCGACTTCACATTGCCCAATTTGAACTTGTTCTGCCAGATCACTATTGGTTGATGTATTATACATGACAAACGTATGGAGTGAAAACAGTATCAAAACCTTTCACAAATGCACAGGAGAGATCCACATGCACGTGCACCAATCCACAAATGCAAGGGAGAGATCACATGCACGCACCAATACACAAATGCACACGAGAGATCCACACACACACAAAGCAATTTACAAATGCACGCGAGATCCACACACACAAAGCAATTTACAAATGCACGCGAGAGATCCACACACACAAAGCAACCCACAAATGCTTTATCTGTATTCTGTACCTGTAATTTAATGCACAGTACATCACGAGCATTGTTGTTCTGCCTCAGAATATGCGCTTTTGTACCTGTGGAATCTTTTGAGACTGTCGTTCCGTGGCCTTGATTCACAAATGCACAGAAGCCTATCTGTATCTGTCCAGCAAAGATGCGATACGGTGTCCTTCCTCCAGAGGGCGCTCACCGGCCTTTCCGCTGAATCTTCCAAAGGGCTAGATTCATTTCGTTTTCTAACTTGGCGAGACAACTGAAGTCTAAACATTTTTCACAAAATATCATATTCATAAATGCAAATACAGAGTAAAAACAAACCCTTTTTTTATTCTTCAACGTGAAATCTGAAAATATATAGCCATTCTGATAACAGGAAAGCATTAAAGTCTTTAACATTATTTCTGTAACTGTTAGCCATTACTAGGCTCTTTTCGCTTTTTTTTTAAAAGGATGAATGCTTCCACATAATTTTAACCAACAAAGTAAAATATTTCTTTCAAAAGTATTACCATGGGCGTCGGAAGCAAATAAAATGTGGGTGGGTCCTCTCTCAGGGTTTTTTTTTACTGGAGTAATATTAGAGACAATTTACATTAAATACAGATATACTGACGCGTTTACTAAGCGATTGATTGGGATAGACAAAATTACGGAAATCACTAAGTTCATTAATTGCGTTCATGGTGTAGGGGTAAGACGCATAGCATCAAGTTTTGACGCAAATCGATCTGAGGTTCGAATCCGGCTTTTGCCGAACTCGCTCTACTCCCTTTTACCATCACATATCAGATCGGAAAGGCATAAAACTGAAGAAAATATTAGAAAAGTGGAAATAAAGCGTCTAACATGTGTTTACTATTAGTGTTTATCGGTCATTGGTATAGGTAAACAGACATGTGCTGAATTAGAGACGATAAAAGTGAGTGGGTCCAATATCATTGGTCGTCGTTGCTCTTAAAAGTCTTGTCCCACCCACACACAATGGTTCCGACGCCCATGAGTATTACCCTCAAGTAAACAATTATGAAGCAAACCTTTACATGCAAAAGTTTAAATGTGTGATTTGCCTCAGTTGCTCCTTTTTTGGTGAATCAGATGAACCGGTTGTTGTTCATCTTTTTTTGATCTGTCCATTTACTAAAAAGCTTTATTAAGAGTTAAATAGTAAAAGTGGAAAAGGGTATATTATTTAAAACAACTAAAAAATGAGACTGAATGATATTCTCATTTCAAGGCAAAATTTATTAGAAACAACATGAAAACCACTTTAAATGTAATGGTTCAATTGCCAAACATGTTTTTTTTCATCTGTGAAAACAGATAAATCTGTGTAACAGATTTGGGTGAAAAAGGCATTGTTCACCCAAAAATGGAAATTCTGACATAATTTACTTGTCTCGCCAAGTTAGAAAACGAAATGAATCTAGCCCTTTGGAAGATTCAGCGCAAAGGCCGGTGAGCGCCCTCTGGAGGAAGGACACCGTATCGCATCTTTGCTGGACAGCTACAGATTGGCTTCTGTGCATTTGTGAATCAAGGCAACGGAACGACAGTCTCAAAAGATTCCACAGGTACAAAAGCGCATATTCTAAGGCAGAACAACAATGCAAAAGACTCGTGATGTACTGTGCATTAAACTACAGGTACAGAATACAGATAAAGCATTTGTGGGTTGCTTTGTGTGTGTGGATCTCTCGTGTGCATTTGTAAATTGCTTTGTGTGTGTGGATCTCTCACATGCATTTGTGGATTGGTGCGTGTTTGTGGATCTCTCCCGTGCATTTGTGGATTGGTGCGCGTGCATGTGGATCTTTCCCGTGCATTTGTGGATTGGTGCGTGCGGATGTGGATCTCTCCTGTGCATTTGTGGAAGGTTTTGATACTGTTTTCACTCCATAGAAAACGAAAGGGCAACACAAACATTAAATTCATTGGCTGCAGCGATGTCAAAAATGACGTCATGCTCGTGCACGCGGAGGGCAGTCGGATCCTGGCAGGCTTTTATTGTAGTGCAATTTTAATTGATAAAATTGCACTAAAATAAAAGCATACGGAAGTAGGGGCGATTTATGGGGTCCAACTTTATAGGGTCCATGGGCATCGGAAGCAAAAGAAAAGTGGGTGGGTCCTCAGAATGTTTTTACTGGAGTAGATGCCAATTACATTAAGTACAAATATACCGCTTTGCTTCCTAAATGTATAGTTCGGAAAGACAAAATTACGGAAATAGCCATATAGCTAGCGGCAATAGTGTAGGGAAAAGCAGCTTAATAATTATATTAGATAAATTAATTATATATAACAACTATATTTAATGTCAAATAACGATCTTTTTTAAAAATTGCTAACACTTAAGGCATAACCTTTTAATTGGGTTGATATAATCCCTATATTTGTGACAATATCTTGCAAATGATCATGTTTGAGTCACACACACTTCAACACTCAGCATCACAATGGTAACAAGGTTTTTTATTTTATTTATTTATTTATTTTCATTATTGATAAGACCTTTACTATTTTATTTGCTGTTGTTATTGTGGTTATACTGATAAAAAATATATAATTTAAGGCAACGAGTTTTCACAGTTGAATTGAGTAGACTGAGCAGATGTGTTTTTAACGGTGTGATTACACTCAAAAAATAGCACATTGGTTGAACATGATTTAATCGTGGACAGTGGTTCCACGTGATTACACCACATTATCTTAACAACAATGGATGATTTTTCAACCAGCTTGAAATATTTGTGTTCATTTAACATGAAAAGATAACATTCACTAAACATGATTTAAATACTTATTTTTAACTTGAATTAATGTTTTTTATTGAACTTCAATTAATCATGCTATCTTAAATTTAATCCTTGATGTTAAGCCGATATGTTTACATCACTTCCAATGAATCCCATTTAGTCAAGTTACCACTATGTTATAAATTAATGAATATCACCCGTTTTCCCCATAATTCAATGATGACTATGGAGGCAGCAAATATGTAATAAATAATTTTTACTAGGATCAGCTTAAGCAGGTGTCACACTTTCAAAAACATTTCAAACACTTAAAACACATTAAGCCAGAATTTGACAATTTATATAAAACACAAATGTGTACAGAAATGTTTTTCTTTACAATGCAAAATTAAACAAACAGGTTTACATTCCTACATGTACAACAACCCATTAATAAAAAATAGCAAAGTGTGTTTGCTTTTAATGCATTTCACAAAAAGAAAGTAACCTGCAATTCCAAAGAAAAAAAATTATATTATGTTTGGGTTATGTTTGTTCATCAGGCCTCCACAGAAGTGCAAAACTTGATCAAACTGCTTGTGTCCATCAAGCTGTCTGTAAATGTATTCTAATTCCAAAATGTGCCTGGATAATTTTTGTAAAGGAAAAGCAAACACAATGTGTGCTATGTGGAACATCTTTGAAAACTATTTAAAATACATTGTCATTCAAACGTCGATGTACAAAAAAATAAAATAAAATAATCAAATCAGTAAAGGCATTAAAAATGTGTGAACATGACCATGTTTTGACTATTTCACACAAAACAGTTTCAAAGCTCAGGGTTTTCATCAGTCCTTTAATGAGGTGTAACAAGCTTGGGCTTGAACTTTGGTGGAGAGTTTGTGTCCATCAAGCTCCAGGAACACTTTTGCAGGAGTTCAAAGGTGTATCGAGACTCCTTCGGATAACTAAGATTTAGGGAATAAATAAGCCCAATCAGCAATGCAACACCATAAGCTACATTACCAAGCCCTTCTAGTGCTGTAACTCCTTCAAGAACTACTCCAACATCCGCAGGTTCATCACCAACTTCACATCCTTCACATCTGATGACAAAAAGCATCACCATTTCTTTGAGTGCAGCTTCAGTGTTGGAAAAATCTACATCCTATAAACAGAAACAAAGTACATTAATACTAATGTACTATAAAATGTATTGTTATACACAAAATATTGTCAGAATATTCAGTCAATAATACCATGTACTCCTTGATGAGATTGTCAGGATCCTCATTTAGGTACACAAACAGGGCTTTGAGGACACACTCCTCTTAACAGGCACACTAGAGAAAATAAAGAAAATTAGCAACATGTACCAATCAACTAATACATTTTCAAGTCACACAAATCATAAGTTAGAAACAAATTATTAATTTATCTAGAAAAACAATTTTCACAGTTATCATACCCGTGTAAGTGGCACAAGAAGTTTCCTTATCCTTTGTTCCTCAGCTCCACCTCTCTTGGCAAAGATCCTCAGAAGACTTGGAGTGTGTTCATCCAGCTTTGAGAAGAATTTTGAAATTAAGGCAACAGTTGTTACCCATGCAAATTCAGCACAAACCTAAAACACAAAGAGAAAAACACCAAAACTTTAATGTATGCCCAAAAGCTAGCTAGCCTATGTGTTCTAACTTGCTTATATGCATTTTATCTCCCAGCCCTAATGGCTATTCTATCATAAAAGCAGTAGTATCAACAGACATGAAATCACAATGATGCAAATGGATGGACATACAAGTTAACTGTTTGTTTGAGGTTTGATTTGAGTTGTTTGCATGGTGATCTCTTTCAGGCATAAACAATTGTGCATTCTGTCATAAATACATTAGTATAAACCTACATAATAAAGCAGTTGGCTAATATTGTTTTAATAACACCAATGCAAATAGATGGGACACGTACCTGTTTGTTTGCCGTTTAATTCAGCTGATAACACAGCGATCTCTTTCAGGCATTAAAGCTGGCAATCTGTCAAATACATAAGTGTCAACAAGGCGTATGCAGCGTCATCAGCGTTGCCATATTATAATAATCACAATACATGTGTTATGATACAATATTATTGCAGTATTAATTATATTGCAATACATTACCCGTTTTGAAATAGACTCATTTTACAACCCTCTAGAGAAAAGCAGATGAGTTTTTTTATTTTTATAAATATGTTCAGACCATCTCTGGGTCTGGCAGAGGCACTTTAGTTTAGCTTAGCACAGATCACTGAATCGTATTAGTCCAGTAGCATCTTGCGCTTAAATTACCAAATAGTTTCAATAATTTTCCTATTTAAAGCTTCACTCTTCTGTAGTTACATTGTGTTCAAAAACATTTTTGAGCTAGATGCTACTAGACCAATTGGATTTAATGAAAACTAAAAGTGCCCCACCAGACCTAGAGATTAGCTGGACAGATTAAAAATGGTCAAATTCATGTTTTTCTCTATGGGAGTTGTAAATGAGACCATTTAATAAAAATAAAAACACTGTAGGTAGTGGTTACAGTCAGTAGCCTATTTATATTAGTTTATACAACTTTAAAATGTGTGTGGTTCTGCAAGACACAAATAACAAATATTAATAACTAAAAATTATTAGCCATACATACCATTCTAGCAACCAAAAGCGCAAATACCCATTATTGATATTATTATTAACAATATTCAGTAACCAATAATAATTGTCATTAATGCTTTAAAAACGCACTGAACCATCAACCACACAACACAACATTGCTATAATATCTTTGATCGATGCCATGAAAATGAACAGAGTGCAAAGACAGATGATTAAACTAACAAACATGTGCAAACTTAACACATACCTTTTCGTTTGATGTTTAATTCTGTTAATGGCGCGGGCTGCGCGGTGATCTCTTTCAGGCATAAAATCGTGGATTCTGTCATAAATTCATCCGTACCAGTGAGTCGACATAATAAAACAGTTGTTAAAATTGTTTCTAATCAGACTGATGCAAATGGACGAAAAATTTACCTGTTTGTTTGCCGTTTAATTCAGTTGTTGGCGCGGTCATCTAGGCTTAAAATAGTGCAATCAGGCCATAAATACATAACGTTCAACCAATATAATAAAACTGTTGGCTAATATTTTTTCTAACAACACTGATGCAAATGGATAGATGAGTAAAGTTAACAGTTACCTGTTCGTGTGCTGTTTAATACAGTTTATGGCGCGGCCATCTCATTTAGGCTTACAATCGTGGATTCTGTCATAATAACACATTAGTATCAACCGACATCATAAAACAGTTTGATAATATTGTTTCTAATAACAGTGATGGAAATGGATGAACACGTACCTGTTTGTTTTAAGCTTATATTCCAGTTAATGGCGTGTTGATTTATTTGAGACATGCGCAGCATTAACGTATTTTATGAATGTTGCCGCCAGGATATGCAAATTGCGTCACAACAAATTTCCGCTTCCTTTTGGTTGAGAATGTGGTTTGTTTTCAGGCTGTTTTGAGATTCAGTCCGGCTGACTTTATAAAAACACACATTTTATATGTGTGATTGACTTTACTAAACATTATTTGTATCAGTCTGATTTAACAGAAATTTGAGACAAATAACAAACCTAAAAACACCAATAACCATTTAATTGCACTTCTATAATTATAATCAAGCTATAAATTAATAAACAAAAATATTTAAAATAAATTATAAATATCATGTAAGTTATTATATATTTTTTTTAATTCAGTCAACAGTTTGACTGAGCTAAAAGTGATTGAAACATGTACTTTTAAAATGAAAACTTTATGTCTAACCAACGAGTGACAGTTTTAAGTCAGTTTAACATGACACAATCATGTTGAAATGAAAAATAGCCAAAATGGCATTAATTCAACATGAATTGTTCAGGTAAAGTGAACAAAGCTGAAAAATCATTTTTTGAGTGTAGACGTCCATCAGATTTTGCACAATCTACCGGTCCTTAATCATCCGCTGATGATGAGAGTCCAACATGATCTAAAACAGACACTACAGTAACTGATGAGAAGAGGAAAACAGCATCCTGCAAGCTTTTGAAACTGCGCATAACACGATACACATAGTCTCCTTTTTAGCTGTCTTTTAACTATTATAGTAGGCTATATAAGGACAAAAACCTGAACTTTAACTATTGGCTTTACATCGCTATATAGGCTACATAATCACAGATGGGAAATTCCTGGATCAATAACCCGTGAGCTAAACGCAGTTACTACACAAATAGCACCTAGTAACGTGGGAGAAGCAGATAGACTTATGTTTTCCTTAAAACAAGCTTCCATCCGCAGTGGAAAAATACACTCATCTCTCTGAGCAGAGACAGAGCCGAAGGGTGCACAACCCGAGAAGCGTCATCACACTTAACTTCACACATCACTGCTGTCCTGACAGTTATACCACAACACTTAATTTAAGAAAATGTCTTTTTGCATAGTTTTTATGCCTTTTTATTATGAAAAAAACAACCCCCAGTTATACAGTGACTTTTCCTGTCTCAATTATTTATTTACTCATATTTTCTGTAAAATGAAACACATATTCATAATAAATGGCTTAAATTGTAGATGTAGGTCTTCTTTAGGCTATCACTTAAACACTTAGACAGTAAAATAGGCTACTATTTTGTATTTTACATCATTTTATTGACGTATGCATTCAATTCCTCAGTGCAAAGTAATCAACTTCCACAAAAAATATAAAGCATGAAATGATAAGAACCTTTTAATTAGGCCTATATATATATTATAGGCTAAACTACCTCTAATCATACATATAAATCATGTGAAACTATAGTTAATTTTTCACAGTTTTCATCATTTACCGTGTCCCTGACGTCATCTTCCACCAGAATGTATTTCTCGAAATGACATCATCTATTTTTTCCTGCTTGAATTCAATGAAGTAAGCTTTAACTCTCACTCCTATATTTTTTTTTATGTTATCCTGCTTGTCCCACTCTTAAAGTTCCACCGTTAGGCGTAGCCTAATTCATGTTTGTCCGCTCAAAAAAAAAAAAAGAAAAACATATCTAGATATAAAAGTTTTGTTTAGCTGTAGACGGTTCGCTAGCTTAATGTTGATCACTCAAAGAGCTACGGCTAACTTAGCTTAAAATGTTCCACCCTGTTAGATTCCAGGTCTATAAACCTAAAATGTATGTAAATATTATATTAAACAATATTTATAGGTGCAGTTGTGCATATTACTGATGGCAAACCATGCAGGACATTGACAGAAATCTCATCCACTGGTTTGGTGTTCCACCCTGTTTTTAAATAATAATTTGACAGCAATGTTAAATGTTTTGCGTATGTATGTCTTATTTTAGGAGGTGAGGAGCATTAACAGCATATACAGTGTGTTTTTAAACACAAACAACAAATGAAAACACTTCATTACACCAGTGATCAGATGTTTTAAAGTCACCATGAAATCAACATGAACTATCTGAAATTACTGTTATTGACCTTACAAGAGTATCATGAGACCCTGCAAGTTAAGATGAATGGAAAGTAAGCACAGACAATGCAAGCTTTGTCAAATAAATATATAAGTCCTATATGCTGATGATAGAGCTATCTGGAAAATAATACACCTGATAATATTACACATTTTTCCCTAAATATGTCAAGTGTTGAATTTCACTAAGGAAGGTTGGTCAACGTTATCGTTTCACTAGAACAAAAAAACAGGCTTTTCAATAATTATGGCCTTTACGGCTCCTCATGTCCCACCCACATACACTGGTTCCGACCATAGACTGTAGAAAAAATCCGTAGTGTCCGTGACATCTCCCATAGGATTCTGAAGAGCCGTTCTGAAGCCTAAAGTAGAGTCGAGCTGGGCGTCGCCATCTTAGCAGTCATCGCACATCACTCCTGGATAACAGACAATGGGAAAGGAGGCGGGACGTGGGCGGAGCTGAGATGAGTGAATTTACATTTACAACTTTGTTTTTACCGATACAGACGAAAATAAAAAGACTGCTTCAAACAAAGCTCAGCTTTGAAAAGAGAAAAGATACAGGGCAAGAGAAGGAGACTGGGGAAAAAGAAAGAGAGAAGATGATGGCGATGAGACAGAAAGAGCCGGTAGCCCACTGTGCTCAGAATAGAAAAAGCATTAGCCAACAATATATTCCTAATTGCTACACATAATGTGATTCTTGTCTGTGAAATCCAGGCTAAAGTCTCATAATCTAATATTGAGATTAGGAGCATCAAATTTTGATTTCACTCATTGGTTATATTTTCACATTGATTTCTATCTTTGACATGATCTTACTCATTCAACATTAAATATATCAAGGTTATATGTTCAAATAATGCTCTTTACATAATGTAAATCACAAAAATTAACTTTAGCTAGGTTTTCAAAGACGGAATCACACATATGTCGTCTTTGGCTCAATTTAACAACAAAACAACCACCTAATAATTATATTAGTTGTATTGTTGCTTGGCTTAGATATTCTGTTTCAGAAGATTCTACTTACTGTGCTGTTTGTATGGCATTCAGCAAAAAAACTACAAACAAAATTTTCATTAAGGCCATTTCTCTTGAGTATGTTATTGTGTTTTGTCAATAATAAACATAAACACCTCTTCTGATTTTCTAATTTGGATTTTTTCAACATTTAACCAGATTCTCATTTATAAAAATCTGTTGTCTTCTTAAAATAATTTATACTGCACACTGACATGGTTTTAAAGCTACAGTTATCTGATTCTTTGATTTTCTTATGTCTTAAAATGCATATGTAAAGGAGGGAAATGTTTTTTTTTCAAACCCTCCAAAATTCATATTTGGACCTCGGTATTTAGAAAATCCTGGGTACGGCCCTGTGTGCATAAATAATAGTTAATAAGCTTGACCTCCGTCTTAATGCTGAAACACAGTTATCTTTATGTAAGCCAAGGAGTGTGCACCTCAGTTTAACACAAAACTCGTGAATATGCATGTTAGCTCCGCCCAGTGTCACCTGACCCCACCCCCTACACTGTGACGTGGTAACAGTTGAAACCGTGCCTCTGTTTATGGCCACACCCACTGATGAGGTATCGCCTATATTAGCTCATCAGTGGGTGTGGCTGCAGGGACATAAACTGGGTTGAAGAGAAGAGAAGAGTCGCTCGCGCTCATCCGCACTTGCTCTCAGTATTGAGACGGATATACTGCAATAATGTTTCACACACTCTCGGTTAAAATCATTGTCTTTATAGGGGAAATCATGATTCGGATCATGTTTCTCTCTCATCTAAGCGTTGCGCTGAAAGGTAAGCACAGAGCTCACTTCTTTCTGATCCATCTACAAATGTAGAAACTAAATCTGTTTGCTTTCAGGTTTTGTTTTAAACAGTTTCATCAATCATATCTTCGACTGTTGTTCCATACGCAGGGAACGGATATTTCCCTCTATATTCAGGCATTATATGAGCAGTTTCTGTTCGAGCTCACAGAAAGTGCTAGATCTGCTTACAGAACATAAAGAGGAAGATATATATGAGCCATTTCAGAAAGCAGAAGAAACTGTTTGTTTATAAGCTTGCGTTAATGTGGGACGGGGTTATTATCTATTGTCAATGCGTAATTAACGCTTGTTTGTTCATTAATAGTTGACCTGCATTACCGTTCATTTAAAATGTATTAGAGTAGCATACCTTCAGGGATTTTAAAATCAAATGGAAGACTTTTTAAGACCTACACACACACACACACACACACACAATTTGAGCGGGAGTAAGGTCTGATGGCATCAAACTATAAATGTACTGTTTAAAGCAATAACTTTAAAGTTCAAATAGCCGAAAGGTTGTGACAAAATCAAAATGTTTTATAAAATGATATGCCTTACATTTAATATTTTATTTTTTAAATAAAAAGGAATTAAAACTTGTATAGGGCATATTATTATATTAGGTTACACAATTATAAATGATTCAAATATTTACTGTCATCCGGCACAAGATGCATGAGGGTCGAAATGATATGTATTATAATGTAGGCTATATCCCACATGTTTTCCCTCGGGATTGGGAGTTCAAACGCGTTTCATGGATTAAGCACATTATAAACTCTATTTGTGAGACCGCACACTGTAAAAAGAAAGTGCGTGAAATACTGTATATTCATAGTGTTTTATAGACCTAATTGTAAAACATTAATATTTAAAAGGTTTATTATTTAAAAAAACGACTATAAATACTTTTTTTGCATAAGAAAGGTTAATACAGATAAAAGGTACAGGAGCTTATATATATATAGGCCTACACTCACCTAAAGGATTATTAGGAACACCTGTTCAATTTCTCATTAATGCAATTATCTAATCAACCAATCACATGGCAGTCGCTTCAATGCATTTAGGGGTGTGGTCCTGGTCAAGACAATCTCCTGAACTCCAAACTGAATGTCAGAATGGGAAAGAAAGCCCTATGAAAGTGAAAGTGCCCTTTCGATCACCTCAATGACCCCACGTAAGGTTAAGGTTAAGGTCTTACCTTTCTGTTCTGCGGTCTGGGGTGACGGGAAGGGGAGCTTCTATGATATTAGACTGCGGTATAATAAAAGATAATGAATTTCAATCCTGAACC
>CM040919.1:36727907-36800407 GCA_023029165.1 Gobiocypris rarus | reverse complement strand
AAGAAGGATCTGAAGTGCCGGTGTTTCGGCTACAAAAAACCCGCCGAACTGATCCAGAATCAGCCCGATTTTTATCCACTCCCCAAACCCATTTTTGAGGACATTCTAAAACGCTTAACGTGAAAAACGCTTAACGTGGGTTACTGTACCAAGACAGTGTTATTATCCGACCAAACTCGGGAAATATCATATTAATAAAGTAGGCCTATACTATGTACAAAACATCTGATGAGCCCAGAATATGAACGCAACGCGTTTAATTACACGTTAAGCGTTTTCTTATAATGGTTTTCTATGGGAGGAAAACGCTTAACGTGTAATTAAACGCGTTGCGTTCATATTCTGGGCTCATGAGATTTTTTGTACATAGTATACTTTATTAATATGATATTTCCTGAGTTTGGTCGGATAATAACACTGTCTTGGTACATTAAGCCACGTTAAGCGTTTTCTTATAATGGTTTTCTATGGGAGGAAAACGCTTAACGTGTAATTAAACGCGTTGCGTTCATATTCTGGGCTCATCAGATGTTTTGTACATAGTATACTTTATTAATATGATATTTCCTGAGTTTGGTCGGATAATAACACTGTCTTGGTACAGTAAGCCACGTTAAGCGTTTTTCACGTTAAGCGTTTTAGAATGTCCCATTTTTGACCGCAAAATAGATTGCGAAACCGCCCAATATGGCCCCGGGTACGCGCGAGGCTCTAGGCTCGACATTTTATTTGAATAAAAACCATTGTCAAATACACTGAAGCAGTTCTTCACTAAAACCTGTCAAAATAAACGCTGGGTTTACTAGAAGAAATTGTGACAAAATAGGCTTTACATTTGGCATACAATAGAACTTGTAAAAATAATAATAATACCAACATTAATACATAATTTAATACATCATTTAGTAAATCTCTACTTTGCAGCACATTGCTAAACAATAAAAGGATAAAACTTTGTTACATTTTATTTGATTACCACCATTTTTGACAATATATTTATTAAATCATCAAAAGAAATGTCATAGGTCTCTATTATTCTTAAACATTTTAATAAATTAAGGATAAAAATAAGTTGTTAATCTAATTTATAATAATGTATTGAATTTAGTTGATTAGACATGTTTTATTGAAATTTTAATAAACAAAACAAACAAATGGTTTTAAGTTTGTTATAAAAAGCATTTCCACCAAAAATAAAATAAATTAAGTCATTAAACGGCCATAAAAATAATAATATATGGATAATATGCCCCAACACCTGTGATGAGACGACTCGACGCCAGCGCTGTTATGGCCTAAAATAATACATGATTGATTAACTTTTTCTAACATTTTTCAATGTACATTTATAAAATGCACTTTCTGTAAAGCTGCTTTGAAACAAAGTGTATTGTGAAAAGCGCTATACAAATATATTTGAATTGAATTGAATTAATAATAACCCTAATTTAATACAGTTAAAGGCTGGGATACACTACATGATTTTTAAAATCTGAACATGTTTTTGAAACACTAGGCATCATACACTTGCCGACTTTGTAAATGGTTACAGAGAAAAGCATGAGTTTTTCCATTAATGAAACACGTACTGTTGTTCAAAGAAGCCCGTGCTCTGGTGTGCACTCTTAGAAATCAGCGCTACGTATTTGGAACCCCTAAAAGGTTCTATATAGAACCCTTTAGAGTTCTTTGTAACCAGTGGAAAAATGTATCATAGAAGAAGATTTATGTTTGAGTTCACACAGAAGTCAAACATCTGTTTTTATCATACAAAAACAGCTCTAAGCAGGAAGTCGCGGACAGTTTGGAGAACCAAAGGTGTCGTGGGGACCATTCCCAGCAAGCAATAGCCGTCATTTCACCGTCTAGGTTAACTATAGACCCGATATAGCCCGGCTATGAGTAACCCACTTTTAGCCAAAATAACCTTGAATTTGGTTAAAAGTAATTTTTGCCCAAATAATTTCTGAGACGTATGATATTCCATCATGTAAGCAAAGTGAAGAGTGATTACAAGGTGTTTGGTTTCATTTCTTTCATGTTTTATGCGTATAGGCTGTGCATAGCCACAATTTAGCTCCTATATAGACCGGCTATTTGCAGCCCACTTGTAGCCAAAACTGATTCATTGTAGTTTTTGGCAATGTAGCACAATGATATGGTTGATAATCCCATAATGTTCGCTATGTCAATAATATCTGCAAGATGTGTCATGGTCATGGTCTATCTGGGCTACGTGTAGTCTGCTTTTAGCCCACCCGCAGTTTTAAACATATTAATTAGTATTATAATTAACATTCACTTAAAATGTAAGACAGTCAAATAATATCGTAGATCGTATATATTATTTGTCTCTCTTCCATTTTAAGTTAAATATAAAAATGAGATTACAACTCTCAACCGCTAGATGGCAACTGTAGCCTGGATTACTGGCAACGCCAGATCTCGCGATAAACATTTCTGTTTTGAGTGAATTTTTTTACACACGAGGAGGAGAACAACAACGGGCAACAGCAAACGTTAAAGGACATTCTTTGGCCTTGTAAGTATCTGTGTTTTCGTTTATACATGTGTTCATTATATTATTTGTTATTGTGTAGGAACCGTGATATTTTAGCTAGTAACATTGTAGAATAAGCCATGTTGTGGTTAGCTTAACATGCTACATGTATCTGTAGCCTCAAGTCGATAAACAAGAAGCAAGTGCATATTATAATTTGTTATGAAAGCCACAAATATGCTTTTACTTTTTAGATCATTATATGAAAATATGAGTCTTTGACTTGGCAAGGCAAAGTTGTATAGCACATTTCAACAAGCCATAAGTGCTTTACATAAAACATAAAAACAACATTGGGCAATGTAAAAAGACAATATAAGAAGACATTTAAAAAACACTTTAAAATTGCTCAATAGAAAATAAAAACATGATAAAACAGAGTAAAAGTATACATCAGTATTCCTTCCCAGTTAATAAAAGGCAGCGGCAAACAGTAATGTCTTAACTTGATTTAAAAGAATTAAGAGTTGCAGCAGAACTGCAGTTTTTCTGTGAGTTTGTTCCAGATATATTGTACATAAAAACAGAATTCTGCTTCTCCATGTTTAGTTTTGACTCTGGGGACAGAAAGCAGACCTGTCCTAAATGACCTGAGAGGATGGTTCATAATGCAGCAGAAGATCAGAAATTTACTTTGGCCCTTAACCATTCCTTGCTTTAAAAGCCAGCAGTGGTATTTTGAAATCAATTCTTTGACAGACAGGAAGCCAGTGTAAAAAACTCAGAACTGGAGTGCGGGATCCACTTTCTTGGATTTTAAGACATTAGAAATTATCCAGCAATCAGTCAACAAAGCACAATAATGAATATACAGAACAGAACAGAACACACAGCACATTGCACAGTGCACACACACACACACACACACACACACACACACACACACACACACACACACACACAAAAATCAGCTTTCCTAATTTTCTATCTCGTTCTAATGCAAAATGGTGGCTAAAATATATTTTAAACCCAAAAATGAAAATCTGTCATCATTTACTCACCCTCAAGTTGTTTCTTTCGTCTGTTGAACACAAAATAAGATATTTTGAAGAATCT
This sequence comes from Gobiocypris rarus, assembly GCA_023029165.1. Classification (NCBI taxonomy): domain Eukaryota; kingdom Metazoa; phylum Chordata; class Actinopteri; order Cypriniformes; family Gobionidae; genus Gobiocypris; species Gobiocypris rarus. Next base: position 36,796,791 of record CM040919.1, on the reverse strand, counting down.
GTGTAATCAAATGGTTTATGGACCCCACTGACTTCCATCGTATTTATTTTCCTACAATGAAAGTCAATGGCTATCAAATGTCTGGTTATCAACATTCTTCAAAATATATATTTTTGTATGTTCAACAGAAGAAAGAAACCCATACAGGTTTGGAACAACTTGAGGGTGAGTAAATGATGACTATCTCTTTAAACATGTCACATACACGTATCTTAACCTTTTAATGCCCAGCTCTAGTGTGCATACAAGCAAAGAGAATGACTTTGTCACAATTACTGTAAATAAAGTAAAAATGATGTCAACAATGCTTTTCTTGTGTAATGTTCTGTTTCTTATTTGGCAGATGCTGTGATGACCGACTTCCCAGCGGCAACAGAGTTTGAGTTAAGGAATGCAATAAAGCCAACAATGTTTTATAAACCAACAAAAGGGTTACGTTTTTATTTTGTCATTCTTTATAAATGTTTCTATTTTTATTTGATGTTGTTAATATTCCATATTTCTTATCCTAATTTTATATTTAATTGTATTTTTAACATTTTGTTTGTTCATTTTTATGTTTTGATCTTTTTGTATTATCTTAAGTTGTCTATGTTGTTAATGTTCTTTTCTAAATAAAACCTTTATATTTAATTTGTTTGGATGGATTGTTATTATTGAGAACCTGTTATATTTGAGTGGAAAGAATTCTTTGGCTATTTTGTCATCTGTTAGATGTGTATATATATATATATATATATATATATATATATATATATATATATATATATATATATATATATATATATATATATATATATATATATATATAGTAGTCATTCGTTAGTCTATTTGATGACTGTCTATTCTTGGGCTATGATTAGACGTCTATTAGATTTTCACTGACAGCCCAAATTCAGCCTTGTTTTAGCCTAGACCCATATATGCTGTCTATTAGACGTATATATGTAGTCGTTCAATAGTCTAATCTTGGGCTATGATTGGACGTCTATTCTTTAGGCTATGATTAGACGTCTATTAGATTTTCACTGACAGCCCAAATTTAGCCTTGTTTTAGCCTAGACGTCTGGGCTATGTTTGACTGCTATTAGACGTCTTTTAGACGCAAAATTGCTTGCTGGGATACTTCTGCAAGATGTGTCATGGTCATGGTCTATCTGGGCTATGTGTAGTCTGCTTTTAGCCCACCTGCAGTACACATATTAATTAGTATTATAATTAGCATTCACTTAGAATGTAAGACAGTCAAATAATATCGTAGATCGTTTATATTATTTGTCTCTCTTCCATTTTAAGTTAAATATAAAAATGCGATTACAACTCTCAACCGCTAGATGGCAACTGTAGCCTGGACTACTGGCAATCTCGCGATAAACATTTCTGTTTTGAGTGAATTTTTTTTACACACGAGGAGGAGAACAACAACGGGCAACAGCAAACGTTAAAGGACATTCTTTGGCCTTGTAAGTATCTGTGTTTTCGTTTATACATGTGTTCATTATATTATTTGTTATTGTGTAGGAACCCTGATATTTTAGCTAGTAACATTGTAGAATAAGCCATGTTGTGGTTAGCTTAACATGCTACATGTATCTGTAGCCTACGTTAGGTACCTTCAAGTCGATAAACAAGAAGCATGTGCATATATCATAATTTGTTATGAAAGCCACAAATATGCTTTTACTCTTTGCATCATTATATGAAAATGAGTCTTTGACTTTGAGTTGTATAGCACATTTCAAAAAGCCATAAGTGCTTTACATAAAACATAAAAACAACATTGGGTAATGTAAAAAGAAGACATTTAAAAAACACTTTAAAATTGCTCAATAGAAAATAAAAACATGATAAAACAGGAGAGTAAAAGTATAAATCAGTATTCCTTCCCATTTAATAAAAGGCAGCAAACAGTAATGTCTTAACTTGATTTAAAAGAATTAAGAGTTGCAGCAGAACTGCAGTTTTTCTGTGAGTTTGTTCCAGATATATTGTAGATAAAAACTGAATTCTGCTTCTCCATGTTTAGTTTTGACTCTGGGGACAGAAAGGAGACCTGTCCCAAATGACCTGAGAGGATGGTTCATAATGCAGCAGAAGATCAGAAATTTACTTTGGCCCTTAACCATTCCTTGCTTTAAAAGCCAGCAGTGGTATTTTGAAATCAATTCTTTGACAGACAGGAAGCCAGTGTAAAAAACTCAGAACAGGAGTGCCGTGATCCACTTTCTGGGATTTTAAGACATTAGGTTGACTGGAAATTATCCAGCAATCAGTCAACAAAGCACAATAATGAATATACAGAACAGAACACACACATGCACAGTACACACACACACACACACACACACACAAGAATAAAATCACCTTTCCTAATTGTCTATCTCGTTCTAATGCGAAATGGTGGCTAAAACATATTTTAAAGACAAAATGAAAATCTATCATTTACTCACCTTCAAGTTGTTTCTTTCGTCTGTTGAACACAAAATAAGTTATTTTGAAGAATCTGTGTAATCAAACGGTTTATGGACCTCACTGACTTCCATAATATTTATTTTCCTACAATGAAAGTCAATGACTATCAAATGTCTGGTTATCAACATTCTTCAAAATATATATTTTTGTATGTTCAACAGAAGAAAGAAACCCATACAGGTTTGGAACAACTTGAGGGTGAGTAAATGATGACTATCTCTTTAAACATGTCACATACACGTATCTTAACCTTTTAATGCCCAGCTCTAGTGTGCATACAAGCAAAAGAGAATGACTTTGTCACAATTACTGTAAATAAAGTAAAAATGATGTCAACAATGCTTTTCTTGTGTAATGTTTTGTTTCTTATTTGGCAGATGCTGTGATGACCGACTTCCCAGCGGCAACAGAGTTTGAGTTAAGGAATGCAATAAAGCCAACAATGTTTTATAAACCAACAAAAGGCTTACGTTTTTATTTTCTCATTCTTTGTATGAAAAAAAAAAAGATATTTTGAAGAATCTGGGTAATCATAAAAAAAAAATTTTTTTTTTTTTATTATTTTACGTTGTTAATATTCCATATTTCTTATCCTAATTTTATATTTAATTGTATTTTTAACATTTTGTTTGTTCATTTTTATGTTTTGATCTTTTTGTATTATCTTAAGTTGTCTATGTTGTTAATGTTTTTTTAAAAATAAAACCTTTATATTTAATTTGTTTGGATGGATTGTTATTATTGAGAACCTGTTATATTTGAGTGGAAAGAATTTAGCTGTTTTGTTATCTGTTAGATGTGTATATATATACACTAGTGGTCATTCGTTAGCCATCTATTTGATGACTGGTCTATTTTGGGCTATGATTAGACGTCTATTAGATTTTCACTGACAGCCCAAATTTAGCCTTGTTTTAGCCTAGACTTCTGGGCTATGTTTTAACGGCTATTAGACGCCTTTTAGACGCAAAATTGCTTGCTGGGTATATATTTATCTCATTATGTGTAGTCAATCAATATCACCGAAGACCGCCATTTCAGTTTTTCTCCTTCAAAAATCAAAATGTGGTATTAAGTTACTACAACAGTTTAATAAACAATTATTTAATTACAACTTCAAAATATAGCAGAATAATGTAATATATGAATGAATAACTGACGTGGGCTGTCAATCACTGAGACGCACTTCATTTCAAAAGCCGCTAAGTCCCACATACTATGGAAATAGAGACATATTATATAAAAATAAATCTGTTTTCTTCTCTAAATGGGTTGAGAGACAGATTGTTTTTGTGATCCAGCTGTTTTACAGTAATGGGCAGCTTATGTCCTATTCATTATTCTTAAATTCAAATAAATTTCCAGCCACTCCAAAAGAATATGCTATAATATTTGATGCTATACCAACAGGTGTCATAATGCTATTCAAATGTGCTCAACCAAACTCACCTCCTGTTTCTCTCCCCAATCCTATAGATGCAAAAATAGGGAAATCTGTCTGACACAAAACAGTAATAGGAATATTCATAAATTATTTCAAAGAGATTGCAGATCTGTTCCACATGTTGTTTCTTATTGGAATAACTTTGTAAAGTCAATTGGAAAAGAGTATGGACAATTCCCAATACGTTTTTAATAACAAACAAGGTAAAAGAAGTATCATTCATAAATACTATCCTGTAAACCATTACATGACCAGATTGAAAAGGGACATTGATTTAAACTGCTCATTTTGTGGAAGTCACCCAGAGACCGTTCAGCACCTTTTCTGGATCTGCTCTTACTTCAGCAGATTTATTATTGAACAGCTTCACAAGAACTTCACTTTAAAATGGGGAAATATGGTATTTTGCTTTTTCAGAAGGCAAAGAAAAGAGGATGTGTATTTTATTATAAACTTGTTAATTATTTTGGCAAAATTTTACTTGCACAAATGTAAATATAGTGACCAAAAACCTGCCTTTAAACATTTTTATAAGGAAACTCTGTCCTATATAAAACGTATAAGTGCTTCAATTAACAAAAGGCTATTAAAACAATAACTATTTGTACTACATACAATTTGTTTGAATGTGTATATAAATATATACCCCTGGCATATTGTATATTTTCTTGTTCTGTGTACAGTTTGTATTCTTGAACTTTTGTACAATAAAAAGAAGAAAAAAGCATGTTACGTCCTAGGGAGCGGTCAGGTGTTGTAGCTGACCACCTGTGATCGGATCACCAAAATGCATCTTCATACCGGATAGAAACGGGCTTCTCTTCCGGGAGAATCCCGGAGATCCCAGCGGGAGAGGTGGATATCTGTATAAACAGAGACTTCTTATAAATCAATGCATTGGCTTTAAGTTGGTTCAGTGATGTTAAATAATATTGTTTACTTTGATAAAACCAATTCATTTAGATTAATTTATATTTTTTCCCATTACCACTTTTCACAGGAAAAGTGATGCTGTGGAATTGTGGAAAAATCAATATTAATTAGCATTTTGCACTGTAGCCATCATTGCCACACTCGTTTATATCCGGCCTTTGTTTAACTGATAGATTTTTTTTTTTTTATCTAATCTCTTGTTTTTAATTAGGTATAAAATATAATACACCGCTGGACAATAACCACTAAAATCTATAATATGTATTTCCTATATTTTATGACAATTTTATGATTGGTTTACGTACCTCAAACACTTGTGCATTAAAGGCACAATATGTAATTTCGCTGCTAGCGGTCTCTTATTCAAAACGGAGGCGTGTCTTGACTCTTGAGTGGGCGGAGCTTTTATTATGCCGCGAGCACTTCCGCTTCTTCCGCTCGTGTGTGTGTGTGTGTGTGTGTGTGTGGTAACGCAGCGCTGCTTTATCATATCACACACATGTGAGTGTGTTAAAGTGATGTTATAATGCGACTCTGTTATGAGACACTTGTTCACACTGCAGTGAGCGAGATCATATCAGGCGGTAAAACATGGCACTCTGTGCGGGAAATCAAGAACAGCAGATTTACACAATCAGACTAACTGTGTTGAGCTGGAGAACAATGATCAGTTTCTGTCCATCAATGATCCAAACAGTGTCTAATAAACACAGCAGATATTAAGGCGGTGCTGGGGTTTCCATGGTTACTACGAAATAAAAGGGGTAGGCTTCCCCCTCCTCCCACGGGCCACACCAGCAAACCAGCCCTATTCTTCCCAGTGGTACGAAGAGCTAAGTGGCGGCACACACCCATTCCAGATCAGTGCTGGTATTGTCCCACCAAATGTGTGCAATAAATCATCAGCGGATCCCAAAATAATTAAATCGCCAGATTCTACTGTATAACCGGGACGTCCCTGTACTAATGGTGTGAATCCTGTTTGCTTGAGGGCCAGATTATGGTGTTCTGGATGCCAGATGTGCATCTGCTGGACGGCGGTGATTTTCTAGGATGGTTTCGGCTTCTGTTAGCCCAAGTCTGATTCATTTCTGGACTGATTGTCTACTCTAGTGCACCCACAGTTGGAGCCCCGGGACTGGAGTAATCCCTGTCCCAACAAAAAATGATGTGCTCTTCTGTGTGTGTGTGTGTGTGTGTGTGTGTGTGTTGTTTGTTTTCCTCAGAGAGACACTTCCTCCACTACACGTTTACAGCCCTGACCAGAGCAGACTCATTCCCAGAGTTCAGTGCTGAAGCTGTGGTTGATGACAGGCGGATCTCACACTACAGTGATGAAGAAAGAGTCTGGATTCTGACTGAAGGCTGGACTGAAGCTCCTGCAGATCCTCCTGACCACAGAGACTGGTTCACACATCAGATCCGGACTCTGTCAGACTGCACAGACTCACAGTGCTCTGGTCAGATTCATGTTTTACTCTTATTAATCAGCACACATTATATTTACTGCACGTTTCTCATGAGTGTTGTTCTGGGATTGCAGAGCTTCATGTTCTTCAGAGAATAATTGGCTGTGAGCTGGAGAAACTTCCTGATGGATCAGTGAATCTGACTGTCTTTGATGAATATAGATTTGATGGAGAGGATTTTATATCCTTTAATTCTGACACTGCACAGTGGATTGATAAAAGCCCCAAAGCCAAAGAAACCAAAGAGGAATGGGATCGTCAAACAGGACGAAACCAGTTCCTCAAATATTTCCTTAATACATGCGTGACCAGGATCTCAGTGTTTCACAATACAGAAAAGTGTATGTTCTGATCAGATTACTTAAATTACGCCTGTCTTTGTGTGTGTGAGAGAGAGTGGGTGTACATGTTTGTGTGCAAGTGTGTGTGTGATTTCATTATGATTATTTCTTCTCCAGGTTCTCCAGATGTTCACGTCTCTGCGAGGAAAGCTCCTGATGATCCCAGTAAGCTGGTTCTGACGTGTCTGGCCACTGGTTTCTACCCCAGAGATGTTCAGATGGACATCAGACTGAACAGAAACATCCTTGAGGATCAAACATCTGGAATCAGACCAAATGATGATCAAACCTTCCAGATGAGAGCCAGTGTGAAGATCGACAGAGACCATGAAGGATCTTATGACTGTCTGCTCATTCACAGCAGCCGGACGGTTTCAGAAAAATGGAGTAAATATCAGTATAAATTCAGTCTTGAGTGAATAATGTAATAATGTAATGTAAGTAATGATGTTTCTGCATCTTTCATATTGCAGAAGAACATGATGATCTGAAATAGATTCATGTTTCTGGTCACACACATAGTTAAAGTTCCTTGATTCAGTTCAATAATGGTTTATATATATATATATCTTTATTCTGCAGATGGAAAATGTTGTGACCGTGAAACGCATCTCTACAGCAGAATCTCAGTAGACCAGAAGTAGTGGCAGCTCTCGCTCGCTCTAGTTCTCATTTTTACTGCATCTACAAACGGTGAGTTTTTCAAATTCATCATGATATTGCTTTAAGTTGTTTTTTATTAAAACTCTGAAAAATTCTCTGTTGTTGTTTCAGACTGGGACATCTGACACAAAACAGGGAATATGTGTAAAAGGAGGACCCCAGCGCTCAGTACCACCTCTATAATCCTACCTCACGTTTTATTGTTATTTACCTTACCATTTGAGCATAATGTTTAAAATGTTTAAAAGGCAGCATTGGTTTACAGTGTGATTATTGCAAAAACACACAAAACCCCATGGACATCCTCTGGCCCTCCGGACTTGATAATAGTGTGTTATTTTCTTACTAAACTACTGCGCTGCTGCTTCTGCTACTGATTGCTTTTAGAGGGAAAAGCTGCCCAACACTGCTGGTCTAGGATCTGTTTTCTTCGTAATAATATTGTTAGCGAAAAAGAGTTGTCAAAGATCCAGTGCGTATCTGAATTTGCACTTGTCAAATGATTCAATTTCCAATGTGTTTTTCCTTTGCTGAGTAATGTAGCCAATCACAGACATGTTTGTTGATCTCTTGAACGCATCGGCCAATCACAGGTGTTTGCGTTAGAATCACATGTGCGCTCATCCTCTCTAAATGTGGATATTGTGTAAATAAGAGATTAATTGACCGCGTTCGCAAAGACGCAGTGAAAAACTCACGCAGTGAAAAACACATCGCAGAGCATAGAGGATACTGACAGCGCACTGACAGACAGGACAGAGCAGGTTACTTTTTATATGAAAAAGTATCTTTTTTAAACTATAAATACCGTTTTGTGGCTCTTTAATGTTTCGTGACAGGTCGCTGTGGTGTCTCAGTTAAAGCTGCTAATGAACCGATCATCTCTTCCTTCTAGGCAGTGTTTTGGGCATGAAGGCACCTCACGAAACTAATTTCAGACAGACTTCTGAGGCAGTGTAACCGTTTAATGATCTACAGCTAAATAGAGAGAGAGCTTTGGGGAGAACTAAACACATATTTCATTACTACATTAGTCATTTCTTGCTAGAAATGACATCAGAAGTGGAAAATGTTGGTAAAACGTACATTTACAAACAAACTGACCAGCAAATGCAACTTTCGACACCATCTTTTTCCCCAGCTCAACTGTCACAGAATGGAAAGCACAGGATTGTGGGATATCAAAGGCAGTGAAGGATACATCTACAGTCCCTGACAAAAGTCTTGTCTCTTGTGTACAAATTGACATGAAGTGCCGCTGAAATATATTTCTTATAAAGATTTTTTTACAAGAAATGGCTCATTTTAATCCCAGCAGCTTTTGTAATAATGTTTCAGTGCAAAATGAAACTGTCAAAAATATTCTAATATTCACAGCTTGGTAAAGCCCATTGAGTCAATTTTTGCAAAGACATAAGTGTTGTCGCCTTGTCATATGAGCTTCACCTGTGACTAATAATGGATCAATTAGATCTCAGGTGTGTATAAAAAGAACCCCAGTGCACTAGACCTTCACATCGACTGCAACTAGACCTCTGCAAACATGCCTAAGATTCACCCTGAGACTAAAGATTATCAAGAGGCTGAAGACCAGATCCACTGCTGATGTGGCAGACACCTTCAATGTGTCTCAGCGTCAAGCACAGAGGATAAAAAGATTTGAAGAGACTGGAGACGTTTATGACAAACCCAGGTCAGGCAGACCCCGCAAGACAACTGCTCGAGAGGACCGTTTGTTGGCTCGACAATCCAAGGCCAGCCCATTTTCCACTGCAGCAGAGCTCCACGAGACCTGCTCACCTGAAGTCCCTGTGTCAACCAGAACAGTTTGTCGGATTCTGTCTCGAAATGGCCTCCATGGTCGAATCAGTCCCCAGAAGCCAGCACTAAACAAAAGACAATTGAAAAACCGTGTGGCATTTGCCAAAGCCCACAGCCTGCTAAAAGGATGGACGTTGGAAAAGTGGCAGAAGGATTTTTCAGATGAATCTTCTGTTGAATTACACCACAGTCGCCGCAAATATTGCAGGAGACCTACTGGAGCCCGCATGGATCCGAGATTCACCCAGAAAACAGTGAAGTTTGGTGGCGGAAAAATCATGGTCTGGGGTTACATCCAGTATGGGGGTGTGCGAGAGATCTGCAGGGTGGAAGGCAACATCAATAGTCTAAAATACCAAGAAATCTTAGCTACCTCTTCAGGGACGTGCAGAGAGTTCTTAAGAGGCAGGGGCTCAAATGTAAAAAGGGCAACATCTAAAAATAAATAATAATAAAAACCCACATATATATGTATGTGTGTGTGTGTGTGTGTGTGTGTGTGTGTATAGGCTATGTGTGCGGCTATGCGCGTGTGTGGAAATGTATTGATACTACATTTTAACTTTTATTTTTGCAAGAAGTCTCTTATTCTCCTTAAGCCTACATTTATTTAATCAAAAATACAGAAAAAAACGATAGCCTAATATTGTGAGATATTATTACATGTTCTTTTTAACATTTTATTAATCAAAGAATATTTCATCTTGAGTATCACAGCAGGTTATAAAAAATATTAAGCAGCACAACTGTTTCCAACATTGACGTCAAATCTATGATTTGTGAAGGGTCATGTGACCCTGAAGACTGGAGTAATGATGATAAATTCAGCTTTGATCACAGGTATACATATACTTTCAATTTTAAAGTATATTAAAATAGAAAACAATTAGCCTATTATAAAAATATTTCACAATTTTGCTGTTTTGATCAAATAAATGCAGGCTTGATGAGCATAAGAGACTTCTTTCATAATGCTGCATCATTATCAAAAATGGTAATATAATAAAGTCCTTTCATGCCACCATTTCACATAATTGGCCTGTAGGTGCCGTTGGCACTTGGCTTCATTAGCTTTGATCGTTTCATCAAATAGTAAACGTGTATCAATTTACATAAATACAAGTGAGTTTAACACTACTTACATTAATGCAACTTTTGGTGCTGCGTGGTTTTGTGCAGTGCTTTGTTTGTTGTCAGGAACATCAGGACGATTGTCAGGATGATCCATTTCGTCAGGAAATCGTTCCACAAACGTTAGTTCGTCTGTCCATGTCATTTTCAACCGATTTATGAATTAGAACAGAAAATTACCGCTCCACTTCACATTGTCCAATGGAATCTGAACTTTGCCAGATCACGAATGGTTGGTGTATATGACAAACGGCCCGGGCATTGACGATTTATGTAAAATTTAAAAATATATAAAATATAGATTTTTAATTAAATGAACACATTAGCGTTAATTACTGATGAAAAAATGTTTTGGTTTGTTTGGGGGAATGCTTTTCTCCCGTAAAGCCACAGACACTCTCTGAAAGAACCATATATGGCTCGAGAGCCGTTTCCGAACAGACTGAGGAAAATCAGCCAGTAAAACACATGCAACCCATAGCAACGGGTTATGGCAACGCCTCAGACCGACTGATATGAAAAAATAAACAGAAGTTTTTCGACTTTTGAGCAGTTTGTTAGTATAGGACACGTTGTCCTTTTTATTGACCACAAATATTATCATTGATATTTGTCTGAGAGGGGCACTTTTGATTCATTTTGATAAAGGGCAGGGGCTCGAGCACCCAAAGCCCCCCCCTCTGCACGTGCCTGTACCTCTTATATTCCCAACCATAAAAGAGGCCAAATTCTGCAGGAGGATGGTGATCCACTTCCATCTCCACATCAAAGTTCCTCAAGGCGAAGAAGATCAAGATGCTCCAGGATTGGCCAGCCCAGTCACCAGACATGAACATCATTGAGCATATGTGGGGTAGGATGAAAGAGGAAGCATGGAAGACGAAACCAAAGAATATTGATGAACTCTGGGAGGCATGCAAGACTGCTTTCTTTGCTATTCCTGATGACTTCATCAATAAATTGTATGAGTCCTTGCCAAACCGCATGGATGCAGTCCTTCAAGCTCATGGAAGTCATACAAGATATTACATTTGGATCTCACAGCACCACTACTTAATTTGCTGACATATTTTTGTATTTGCAGTAAATTTGTTCAATTTCTGTATAGGCGACAAAACTTTTGTCTTGCCAAAATTTGACCTTTCTGTCTTGATTAAATGATAAATCTTTTTCAGTGAAACTAATTTATTTCAGTGCATTAAACGTCATTTGGGAGGGTTTTAGCTTTTCATATGAGCTATTTCTAACACCAATTGATGAATTAAAAGTCAGGTTAATAGCAGGTGTTTCTACAAAATAGATAAGCGACACGACTTTTGTCACGGACTGTAGGCTGCCTTCAAAAGTCGATCAGATAAAGGTCTCTCAGGAGACAGGAAGTGAAGCCAACATTAGATTCGGAGGTGCCTTGATGCCTTCCTGCCTTGAAATGTGTCCTCCGAAGGGAATGACGCAGCCGAGATCAACGTCATAGTTCTCAGCCACTCCCTCTATTTGCTGATTGGACTGGTTAAAATTGAGAAAACCAGAGAATATACAGCAATCCCAGACGGAGTACTGAAGGAAAATGAAAATTGAGCGGAAGTACTCAGGAGGGCGGAGCCAGGCTAGATTTCAAGCACAAAGATAAAGAACCTGTTTTTGGTCCTGTCTTGTCCGTTATCGTTGCGTTTAGCTGGTTGTGCTGCTCTTTTTAGTTAATAAACGGCTGCCAATAGATTCTGTCTCATCCTTGCTGCAACCAGCATGTGACAAAACTGGGTTTCTGGTCTTTTATGCTGGATTAAGCTGTTTTCAGCATGACTAGAGGATGAGTACTGAATCTTTGTTTAAAAGATGTTCACAGACAGGCAAATATCAGAGCTGATGATCCATCTTTATTTTCGGCATTGTGTTGGTCTTGTCAAAATAAAGTGATTCATTCTCATTATTTGGTTCACCAGGGGACTTGAATCGCCTCCATTTATATCAATTACAGCTCTGAGTTTTTATTCCCTTCAGCTGACAGGACAAAAACTGCAGCTTTAGCAATAAACTACTATATCTGTTGTTTGTTGTATACATGTTGGTGGAGGATGAAGTAGATTTGTTTAAAAATCCGAATCATTTTAGCGAATCGGTTCGTTTTAATGAATCAATCTAAATAACCCATTCATCGACTCGTTTTTGAGTCTGTGAGTTCACGGAAATCGAACAATTTTGCTAAATTTTCGTTAAATCTGGCTATATTGTGTAAAATATTTGTGTTTTGCCATCATTACAACAACAACAACAAAAAAACTAAACAAAAAACATTCTTTCTACAGTAGGCTAATTAATAATATAGGTATTTGTTACTACAAAAGCTATATTGAAATAAAACCACTGTCTGAAAAACGTATTCTTGTTGAATAAATTAATCCAATATTCAAGAGTTTGGATACTATTTTATGTATCCAAACTTACTATTCTACTATTTTATTTAAGTCTCTTATGCTCATCAAGCCTGCATTTATTTTTTAAAAAAAAAAAAAAAAATCCAGTAGCCTAATATTGTGAAATATTACATGATGTTCTTTTTAACATTTTATTAATCAAAGAATCTTGAATCTTGAGTATCACAGCAGGTTATAAAAAATATTAATATTAATAAAATATTATTAATATAACTGTTTCCAACATTGACATCAAATCATCATATCGAAAGGATTAGTGAAGGGTCATGTGACACTGAAGACTGATAAATTCAGCTTTGATCACAGGAATACATTGAAAAAGAAAACCATTATTTTAATAACATTTCACAATATTGCTGTAAATAAATGCATAACTTGATGAGCATAAGTGACTTCTTTCATAATTCTGCATAATTGTCAAACATGGTAATAATTAAGACCGTCACCATTTGGCCAGCTTACACTTCACTTGGTGGCACTTGGGCTTCATTAACATGAACTTTGATAGAAACTCATCAGTCATTCATACATAAATACAAGTGAATTTAACACTAAGTTACTTACATTAATGCTGCACGGTTTTGTGCAGTGCTTTGTTTGTTGTCATCCATTTTGTCAGCGATGCAATTTTTAATTTATGAAATGAGACAAACTGCACGAAATGGTTCCACAAACGTTAGTTTGTCTGTCAATGTAATTTTGAAACTGATTTATGAACCGCTCGACTTCACATTGCCCAATTTGAACTTGTTCTGCCAGATCACTATTGGTTGATGTATTATACATGACAAACGGGCATAATATATAGATTTGTAATTGAAACGACACATTAGCATTGATTATTCATAAAAATGAAAAAACAATGTTTGAATTACCCCCCACCCCCAAGCCACAGACAACATTTATGGCTCGAGAACCGTTTCCTGAGGAAAATCAGCCAGTAAAACTATATATACATATTAGTATATATATATATATATATATATATATATATATATATATATATATATATATATATATATATATATATATATATATATATAAACGTACGCAACCCATAGCAACGCGTTATGGCAACGCCTCAGACCGACTGATATGTAAAAATAAACCGAAATTGTCCAACTTTTGAGCCTTTTTTTTCATGTTATTATAAGTCAAATTTATTTTGTTTTATTGACCACAAATATTATAATTGATATTTGTCTGAGAGCGGCACTTTTGATTAATTTTTGAAAAGGGGCAGGGGCTTGAGCACGAAACGGACTTGCCTTGGTAACGTTACTAGTTTGAGAGGGAAACGCGAGTCGGTTCAACTGAATCACTGCAAAGAACCGTTTCAAATGAACGATTCGTTCTGGAATTGGACATCACACGCTGGACGCGGATCTCATTCAGAGCCGAACCGCACTGACGGTTGATGATGACGTGAGATCCACCGGTGAACCGATTCACTTGTGAATGAACAGACTCTCATCCTGTAAGAATATGACGGAGCTTCATCGCAGATCGTCAGCCGGTACCGGCGGCTCTCCGCCCGGGATCAGCCGCTCCGGCGCCGCGGGTGGAGGCGGAGGAAAGCGCGGATTATCGCAGCCGGCTGGATGTCAGTCTCTGCTGTCGTTCACCATCCTTCTCCTGGCGTGTGTGTGTGGGTTCAGCTCCAGACTGTTCGCCGTGATCCGCTTCGAGAGCCTCATTCATGAGTTTGATCCCTGGTGAGCAACTTTCCGTCCTGTCAGATATTAGCGCGCTCTTTACTTCAAACTCCCGATAACTGTGAAAGTCCTCCTGTATTTGATCTGTTGTACTTTGTTTAATTGTCAGAACTGCAGAGAGACTGTCGGTATTGAGTCGTTTTAGATTCTCAAAACTCAGTGAGCTGTCTAGCTAAACGACATCTTTGAGCTGACTAACGGTCTGGACTGCATCTTTGAGCTGACTACCTGGACTGCATCTTTGAGCTGACTACCTGGACTGCATCTTTGAGCTGACTAAGTTAACTAGTCGGCATATGTGAGCTGACTACCTATCTGTGAGCTGACTACCTAGACTACCTATCTGTGAGCTGACTACCTAGACTACCTATCTGTGAGCTGACTACCTAGACTACCTATCTGTGAGCTGACTACCTAGACTACCTATCTGTGAGCTGACTACCTAGACTGCATCTGTGAGCTGACTACCTAGACTGCATCTTTGAGCTGACTACCTAGACTACCTATCTGTGAGCTGACTACCTAGACTGCATCTGTGAGCTGACTACCTAGACTGCATCTGTGAGCTGACTACCTAGACTGCATCTGTGAGCTGACTACCTAGACTGCATCTGTGAGCTGACTACCTAGACTGCATCTGTGAGCTGACTACCTAGACTGCATCTTTGAGCTGACTACCTAGACTACCTATCTGTGAGCTGACTACCTAGACTGCATCTGTGAGCTGACTACCTAGACTGCATCTTTGAGCTGACTACCTAGACTACCTATCTGTGAGCTGACTACCTAGACTGCATCTTTTAGCTGACTACCTAGATTGCATCTTTGAGCTGACTACCTAGATTGCATCTTTGAGCTGACTAAGTTAACTAGTCGGCATCTGTGAGCTGACTACCTAGACTACCTATCTGTGAGCTGACTTCCTAGACTACCTACCTGTGAGCTGACTACCTAGACTACCTATCTGTGAGCTGACTACCTAGACTGCATCTGTGAGCTGACTACCTAGACTACCTATCTGTGAGCTGACTACCTAGACTGCATCTTTGAGCTGACTACCTAGACTACCTATCTGTGAGCTGACTACCTAGACTGCATCTGTGAGCTGACTACCTAGACTGCATCTTTGAGCTGACTACCTAGACTACCTATCTGTGAGCTGACTACCTAGACTGCATCTTTGGGCTGACTACCTAGACTGCATCTGTGAGCTGACTACATAGACAACATCTTTGAGCTGAGCTGACTACCTAGATTGCATCTGTGAGATGACTACCTAGACGGCATCTTTGAGCTGAGCTGACTACCTAGATTGCATCTGTGAGATGACTACCTAGGCAACATCTTTGAGCTGAGCTGACTACCTAGACTGCATCTATAAGCTGACTACCTTGGCAACATCTTTGAGCTGAGCTGACTACCTAGACTGCATCTTTGAGCTGACTACCTAGACTGCATCTTTGAGCTGACTACCTAGACGGCATCTTTGAGCTGAGCTGACTACCTAGACTGCATCTTTGAGCTGACGACCTAGAGGGCATCTTTGAGCTGAGCTGACTACCTAGATTGCATCTGTGAGCTGACTACCTAGACAACATCTTTGAGCTGAGCTGACTACCTAGATTGCATCTGTGAGATGACTACTTAGACTACCTATCTGTGAGCTGACTACCTAGACTACCTATCTGTGAGCTGACTACCTAGATTGCATCTGTGAGCTGACTACCTAGACTACCTATCTGTGAGCTGACTACCTAGACTGCATCTTTGAGCTGACTACCTAGACGGTATCTGTGAGATGACTACCTAGACAACATATGTGAGCTAACTACCTAGACAACATTGAGCTAACTACCTAGACTGCATCTGTGAGCTGACTACCTAGACAACATATGTGAGCTAACTACCTAGACAACATTGAGCTAACTACCTAGACTGCATCTTTGAGCTGACTACCTAGACAACATATGTGAGCTAACTACCTAGACAACATCTGTGAGCTAACTACCTAGACTGCATCTATAAGCTGACTACCTAGACTGCATCTATAAGCTGACTACCTAGACTGCATCTATAAGCTGACTACCTAGACTGCATCTATAAGCTGACTACCTAGACGGCAGAGAAGACATTGAATCGTTCACAGTAAGACCGGGAGCATGTTTTAAGAAAGTAAGTCCTCTATCATCTTGACTTTAATGCTGAAGCTTCTAATGATCCTGATTGATTGAGAGGAATATGGATTCTGGTCGGACTCTGTGTTTGTGTTCACACGTTCATCAGACGGTTAGTGTGCCTCCCGCTGCTCGGCGAGACACCGATGGTTAACCAGTATTGATTAAGCAGCTGTTAGAAACACTGCTGTTCTCCCCGATAACACACACATATGGATTTTCGTTTCAGGCTGTGATCCACCGAGTGCCTGGATTCAATCCAGACTGTAGATTAGGGAAGTAAATCAGGTCACAGTGTAAAATACCTACTTGAGGATAATAATTTTTGTATATGAGTGCTGAAGTATTATTGGATGTTCTCCTCAGTAATAGAGTTTCACCAGTGGAATTCATGAACGAGGTCTCATCACAGAGCAGGTGAGTTTAACCTATGAGCACAGATTAATGACGTCCTGTCACAGTCATGAGAAGCTCCTTTATGAGACTGTTTATGTGCTGAAACCAGTTTATTGTGTGGTTATAGATTATAGACGGTTAATACTGCAGAGTTTTTATATTTTCAGACATGTGACCCGAGTGAGATCTTGCGATGTGCGTCTTGTGACACAATGTTTGTGTGTTTTCTTCTCTTTCAAAACTGCATACTCTGTCCTTGCATAATCCAGTGCATATAATTTGGTGAAATTATAAATATTTATTACATTATCCCCTTTTTTTGCTGAGTGCTTCATGAATTTTTTGTGTTATTCAGCAGTTTTGGGGATGTAAGCAGAGAGCGCAATGCTATAAGATAACAGCCAAGTTGATTAAAATATTTAACCCTCTTGTAATATACACTATATTGCCAAAAGTATTGGGACGCCCCCCCAAATCACTGAGTTCAGGTGTTCAATCCCTTCATGGCCACAGGTGTATAAATCAAGCACTAGGCATGCAGACGCTTCTACACACATTTGTGAAAGAATGGCTCGCTCTCAGGAGCTCAGTGAACTCAAGCGTGGGACCGGGATAGGTTGCCACCTGTGCAATAAGGCCATTCCTGAAGTTTCCTCACTACTAAATATTCCACGCTCAACTGTTAGTGGGATTATAACAAAGTGGAAGCGATTGGGAACAACAGCAACTCAGCCACGAAGTGAAATCCCAGAGCGGGGTCAGCGCATGCTGAGGGTCACAGTGCGCAGAAGTCACCAACTTTCTGCAGAGTCAATCGCTCCAGACCTCCAAACTCCTGTGGCCTTCAGATGAGCTCAGGAACAGTGCGGAGAGAGCTTCATGGAATGGGTTTCCATGGCCGAGCAGCTCATCCAAGCCTTACATCACCAAGAGCAATGCAAAGCGTGGGATGCAGTGGGGTAAAGCACGCCACCACTGGACTCTAGAGCAGTGAGACGTGTTCTCTGAGTGACCAATCATGCTTCTCTGTCTGCCAATCCCATGGATGAGTCTGGGTTTGGCGGTTGCCAGGGGAACGGGACTTGCCTGACTGCATTGTGCCAAGTGTAAAGTTTGGTGGAGGGGGGATTATGGGGTGGGGTTGTTTTTCAGGGGTTGGGCTTGACCCCTTAGTTCCAATCAATCAATCAATCAAATTTATTTATATAGCGCTTTTACAATGACGATTGTTTCAAAGCAGCTTCACAGTGTTAAACAGGACAACATTGCAACAAAATTTGATTTGGCTAGTTTAATTTGGATAGTTTATAGAATTATATATGACCAAATTAATAAATTCTATTTGTATATTTAGTTGAGTAACTTGGATCCTAATTTGAGTGTCCCCAACTGAGCAAGCCAAGCCAAAGGCGACAGTGGCAAGGAACCAAAACTCCATCAGGGCATGATGGAGAAAAATAAACCTTGGGAGAAACCAGACTCAGTCGGTGCCAGTTCTCCTCTGGCCTATTATTAACAGTGTATAATTATTACTCTGGCAACCTTGCAGGTCATAAATCATATTAGATAGGAATATTCGAAATTTTGGGTATGACGACGAGGACGGGTTCATTTAGGATGGCGCGTAGATTACACAAGAATA
Source organism: Gobiocypris rarus (assembly GCA_023029165.1). NCBI lineage: Eukaryota > Metazoa > Chordata > Actinopteri > Cypriniformes > Gobionidae > Gobiocypris > Gobiocypris rarus. Next base: position 36,778,155 of record CM040919.1, on the reverse strand, counting down.
TGAATACTTGAAAGATCGGAGTTATTGGGCTGGACGGGTTAATTGAGGATGACGTTCGGTGAGGCAAATTCAGAGGAGACACTAATGGACACGGTCTCAGCAGACACTCCAGGATGAGCTGGTCATGTCCAGATGCAGGTCCACCATCCGATCCGGACACGGCCTGGATCCGGCCGACTGCAGTAAACCTCGGGATAAACAGAGAGACTTACATTAGTGTGGATGCCACTCTTTTTATGATGTAACGAGTACATCAGGTGTTATGGGAAGTGTTCCCGGTTCCGGCTGACCTAGTTAATGCAGCCTAACAATCAGTCATTTGATTTGAATAAGAGTCATTTGATTTGAATAAGTTCCAGTGAAAGGAACTCTTAATGCTTCAGCAAGACATTTTGGACAATTTCATGCTCCCAACTTTGTGAGAACAGTTTGGGGAAGGCCCCTTCCTGTTCTTCTGTGCTTAGGTAGGTGGTACGTGTCAAAGTAACATCCACATGGATGGCAGGACCCAAGGTTTCCCAGCAGAACATTGCCCAAAGCATCACACTGCCTCCGCCGGCTCGCCTTCTTCCCATAGTGCATCCTGGGGCCATGTGTTCCCCAGGTAAGCCACGCACACACACCCGGCCATCCACGTGATGTAAAAGAAAACGTGATTCCTCAGACCAGGCCACCTTCTTCCATTGCTCCGTGGTCCAGTTCTGATGCTCACGTGCCACTGTTGGTGCTTTCGGGGGGGTCAGGGGTCAGCATGGGCACCTCAGCGGCACCTCAGCGGCTATGCCGCCCCATACGCAGTAAACTGCGATGCACTGTGTATACCTTTCTATCAGAACCAGCATTAACTTCTTGAGCAATTTGGCCCTTGTCAAACTCGCTCAAATCCTTACGCTTGCCCATTTTTCCTGTTTCTAACACATCAACTCTGAGGACAAAATGTTCACTTGCTGCCTAATATATCCCACCCACTAACAGGAGCCGTGATGAAGAGATCATCAGTGGTATTCACTTCACCTAGTCATAATATAATGCCTGATCGTTGTATGAGTTCTGTATTCTGTATCATATCTTTATAAAGTTTGTGGGTTTATTGTAAAAACACAAAGAAACAGTAGATTCCAGACGACTCAGTTCCCTCCTGATTTAATTATTCCATTAATGGTGTGTGTGTTTTGTTGTGTGTGTTATGAGGATAAATGTCTCATAGTGTCTCTTTAACACTCGGCATGTGATGTGGGAATCCAGTTCCAAAGTTCCATTAGAATCCATCAGAATCCATCGTCTGCGGTTCTGTTGGGTTCTGTTGTGTCCCTCTGAGGGTTTGAGCATTTAAACTCATTCTGGTGTTAAAAAGCCAATGTTTGTTGCTCTGCGAGTGGCTCTGGGTTTGTACGATAAACGGCTTTGTCTCTAGTCGCAGAAAAAAAGCCTCCAGTGATTCTTTCTGAAGTCTGTCTGAAGAGCCGTCCTCTCTTTCTGAAGGAAAATGAATCACTCTGACTGAAGCTGCGTGTGTTTCTCTTTGCTTAAGTCTGAGACGTCACCGCCAAGCTAACTTCTGCGTCCTATCCTAAAACAGACACACGTGAGTCAATAGTCGTAGAGTAAGAGATGAGAAATGTTCTGATGAAGAAATGTTAGCGCTCATATTGAGATCTCTGACGTTTGATTGCATAAATCTGAGCACAGTTTGAGACGATCCAGAGGAGCTTCATGTGAGATTACTGTGAGTCTTTTTTTAAAAGCCAGTGAAAAATATGAATAAAACTATAGTAGTATAAATAAACAACACTGCTCCAGTCATCTGTGAGTGTTTGTTTGTGTCTGTTTGGCAGAGATGATTGTGAGTCTCTGGCATAAACACTCATTGGCGTCTCTTCCTCTGAGCTGGTCGGCTGGCGCTTTTCTATGTGTGTGTGTGTGTGTGTGTGAATATAATGGCATCATCCTCATCTCTGGTGGCACACATACTGTGTTTAGGCAGTGCATGTGTTTCTGGTTGGCAGACTGTCAGTCAAACATGGACTCGCTCATCAGACGGAGCCAGATCAGACCCACAGGAACCAGAAAACAGACAGTGATGGAGGACAATGGAGAAGAAACAGATTCAAGACAGATCCGTCCCCACTGGTTGAGCTGTGAGTGTGTGTGTGTGTGTGTGTGTGTGTATCTGCCGATAAATGAAATGGTGAAGAGCAGCTCTGGAGATGAAGTTCATGTGTTTATGTCCTCATAAGTGCTTGAGTTTGTGTAGCAGAGCAAACGGAGACAGATCTTACACAGCAGTCATTTGTGTCCCATGCTGGCAAAATGATTGGGAATGCGCACAGGCTAATTATGAGCTACAGGCAAACACTGGTCGAATTTGAGGTTTTCACAAAAAAATGTGTTCATTAAGCCCTTGTCTGGCGATCCTGATGCTCCAAATAGCCACTAAATGTTTAAAAGTATCTTTATTTGTATGTTTTCTGAGAGGAGTACCTTTCCTTTGTCCATGAAAAATGCTGTTTTTCTCTGCTCGCTTCTGGACTGGCGCTTCCCCTCAGCACAAGCTTGGTGTTGTTTTAAAGCACGGCATTTCAACTTTGTGAATTCACAGCGAATTCTCGAAGGCAAAAGTCTAAACCAATGAAATGTGATTTTCAAACTCATGCTGATGTAATCAAAACGGTCTTACTCGCGCTGACTGACAGATCCGAAGCGTGAGCGGATTCAATATTTACACGAGGAGAGACTGAACGCTTCTCCAGAGAGGAATCCTTTTATTTTTAATATTTAGTGCACAATTACTATCGCACACCTGTAGATAATAGATAGGTGCGTAGGACGAAGGAAAACCAGATCCAAAAATCTCAACAAACAAACAAAAGGAAATCCTGCACACTATCAATACTTGCAAAAATCAAAAACTTTTTATTAGCATCGTTTCGGTCTTATGACCTTCATCAGGCATATTTAATATTAATATTTAATATTTAAAAATGTGTGCGCTGCTGTGCGTCCCTGTGTGTGTTATACACAGGGAGTGTACACGTGTTGTGCACAGCCTAGGCTCAAAGTACTAACAAACCCTTTAAATAACACAAAAAAATACTGCGCTATTGCCTTTAGAGCAGGTGTGTGTTGGTCAATGGCACAGTCGCCAACAATGCTCCTGAACACACCTGGTGTTCAGACACACACACACACACCTGGTGTTCAGACACACACACACACACACACCTGGTGTTCAGACACACACACACACCTGGTGTTCAGACCAGACGCCCATGGGTGAACAGATGCGCCAGCGTGGGATGCAATGCATCAGCCATGGTACAGCCGTGAAGATCCGAGACTATTACGCAGGAATGAGAAAGTAGTTCCTAGCCATATAGGTGTAGAAAATCACAACTTTTCATTTTTAGTTGGTCTTAGCACAAGATGTAACTGTAGAAGAGTCAAGATTTAAATAGGAAAAATATTGAAAGTGTCTTTGGTCATTTTTTGAATGAGATGCTAATGAACTGATTAGAATCAATGATGTATGCTAAGCTATGCTAAAAGTGCTACCGCTAGATACAAAGATCGGCTGAATGGATTCAAAAACGGTAAAACTCAACTATTTAACTCTAGGGGACTTGGAAAATGAGCCTATTTTCAAAAAAAAGTGGAGTGTTCCTTAAATGTCAGATGTGTTTATACTCATTGAAAGTCTCCCAGGAGTCTCTCGCATATTGATAGTGGCTCCCTGATGCTTGCAAATTAGTTAAATTAGCGGCCTTTTATCTCTACTCCCGAACCGAATTAATCAGAACCGAATCTCCCTGACTTTTCCTGACCCATTTTTGATGAATTGAAACAACAAACATCAGATAATCTCAATCAAACACTTGAGCTCATAAACGCATGGCAGAATAAAGGCTCCAAAGAGAACACACCAAAAGTATACAATTCATTCAGAAACATACAACATCGTCCCCTTATGATAGTACAGGAAGTATGAAATAATAATATTTATTATTTAACAGTTTGTTCTTCACTTAACCAGTTCGGTGTTCCTCTTCCGGCTGTTGTTGCAGGCATTACCGAGACCGTCGATCGTAAAGATGGCGGAGCAAAGCTATAGTGACGTCATGTGACCCGAACGAATACTACGCCCCATAAACACAACCAAGCCTAGAAAGGAACCACCCCTTTAAATAGTTGTAGTTCAGTCATCTTTTTTTTAATTTGAAAGTTCCGTGACAATCCGTTTCTGACTGAATTCCATTATTCCGTCAATGGAAGTGTGTTTACGTCCAAATGGATCAAGTTGAAGAAGAGTTGGAAAAAGTTTTTACTGTTGATTTTTCTTTTCTAAAGATGACGGGCGTACGCATAGCATTAGTCCAAGCAGTCGATCATGGTGCTTGCAACACCAAGGTCAAGGGTTCAAATCAAATCAAATCAAATGTAAACTTTGAATGCAATGTAAGTCGCTTTGAATAAAAGCATCTGCCGAATGTTAATGCATAGACACCGATCATGACATCTGAAGAGATTTAATTCATCTCTGTATTTTTGAGAGAATCGCTGGCAGTGTTTTCCTCCTGCTACGGTAAATGCTTTCGAAAAGGTGTTATTATTTTAAAGCACCGACACGCGCTTGTCATTCATCAGGTTTCAGATGCACACATTTCAAAGGATCTGTTTTGTCGGTGCATTCAGCCGTTTGAAGAGATTTCACCGTAAAACACTTTATGTCACAGAGGCTCTTTGAAGTTTCGTGTGACTCTTTCGACAGACTCGGTGAGAATGTGCAATGTGCTGTTTATTATTGGGTACAAAATATGCCCTAGCACCACAAGAGAGGGTCACATCTGTAGTGCAGTGGTTCTGGAACAAATTAAGCTCTATCTAAATTGAATCAATTCAATTAAAACTAAACAAAAAGCGTTTAAATAAGCTGGAGCAGCTAACATATTAAAGCTACTGTATGATTTTCATGTCTAGTTTCTTCACACTCTCTTTCTGCCCACAGAATAAAATAATAATTCAGCTATAATCAATATTTAACGTTCATGTCTGTGTTGGGATCTAAAGGAATGCCGGTGATCAGGTGGATGTGATTATTGTGTGTCCAGATGTTTTGTGGTTAGTACACGTGATGAAGATAATGTTGGCAGTATTTTTGACTCTTAAATGTCCTGCTTATGGTGGAATATACCAGTGTAAAACTATTTTAAGTCGTCCCTCGCAGATTCTCTTTACCTGGTTTTGTTTTGCAGGTGTTTCAGTATTTCATGTTCTCCAGTCCCTGAAGATGATCTGAGCCAATGAGGTGAAATTCGGTCACAGTTTTCAGCCCTTCTTCTTCTCCTCCCGCTGTTGTTTATTTCTTCATTTGTGTTCGCCTCTGGCGTATCCAAGCAGTTTGCTTGTTCTCTCTCTCTCTCTCGCTCTGTCTTACGATGCTTTGTTGCATGTGTTTGTCTCAGTGAAGCTCAGTTTCTAAATCCAGCGAGCTGTCCACACATGCAGCTACTTTCTTTAGTCGTCTTATAAAGCAGCATACCATCCATAACTGCCCAGTTTTTCACATTGAAGGCAGAAGCATGTAATGCCTTAAAATGCTGTCTGGGTAGAGAAGTGTGGGAAACGAGCGATTATCATTCCTTCTGCCACCCTGAACTCAACTTCACACACACATCGATCTGATTCAACTCTAGATAGATAGATAGATAGATAGACAGATGGATGGATGGATGGATGGATGGATGGATGGATGGATGGATTAGTGGGTGGGTGTTTGATGGATGGATGGATTAATAGATGGATGGATGGATGAATGGATCGTTAGATGGATGGATGGATCATTGGATGGATTGGTGGATGGATAGATTAATAGATGGATGGATGGATGGATGAGTGGATCGTTAGATGGATGGATGGATCATTGGATGGATTGGTGGATGGATGGATTTTATAAATGGATAGATGGGTGGATGATGGATGAATGGATCATTAGATGGATTGGTGGATCATTGGATGGATTGGTGGATGGATGGATGGGTGGATGATGGATGAATGGATCGTTGGATGGATGGTGTATGAATGGATGGATAGACAGATGGATGGATGGATCATTAGATGGATTGGTGGATGGTTGGATTAATAGATAAATGGATGGATGGATGGGATTAATAGATGGATGGATGGGTGGATGATGGATGAATGGATCATTGGATGGATTGGTGGATGGATCGATTAATAGATGGATGGATGGATGGATGGATGGATCATTGGATGGATGGATCATTAGATGGATTGGTGGATAGCTGGATTAGTAGATAAATGGATGGGTGGATGATGGATGGATGGATTGGTGGATGGATGGATGGGTGGATGGATTAATAGATAAATGGATGGATGGATTAATAGATGGATGGATGGGTGGATGATGGATGAATGGATCGTTGGATGGATGGTGTATGAATGGATGGATAGACAGATGGATGGATGGATCATTAGATGGATTGGTGGATGGTTGGATTAATAGATAAATGGATGGATGGATGGGATTAATAGATGGATGGATGGGTGGATGATGGATGAATGGATCATTGGATGGATTGGTGGATGGATCGATTAATAGATGGATGGATGGATGGATGGATGATGGATGAATGGATTGTTGGATGGATGGATCATTAGATGGATTGGTGGATAGCTGGATTAGTAGATAAATGGATGGGTGGATGATGGATGGATGGATTGGTGGATGGATGGATGGGTGGATGGATTAATAGATAAATGGATGGATGGATTAATAGATGGATGGATGGGTGGATGATGGATGAATGGATCATTGGATGGATGGATGGGATTAATAGATGGATGGATGGGTGGATGATGGATGAATGGATTGGTGGATGGTGGATGGATGGATGGATGGGTGGATTGATGGATTAATAGATAAATGGATGGGTGGATGATGGATGGATGGATTGTTAGATGGATTGGTGGATGGATGGGTGGATGGATGGGTGGGTGGATGGATGGATGGATAGACAGACAGACAGACAGACAGATAGATAGACAGAAAGACAGACAGACAGACAGACAGATAGATAGATAGATAGATAGATAGATAGATAGATAGATAGATAGATAGATAGATAGATAGATAGATAGATCATGCTAAGGATAAGCACCATCTCTTAGTGAATACTGTAATTAGTGATTGATTAATGATGGAGTGAACGCTGCTCTCTTCAGTTCATGATCAGAGGAAACATCACTAGTTTGATCCTGATCTGAGATCCATAGCTGGTCTGAGATCAGTCAGGATTATTCAGATCTCACCGGGACACACTTCATTACAGAAATATTCATAATGTCCAAAATTCTGTGATGTTCCTTAAAAATAAGGTTTCATAAAAGGCCCTAATCATGATGTGATGGAGTTTCCTCACACACACACACACACACACACACACACACACACACACACACACACACACACACACACGCACACTCACACATACACACACACACACATGTTGGGTTTTCATGTTTTATGGGGACATTCCATAGGCGTAATGCATTTTATACTGTACAAACCGTATATGTTATCCCCCTACATTGCCCCTGCCCCTAAATCTACCCATCACACACACACACACACACACACACACACACACACACACACACACACACACTGACCTGTGAGCTCTTCTCAGGATAAGATCATCACTGCAACACCAGTTTATTGGGCGATGCAGTAAAAACAAAGGACAAGAGAGCAGTTTAATACATTATAAATATTAATAAAAATGCAGAATAATTATCTTCAGTGTTGTGATGACTGCGAGCGCTGGCTGCGTCCGCCAAATGAAGCAGAAACCAGATTAAAACATCACCGCACACTCCAGGGCAGAAATATGAATTAGACTTGACATGTTTAATAAGCTTTCAGTGCACTCAATCAACACTGCGATTGCTAATCCAGCACTAATGCATGACATCACAGACAGACGTGTGCCGCTGTAGAGAGGAGCCGCTGGATCAACGTCTGCTCAAGCTCCAGTCAAAGGGCTTCAGATCAGCACAAACACTTTCAGTATGTCTGAAATATGACGTCTATAGGACTGCGAATCAGTGTGGAATATGAATCAAGCCTGTTGACTTCCTCAACTGCACGAACACGGGTAGGAAGTGGAGCGAGGGATGACGGGAAGTTCAGGACTGAAGGATATCGATAGTCTTTTAAGCAATGGCAGAAGTCAAGGACAGACTAAAGAGAAACTGAGACTGCAAAATAAACGAGTGCTCGGTTATTATCAACCGCAGAGAGAGAGAGAGAGAGAGAGAGATCTGAGAGAACGAAGGACAGAAGAAATGAGAAACATGCATCTATCTATCCTTCCATCATTCCATTTATCTATCATTCCATCTATCCTTGCATTGTTCCATCTCTATCATTCTATTTATCCTTCCATCATTCTAACTATTGTTCTATCTATCCATCCTTCCATCTATCATTCCATCCGTACCATTTTTCTATTCTATCTTCTGTCTATCCTTCCATTATTCCATCCTTCTATCCTTCCATCGTTTGATCTATCATCCACCCATCAATCTATTAATCCATCATCTATCCTATCCTTCTATCGCTCCATCTGTCTATCATTCTATCTATCCTTCCATCTTTCAATCTATCATCCACCCATCCTTCCATCCATCCATCCTTCGATCTATCATTGACCCATCCATCTATTAATCCATAATTTATCCTATCCTTCCATCGTTCGATCTATATCCTTCTATCGCTCCATCTGTCTATCATTCTATCTATCTATCCTTCCATCGTTCGATCTATATCCTTCTATCACTCCATCTGTCTATCATTCTATCTATCTATCCTTCCATCGTTCGATCTATATCCTTCTATCGCTCCATCTGTCTATCATTCTATCTATCTATCCTTCCATCGTTCGATCTATATCCTTCTATCGCTCCATCTGTCTATCATTCTATCTATCTATCCTTCCATCGTTCGATCTATATCCTTCTATCACTCCATCTGTCTATCATTCTATCTATCTATCCCTATATCCTTCTATCGCTCCATCTGTCTATCATTCTATCTATCTATCCTTCCATCGTTCGATCTATATCCTTCTATCGCTCCATCTGTCTATCATTCTATCTATCTATCCTTCCATCGTTCAATCTATATCCTTCTATCACTCCATCTGTCTATCATTCTATCTATCTATCCCTATATCCTTCTATCGCTCCATCTGTCTATCATTCTATCTATCTATCCTTCCATCGTTCGATCTATATCCTTCTATCACTCCATCTGTCTATCGTTCTATCTATCTATCCTTCCATCGTTCGATCTATATCCTTCTATCACTCCATCTGTCTATCATTCTATCTATCTATCCCTATATCCTTCTATCGCTCCATCTGTCTATCATTCTATCTATCTATCCCTATATCCTTCTATCGCTCCATCTGTCTATCATTCTATCTATCTATCCTTCCATTGTTCGATCTATATCCTTCTATCGCTCCATCTGTCTATCATTCTATCTATCTATCCTTCCATCGTTCGATCTATATCCTTCTATCACTCCATCTGTCTATCATTCTATCTATCTATCCCTATATCCTTCTATCGCTCCATCTGTCTATCATTCTATCTATCTATCCCTATATCCTTCTATCGCTCCATCTGTCTATCATTCTATCTATCTATCCTTCCATCGTTCGATCTATATCCTTCTATCGCTCCATCTGTCTATCGTTCTATCTATCTATCCTTCCATCGTTCGATCTATATCCTTCTATCACTCCATCTGTCTATCATTCTATCTATCTATCCTTCCATCGTTCGATCTATATCCTTCTATCACTCCATCTGTCTATCATTCTATCTATCTATCCCTATATCCTTCTATCGCTCCATCTGTCTATCATTCTATCTATCTATCCTTCCATCGTTCGATCTATATCCTTCTATCACTCCATCTGTCTATCGTTCTATCTATCTATCCTTCCATCGTTCGATCTATATCCTTCTATCACTCCATCTGTCTATCATTCTATCTATCTATCCCTATATCCTTCTATCGCTCCATCTGTCTATCATTCTATCTATCTATCCTTCCATTGTTTGATCTATATCCTTCTATCACTCCATCTGTCTATCGTTCTATCTATCTATCCCTATATCCTTCTATCACTCCATCTGTCTATCATTCTATCTATCTATCCTTCCATCGTTCGATCTATATCCTTCTATCACTCCATCTGTCTATCGTTCTATCTATCTATCCTTCCATCGTTCGATCTATATCCTTCTATCGCTCCATCTGTCTATCATTCTATCTATCTATCCTTCCATCGCTCGATCTATATCCTTCTATCGCTCCATCTGTCTATCATTCTATCTATCTATCTATCCTTCCATCGTTTGATCTATATCCTTCTATCGCTCCATCTGTCTATCATTCTATCTATCTATCCTTCCATCGCTCGATCTATATCCTTCTATCGCTCCATCTGTCTATCATTCTATCTATCTATCCTTCCATCGCTCGATCTATATCCTTCTATCGCTCCATCTGTCTATCATTCTATCTATCAATCCTTCCATCGCTCGATCTATATCCTTCTATCGCTCCATCTGTCTATCATTCTATCTATCTATCCTTCCATCGCTCGATCTATATCCTTCTATCGCTCCATCTGTCTATCATTCTATCTATCCTTCTATCGCTCGATTTATATCCTTCTATCGCTCCATCTGTCTATCATTCTATCTATCTATCCTTCCATCGCTCGATCTATATCCTTCTATCGCTCCATCTGTCTGTCATTCCATCTATCCTTCCATCGCTCGATCTATATCCTTCTATCGCTCCATCTGTCTATCATTATATCTATCTATCCCTATATCCTTCTATCGCTCCATCTGTCTATCATTCTATCTATCTATCCTTCCATCGCTCGATCTATATCCTTCTATCGCTCCATCTGTCTATCATTCTATCTATCTATCCTTCCATCGTTCAATCTATATCCTTCTATCGCTCCATCTGTCTATCATTATATCTATCTATCCCTATATCCTTCTATCGCTCCATCTGTCTATCGTTCTATCTGTCTATCCTTCCATCGCTCGATCTATATCCTTCTATCGCTCCATCTGTCTATCATTCTATATATCTATCCTTCCATCGTCGATCTATATCCTTCTATCGCTCCATCTGTCTATCATTCTATCTATCCTTCCATCGCTCGATTTATATCCTTCTATCGCTCCATCTGTCTATCATTCTATCTATCTATCCTTCCATCGCTCGATCTATATCCTTCTATCGCTCCATCTGTCTATCATTCTATCTATCAATCCTTCCATCGCTCGATCTATATCCTTCTATCGCTCCATCTGTCTATCATTCTATCTATCTATCCTTCCATCGCTCGATCTATATCCTTCTATCGCTCCATCTGTCTATCATTCTATCTATCCTTCTATCGTCGATTTATATCCTTCTATCGCTCCATCTGTCTATCATTCTATCTATCTATCCTTCCATCGCTCGATCTATATCCTTCTATCGCTCCATCTGTCTATCATTCTATCTATCTATCCTTCCATCGCTCGATCTATATCCTTCTATCGCTCCATCTGTCTATCATTCTATCTATCTATCCCTATATCCTTCTATCGCTCCATCTGTCTATCATTCTATCTATCTATCCTTCCATCGCTCGATCTATATCCTTCTATCGCTCCATCTGTCTATCATTCTATCTATCTATCCCTATATCCTTCTATCGCTCCATCTGTCTATCATTCTATCTATCTATCCTTCCATCGCTCGATCTATATCCTTCTATCGCTCCATCTGTCTATCATTCTATCTATCTATCCTTCCATCGCTCGATCTATATCCTTCTATCGCTCCATCTGTCTATCATTCTATCTATCTATCCTTCCATCGCTCGATCTATATCCTTCTATTGCTCCATCTGTCTATCATTCTATCTATCTATCCCTATATCCTTCTATCGCTCCATCTGTCTATCATTCTATCTATCTATCCTTCCATCGCTCGATCTATATCCTTCTATCGCTCCATCTGTCTATCATTCTATCTATCTATCCTTCCATCGTTCGATCTATATCCTTCTATCACTCCATCTGTCTATCATTCTATCTATCTATCCCTATATCCTTCTATCGCTCCATCTGTCTATCATTCTATCTATCTATCCTTCCATCGTTCGATCTATATCCTTCTATCGCTCCATCTGTCTATCATTCTATCTATCTATCCTTCCATCGTTCGATCTATATCCTTCTATCGCTCCATCTGTCTATCATTCTATCTATCTATCCTTCCATCGTTCGATCTATATCCTTCTATCGCTCCATCTGTCTATCATTCTATCTATCTATCCTTCCATCGTTCGATCTATCATCCAGGGGCGATTCCAGGATTTTCATTTTAGGGGGGCTCAGCCCAATGAGGGTATGATAAAAATGGTGACACTTTATAGGGTCCAATTGTCACTATTAACTAGTAGCTTATTAGCATACATATTATATTGGCTGTTTATTACTTATACTTATATAGCAAATATTAAGGCCTTATTCTGCATGACCATATTGTACATCCCTTAATCGTACCCAGGAATGTAGGCATGTTTATAATCACTGAGATCCCAAATGTGAGGTCGTTAAGGGGTTTGAGGGCTCCCCCAAGAAAATTTTGATTTCTATGCATAAGTGTCAGCAGCCATATCACCCTGTAGCCCAAAAACTGGTTTCCCACTGAAACTAAGCAGGGCTGAGCCTGGTTAGTACCTGGATGAGAGACCAACTGGGAAAACTAGGTTGCTGCTGGTAGAGGTGTTAGTGAGGCCAGCAGGGGGTGCTCACCCTGTGGTCTGTGTGGGTCCTAACGCCCCAGTATAGTGATGGGGACACAATAGTATAGTTAGTGTAGCTATGTTTTTACAGTCTGGTTTTGCTGCTCACACAGGCTCTCTCTCACACTGGACGTCGAGTTCAAATGCGCGCTCAGCCTCAGCAGCTTCTGTGTGAACATAAAGCCCGCTTACTCTGATTTGATTGGTGTTCGCAAATATTTTGACATTGACGAGCGGTGGCAGACCAATGAGGCTCAGATGTACACACACACACACACACACACACACACACACACACACACCTCTGCTTCTGCTCGGTGCTGTGTATTGAAGAACAGGCTCTCTGATTAACTGACTAAAAGATGTGACAAAGCTGAAGCCTCCCGCCAGTTTTAAATGTTTTAAAGGTTTATCACATATTTTTTAAGGGGGCTGGGCAGAAATTTAAGAGCTCAAGCCTCCCCAAAAAGTGACACCCATGCTATCATCCATCCACCCACCCATCCAGGGCCGGCCAGCGGAATTGGCAAATGCTAAGGGTGCCACTCGTCCATAGGGGCGCCAAAATGAGTGATTTTTCCGGCTTTATTACTGCTACTATTTTATTTATATTCATTCGAAATATTACCAAAAAAAAACGCCCAGTGTTGCCGCCTTGCCTCGACTGTAGCGCATCTAATGTAGACAGGAGTGCTCTCGTTTTTTATGGTGCTCGGTCGCTCGCACCAGACAGTGAAAGTTGCCTGATTATTTATGACGGATGGCCGAATTCACAATGTCAAAAAGACAGAAGCCCTCTGATGCAGGAGATAAGGAATAAGGGGATAAAGACAGAGGTAAGTGATGAATTATCTAACTGCATAGTAAAATATGAATGTTTGCTAATTAATTCCAGTTATTTTTACCTTATTTAACTTTATGCAAGCAGCTGTTCTGGGTACTCAGTGTGATTTTGTAAAAATGAATGTCAGTTTTTGGTAACACATCACTTTTTCAATAGCTTAATGTTTTTACAGTTGTGCAATTTTAAGGGGATATAGCCTATGGCATTTTTAAAATATATTTTCAGAAATTAGTAATGATATTTATATACAGACTTATTTAAAATAGCAAAACATTTTGTAAAATGCACATTAAATATCTAAATTTCTCAGTTTAATTCATGGTGAAAACATGAATGTGTATCGTTTAGTGGAAGATTGCTGTCGTCTACTGGAAAACAAACACTTTAGCAATTTCTCAATGAATAGTTTGTGCACTAATGTTAGATGCAATTACTCTTGCTATTTGTGTTTAGGCTGTAATGTGGTGTAGGTGATATTATTGTGTAGTTTAACTTTCATCTGCCTTTAAAAAATTTATAACGCAATGTTAGAGCTAAACCTTGACACAAGGGGCACCAAGTAAAATCTTGCCTAGGGCAGCAAATTGGTCAGGGCCGGCCCTGGACCCATCCATCCTTCCATTAATCCATCATTTATCCTATCCTTCTATCGTTCCATCTGTCTATCATTCTATCTATCTATCCTTCCATCGTTCCATCTATTATCCATCCATCCTTCCATTAATCCATCATTTATCCTATCCTTCTATCGTTCCATCTGTCTATCATTCTATCGCTCAACTGTCTATCATTCTATCTATCTATCCTTCCATCGTTCCATCTATTATCCATCCACCCATCCATCCATCCTTCCATTAATCCATCATTTATCCTATCCTTCCATTGCTCTATCTGTCTATCATTCTATCGCTCATCTGTCTATCATTCTATCTATCCTTCCATCGTTCCATCTATTATCCATCCACCCATCCATCCATCCTTCCATTAATCCATCATTTATCCTATCCTTCCATTGCTCTATCTATCATCCATCCATCCATCATCTATCCTTCCATCATTCCTGTTCTATCGTTCTATCTATCCTTCCATCTATCTATTGTTGCATCGTTTTGTCTATCGTCCATCCATCCATCCATCCATCATTCTATCAATCCTTCCATCATTCCATTTATCTATCGTTCCATCATTTTATCTATCATCCATCCATCCTTCATTTGTTCCTTCGTTCCATCCATCCATGAATTAAATGTAACATTTTAAAGTAGAAAGACTCTAGTGTCCACAAGGTAGAAATGGGTTATGCTGTGTGTGTGTGTGTGTGTGTGTGTGTGTGTTTTCTTTTGTCCCAAAAAATGAACCTGTCGACCATCGAGGCATTATTTCGCCCCATGTGTTCTCTCTTGCTTTCATTCTTCTCTTTGTTGATGTTAAATTGCGTCTGTTCTGTCTCTCTCAGCTCTCTTCTCTTGTTTTCTTTACTCTGTGAGTTTCTGTTGTTCTTGTGGTGAAGTGAGAGGACCCATGCTGAGCTGAAGCATCTGTCTGAAAACCTTCATCCCTCCTTCATCATCCTCTGAGTGTGTGAGACACCATGACCGAATCTCTTCTGTTCGACTGTCATCTTCCTCCTCCTCCTCTTTAAGTCTCACGTGATTCAGGGTCACATTCAGAGCTTGAGCTCCAGTTGATTCTGATGGATTTCAACGCTGTAGTTTGTGTATAATGGAGTTTATTTCAGGAAATGAAATTGAGTGTGTGGATAAACCAGAGGAACACTGTTGGGTGAGGAATAACAGCATGTGCAATCTTCATATCTAAACACTTATTCTCAAAAAGTTTTTTTTTTAAATCAAATCCATTTAGTTTTTAATTCAGATCATTTGTATTTTCTATAAATTCAGTTCTGTTTTTAATTCATATGAGTTAGATTTTTAATTCAGATTAATTGTTTTTAATTCTGATCAGCAGTTTTTTTAAATAAATTCAGTTTTGACTTTAATTCATATCATTTGTGTTTATAATTCAGATTAATTGTTTTTAATTCAGATCAGCAGTTTTTTTAATAAATTCAGTTCTGACTAATTCAGATAAATTGTGTTTATAATCTGAATCGGTTTGATTTTTAATTCAGATTAATTGATTTAAATTCAGATCAGTCGTTTTTTGGAATAAATTCAGTTTTGATTTTAATTCATATCAGTTATGTTCATAATCCCTATTAGTTTGATTGATTTTTAATTCAGTTAAATTGCTTTTGATAAATTTGGTTCTGATTGTAATCCAGATCAGTTGTGTTTTTAATTTATGTCTGTTTGATTTTTAATTCAGATCAGTTTTATTTTTATTCAGATCAGTTTTGTTTTTAATTCAGATCAGTTTTGTTTTTAATTCAGATCAGTTTTATTTTTAATTCAGATCAGTTTTGTTTTTAATTCAGATCAGTTTTGTTTTTAATTCAGATCAGTTTTGTTTTTAATTCAGATCAGTTTTGTTTTTAATTCAGATCAGTTTTATTTTTAATTCAGATCAGTTTTATTTTTAATTCAGATCAGTAGTATTCTCATAAAGAGTATCTGATTCCTTTGACTTTCCTACAGAATCTGTCATAAACACAGTCCTAAAATTGTGTGTGTGTGTGTGTGTGTGTGTGTGTGTGTGTGTCTGTGATGGATCACTAGTGCTGATATAACAACCTCTAGAGAAGAGTTCAAATGGGGTTTCTGAGATCAACACACACACACACACACACACACACACACACACACTGCCCTGCCCCTAAACCTACCCATCACACACACACACACACACACACACACACACACACACACACACACACACACACACACACACACACACACACAGCCCTGCCCCTAAACCTACCCATCACACACACACACACACACACACACACACACACACACACACACACACACACACTGCCCCTGCCCCTAAACCTACCCATCACACACACACACACACACACACACACACACACACACACACACACACACACACACTCACTCACACACACACACACACACACTGCCCCTGCCCCTAAACCTACCCATCACACACACACACACACACACACACACACACACACACTGCCCCTGCCCCTAAACCTATCCATCACACACACACACACACACTGCCCCTAAACCTACCCATCACAGGAGACATGCTGCATTTTTACATTTTCAAAAACATCACTTAGTGTGATTTATAAGATGTTTTCCTCATGGGGACCAAAAATGTCCCCACAAGGACAAAGATTTTGGATATTGCCATCTTTGTGGGGACATTTTTGGTCCCCATACCTTAGGGATTACCAGTCCACACACACACACACACACACACACACACTGCCCCTGCCCCTAAACCTACCCATCACACACACACACACACACACACACACACACACACTGCCCCTGCCCCTAAACCTATCCATCACACACACACACACACACACACTGCCCCTAAACCTACCCATCACAGGAGACATGCTGCATTTTTACATTTTCAAAAAACATCACTTAGTGTGATTTATAAGATGTTTTCCTCATGGGGACCAAAAAATGTCCCCACAAGGACAAGGATTTTGGATATTGCCATCTTTGTGGGGACATTTTTTGGTCCCCATACCTTAGGGATTACCAGTCCACACACACACACACACACACACACACACACACACACACACACACACACACATACAGACACACACACAAACACACACACACACAAACACACACACACACACACACACACACACACACACACACAGCCTGTTATCCGCTCAAACTGTCTGTTATGTGTGTGTGTTGATGCTCAGTGGGAGTTTGTGAGTTGCTCTCAGGGTCCAGAAACTGCGTTCTGATGTTCACAGATGCTGGTCTGATCCAGACTGACGGATGCAGATGATGTTCATGTTCTCTCAGTATCTGAGCAGGTGCAGCATTTTCAGCTCATGCCTTCAGATTCATCCTGTATGTGTGATGATGGACTGACTCCAGATCAGCTGTCAGAAGAGCAGAAATGACATGTTTGCAAAAGCAAAAAACATTTAATCGAATTTGCATAAGCAACAGTCTGTAAATCTTTGTGTGTGTGTGTGTGTGAACAGGTTTAATTACAGATCGACTCATCATCTGAGCACGAACGGTTTCTATGAGTTCCTGAACTGGTTTGATGAGAGAGCTTGGTATCCTCTGGGGCGAATCGTTGGAGGAACGGTGAGTCGCAATTCAGTCCGTTCACATCTGAAATCTGAATCCAGTGTCAAACCAGTTTCTGTGTTCCTGCAGGTCTATCCTGGTCTGATGGTGACCGCGGGTCTGATTCACTACATCCTGAACCTCGTCCACCTGACCGTCCACATCCGGGACGTCTGCGTGTTCCTGGCTCCCGTCTTCAGCGGGCTGACTGCGATCTCCACCTTCCTGCTGGGGCGGGAGCTGTGGACTCATGCGGCGGGGCTTCTGTCCGCCTGCTTCATGGCCGTGGTGCCCGGGTACATCTCGCGCTCGGTGGCCGGATCCTTCGATAACGAGGCCGTGGCCATATTCGCCCTGCAGTTCACCTACTTCCTGTGGGTAAGAGGAAGAGCTGGAGGAGGTTCGGTGTCCCTGTCTGATTTGAACTGGAAGTGAGTTTTCTGTGTTTGTTCAGGTGAAGGCGATTAAAAGTGGGTCGGTGTTCTGGACCATTGGATGTTGCCTCTCGTATTTCTACATGGTGAGTGTTTGAGCGAATAATGTACCTGAATTCATTCTACATGTCTACTCTTGGGGGAAAAAAGTGCACTTGTAGTATATTTAAGAAAACTGCAGATAATAATATCAATGAAATAAAAGGGCACTCAAGAGAGTACACTTTCAGGATTATGCTTTGTAGACCACACGGGCCAGCCTTCGCTCCACACGTGCATCAATGAGCCTGGGCCGCCCATGACCCTGTGGCCGGTTCTCCACTGTTCCTTCCTTGGAGCACTTTTGATAGATCCTGACCACTGCAGACCGGGAACACCCCACAAGAGCTGCAGTTTTGGAGATGCTCTGACCCAGTCGTCTAGCCATCACAATTTGGCCCTTGTTAAACTCGCTCAAATCCTTACGCTTGCCCATTTTTCCTGCTTCTAACACATCAACTATGAGGACAAAATGTTCACTTGCTGTCTAATATATCCCACCCACTAACAGGAGCCGTGATGAAGAGATCATCAGTGCTATTCGCTGGTCATAATGTTATGCCTGATCGGTGTATAAAGTTCTACTTATGTTCTACTCAAGTAGGTCAAAAATACAGTAAAGTAATTGCAAATAATATACATGTAATCTACAAAAGATTTTCATATAATTGCAAATAACATGCAGTAAATGTCTGAAAACATTGCACTTAAGTATATTATTTTTAAAATATAAGTACTTTTAAAAAGCAATTTAAAGTGTGCTTCTTTTTCTCAAGGGTATTGAACACGTTCCTTTCATGATCTGATCACAAACGCTCTCAGACAGTCTCTTAGTTTATTCATGAACGTCTTCGCCTCAATCCGTCTGCTTTTCTTTTGAATCTTCAAAGCTGATTGATTCAGAGTTTCTGAATCGATTCAGTAGGTCAGTGTTTTTGACTGAGTGAAATTAATGTTATCTCAACTCAGACTAACAGTATGTGTGTGTGTGTGTGTGTGTGTGTGTTTGTGTTTAGGTGTCCGCGTGGGGCGGTTACGTCTTCATCATTAATCTGATTCCTCTGCACGTGTTCGTGCTGTTGTTGATGCGCCGCTTCAGTAAGAGAGTTTACGTCGGTGAGTAGGAGTCAAGATTCACAGCAGAATCTGAGCTTTGATTCCCTCCAGTGTTTTACTTCTGCTGTTGTCTTGATTCTGATTGGTCGGCTCTCTCTCTCTCTCTCTCTCTCTCTCTCTCTCAGCGTACAGCACGTTCTACGTCATTGGTTTGATTCTGTCTATGCAGATTCCGTTTGTTGGGTTTCAGCCAATCAGAACCAGTGAACACATGGCAGCAGCAGGTGAGTCTCTCCTCATTGGCTACAGCATCAGAAACTCAAACGTTGATCAGTGTGTTTGTGTATCTGTATATCTCAGCTCCTGTGTGTGTGTGTGTAGGGGTGTTTGTGCTCGTGCAGCTCTACTCTTTCCTGCAGTGCCTGCGAGAGCGACTGACGCGTCAGGAGAGACAGACTCTGTTCTCTGTGGCTGTTTGTGCCTCTGCGCTGCTGCTGTTTGTGTGTGTCGTCTACCTCAGCTGCATCGGTCAGTTTACCGCGGTACACCATCATGTGACATATCGTCGCTCTTAGACGGAAACCTCGTATCTCCATATTTCGTCATTTTACTATAGGTCACCCTTTACATCTGTCTAGGGGTTTTGCAAATATTTAACCAATGAAAAGTATTAAAAACCCTCAGGTGCTCTTTGGCCATTTTTGACCAATTTTTAATAATGATTTTTACTTCATCGGAATGGTACAAAATTTGGTAAAAGTTTTGGCACTTGCTATATGAACACACACAAAAAAATGGACATGAAAGGTCCTGAAAAATAAAAAAGTCTTGTACTCCTCGCGGTCAAAAATGAGCGCATTGGAAATAAATGGGAGACAAATTTCACCTAGTTTTTACACTGTTAAAGACTTAGAGTATGGGTCTGTGTGACGTCAGATAGGGCGGAATTTCCTTATACAGGTCATAAGGGCACTTCTCCCGGAAGGGAGACCAGAGCGAGAGAGCGAAAGCGAAAGCCTATCAAAGCGCTTTCCTCGGCTTTAGGGAAGTCGTCGATGGCGCTGTACTTAAGTCTGTGCTCTGAAGCATTCAAGATTTATCGCACTTGAACCTCCATGAATTCACCAACAAACTGACTGGATTCAAGGTGTTTTGATGTTGTAATAAAAAAAGTGACAAATCCTTCCCTCACGGGTCAATTTGACCCCTTTGGGAATTAACGGAGGATGCAAGGAATGCTTCAGTACACAAAGAAAAGCCTCAAAATTGAAACAAAAAACTTTACAAAAAACAGATTTTATAATGTGTACATGTGTATCTGAATGCATTCTGAAGATAAACTGACTTTAGGACCCAGCGGATCAGCTCATTCGCTCCATATAGAGCCATAAGGCTTGTTTGGCTATCACCAGACCAAGTAAAGGTCTGCACGGGACTGTTTTTGAAGTCCCGCTCCCGCTGGGGTTATATTCCGCACCCACCCGTTCCCAGACCCAAATACACTCTTTGTTCACCCGCTGTCCGCTTAGAATAATTTTCCTCCCAACCTGACCATCCCACTAAATTTAGATCTCGTTTCCAGAATTTTTACATTTAAATTTCCATGGAGAAAATAAAAATGTAGTCTGCACAAAAATTGTATTTATTATTTTATTCGCCTTGTCAAGATACAAAATGTAACATTTTGACTGCTGAACGGGAACACTTTTAGGCATTTATCACATTGCGCAAAGGGTATTTTTTTTCCATCTGCGTCTATGACAGGAAAAGACTCCATAGGCCTACATCAGACTTGCCTGATGTGGGTTTCTTAGCAGTAAACTGAGCATTTTCCAGTCCAAGTTGAACGTCCTTCTAGGACAGTGCATCCACACTTTGCTGTGCCATATTCTGCTCTGCCAGTCATCGACAACCTGCCTGTTCTTTCTGAGGGCCGTATATCTATATATATACCACCGGTACAGTCGCTCTGAGGACCGTTACGCACAGACCCGCAAATACAATGCATGACGAAGAACTGGTCCATGCGCGCAGCGCGTGCATAACGGTCAGGCTGTATACCGGGTGGTCCATAAGATTAAGTAAGCGAAGATATGCTGTTCTGAAAGGACGTCGAACGTGATATACCGTGATATACCGACCGCTCCCGCTCAAATTACACCAGTTATCGACGCGACCTAGCGTGTTTTAGTCGAAAATGTAATCCCGCGGCGCAAAATATCTGGTCGGGTCCTGCGATTTAAAACTGAACATTGGTCTGGGGCGTCTGCTGTGTATTTTCTACCGCACAAGAGGCATGATCAACAGGCGTAGTTCAAATAACTTGGATAGTCCTTCAACCAATCAGATCACAAGAGGCGTGGCAATGACCCATCGCTCTATCCATCATCGTGTTAAACCCCGAAAATAGCACGCCAGGTGGATAAGCCAGTCTGTGATTGGTTCCCGCAAAAGTGTAACAGAAGCAGCAGAAATTAATGTATGGGTTTCTGGACTGAGCTGAGGGCGAAATCAAATCTGGCGATCAGGCTGGGTTTACCCCGTCTACCACAAGGCCATCTAGTGGCAAGAGTCATTTTTTTCCACAAGAGGTCGGTAGAGACGCTCAAATTGACCCAATGTGAGATATTTTTACTTATTTGAGTTGGTTATGCATAAAACATTTGAATTTAAGTTGAAAGAATGTGCTTAAATGATTATTTATTAAGGTAATTAAATATATATTAAATATATAAAAATTGCATTAAATAATAGAAAAAACATCAAAATGAAATAAGCTTTTTGGACAGTATGATTTTAAAGCATATAAACCCACAGTATCGATGTGTAAACGTGGTGTTTAAATCCATTTCCTGAAATGGAATGACACGAGCGTGTGCTGATGACGGTGTGTGTGTGTGTGTGTGTGTGTGTGTGTGTGTGTGTGTGTGTGTGTGTGTGTGTGGACTGGTAATCCCTACGTTATGGGGACAAAATGTCCCCACAAAGATGGCAATATCCAAAATCCTTGTCCTTGTGGGGACATTTTTTGGTCCCCATGAGGAAAACATCTTATAAATCACACTAAGTGATGTTTTTTGAAAATGTAAAAATGCAGGTTTTACAGGTTTTAAAGGTTTAGGGGCAGGGGCAGTGTGTGTGTGTGTGTGTGTGTGTGTGTGTGTGTGTGTGTGTGATGGGTAGGTTTAGGGGCAGTGTGTGTGTGTGTGTGTGTGTGTGTGTGTGTGTGTGTGTGTGTGTGTGTGTGTGATGGGTAGGTTTAGGGGCAGGGGCAGTGTAGGGGGATAGAAAATACGGTTTGTACAGTATAAAATGCATTATGCCTATGGAATGTCCCCAAAAAACATGGAAACACAACATGTGTGTGTGTGTGTGTGTTCAGGTTGGATCGCTCCGTGGAGTGGACGCTTTTATTCACTCTGGGACACGGGGTAAATATTCACAACATTTACTAATATAAACCCATCATTTATGAGCTGATTCAGGACGGCCAACATGCACAAGATCAACTCTAGCAACTGTCCAGTTTTTCACAGGCACAGAAATCTCATCTCCCCTCAGAGTTTGAGGTCACTTGAGGACGTGTTTTACATGTTTTTCTGTGTGCAGCTACGCTAAGGTTCACATTCCCATCATCGCGTCGGTATCAGAGCATCAGCCCACCACCTGGGTCTCCTTCTTCTTTGATCTCCACATCCTGGTGTGCACCTTCCCAGCAGGCCTCTGGTTCTGCGTCAGAAACATCAGCGACGAGCGTGTGTTCGGTACGGCTGCTTTCCTTCAGGTCCTGGGGCTGAGTGTGCCTGTGTTTGACGTGAGTCTCTCTGCCGCCCTCCAGTGGTGCTGTATGCCGTCAGCGCGGTGTATTTCGCGGGTGTGATGGTTCGGCTCATGCTGACTCTGACTCCGGTGGTGTGTGTGCTGTCGGCCGTGGCTTTCTCCAGCGTGTTCGAGCGCTACCTGAGCGACGATCCTCCGGCTGAAGACGACAGGAGGAACTCTGGGAGTCTGTATGAGAAGGTGCTGCCGACCTCCAGCACACACGGCTCATTTGATGGGAAACGGGAGTTTAATTCATCTTTTAAAATCAAAGTTTGCTGTAAAGGTCATATTTACTGTTGCTTATAGACGAAATCCAGTCATTTCAACTGAAATCTGCTCAATCCAGAATTGTTTGGTTTATAAGTGACAATGAGCAGTCCGTTTTTAACTTTAACTTTCATATTTCAAAACTCTCTTACTAGACAATTATTTCAAACTAAACTACAAAAATTACATTTATCCTGCACTCATTTACATATTTCAGCTGTGTATATATATAATTATTTATGTATACTTTTATTTTTTTTTAAAAAAGTGAAGCAATTATAATTTTTATTGTATAATATTACTAATAAAATATAATGCATATTATATAATTGTTTATATATTTTTATGTTATATATTTCAGAGATGGAGAAAGTTATATAAATATATAAAATGTTTTAAAATGTGTATACCTTTATAAATACATTAACATTTTTATTATATAAAAAATAATATATATATATACTTGTTTGTATATTATATTATTTATATGATATATTTCAGGTATGGAGAATGTTTATAAATAATTAATAATTACATGCATTATTTTATATGCAACTATAATACATATATAGTTTATATATTTTTATATTATATATTTAAGAGGTGGAGAAAGTTATATAAATGATTAATTATAAAAATAAATACATTTATCTTTAAATAAACAACCAATTAAAATTATATAAAATGAGTATATACAAATACTTTATACTTGTTTATATAAAATAGATACTAATATATAATAATACATTTTAATAATTTGTGAGATATTTTCACTGTGAGATCAAACATTTATTAAGAAAGTAAATGTTGTCATGGTGACTATAAGAGTCCAAGTGTTCCTGTGTTAAAGTGATGTGTCGCCCCCTGCTGGTGATCAGACGGTGTGTGTGTGTGTGTGTGTGTGTGTGTTTCAGGCTGGTAAGGTGCGGAAGCACGTGGTCGTGTCTGAAGAGGGTTTGGGGTCAAACCTCAAGAGTCTGGTCAGCGTCCTGATGCTGCTGCTGCTGCTCATGTTCACTGTTCACTGCACATGGGTCACCAGTAACGCCTACTCCAGTCCCAGTGTCGTACTGGCATCATACAACCACGACGGGTGCCAACACACACACACACACACACACACACACACATGAACATACATACACACACATACCAGGAACACACACAAACACACATACACAAGAACACACACATACACATGAACACACGCACACATGAACAAACACACAAACACATGAATAAACACACACACACACACACACATATACATGAACACATACACATGCACACATGAACAAACACACATACACATGAATAAACACACAAACACACATACACATGAACACACACATACACATGAACACACATGAACAAACACAAAAACACATGAATAAACACACATACACATGAACACATACACATGAACACACATGCACACATGAACAAACACATGAATAAACACACACAAACACACATACACATGAACACACATGCACACATGAACAAACACACATACACATGAATAAACACACACAAACACACATACACATGAACACATATACATGAATAAACACACACAAACACATGAACACACATGAACAAATACACATACACATGAATAAACACACACAAACACACATACACATGAACACACATGCACACACATGAACACACACATACATATGAACACACACATGATCACACATACACATGAACACACATGCACACATTAACAAACACACAAACACATGAATAAACACACACATACACATGAACACACATGCACACATGAACAAACACACATACACATGAATAAGCACACACATACACACACACACATGAACACACACATGAACACACACACACATACATATGAACACACACACATGAACACACACATACATATGAACACACACACATGAACATACACACAGATGAACATACACACACATGAACATACACACACATGAACACACATACACATGACCACACATACACATGAACACACGCACACATGAACACACACACATGAACACACGCACACATGAACACACACACACATGAACACACACACATGAACACACACACACATGAACACACATGAACACACACATGAACACACACACATGAACACACACACACATGAACACACACACATGAACACACACACATGAACACACATACACATGAACACACACACATGAACACACGCACACATGAACACACGCACACATGAACACACATACGCATGAACACACGCACGCATGAACACACACGCATGAACACACGCACGCATGATCACACACATGAACACACACACACATGAACACACACACGCATGAACACACGCACACATGAACACACACACATGTGAACACACACATGAACACACGCACACATGAACACACATACACATGAACACAAGCACACATGAACACACACATGTGAACACATGCACACATGAACACACACACATGAACACACACACATGAACACACACACACATGAACACACACACGCATGAACACACGCACACATGAACACACGCACATGAACACACGCACACATGAACACACATACACATGAACACACGCACACATGAACACACATACACATGAACACACGCACATGAACACACATACACATGAACACACGCACACATGAACACACACACACATGAACACACGCACACATGAACACACGCACACATGAACACACGCACACATGAACACACATACACATGAACACACGCACACATGAACACACATACACATGAACACACACAGAACACACACAGATGAACACGCACACATGAACACACACACACATGAACACACGCACACATGAACACACGCACACATGAACACGCACACATGAACACACATACACATGAACACACACACATGAACACACGCACACATGAACACACACACATGAACACACACAGATGAACACGCACACATGAACACACGCACACATGAACACACGCACACATGAACACACGCACACATGAACACACGCACACATGAACACACATACACATGAACACACGCACATGAACACACATACACATGAACACACACATGAACACACACAGATGAACACACACACATGAACACACACACATGAACACACACACATGAACACACATACATGAACACACATACATGAACACACATACACATGAACACATACAATGAACACACGCACACATGAACACACGTACACATGAACACACGTACACATGAACACACACACATGAACACACGCACATGAACACACACATGAACACACGCACATGAACACACGTACACATGAACACACGCACATGAACACACACGTACACATGAACACACGTACACATGAACACACGTACACACATGAACACACGCACATGAACACACGTACACATGAACACACACACACATGAACACACGCACATGAACACACACACATGAACACACGCACACATGAACACACACACATGAACACACACACATGAACACACGCACACATGAACACACGCACACATGAACACACACACATGATAATACACACACACACACGCACATACTGGCTCATCCATCCTCCCTGTGTGTTTCCTTCAGCTCCCGCAACATCGTGGATGATTTCAGAGAGGCGTACTATTGGCTGCGTCTCAACACCGTCCAACACGCACGCATCATGAGCTGGTGGGATTATGGGTATCAGATCGCAGGCATGGCCAACAGAACCACGCTAGTGGACAACAACACCTGGAACAACAGCCACATCGCCCTGGTGAGACGCGTGCGCCACAGGAAGAGACGCTGAACCACAGGAAGTCTGATTCCCTCTCTCTGATTGGCTCTCTCAGGTGGGGAAGGCCATGGCGTCCAATGAGAGCGTAGCGTATGACATCATGAGGCTGCTGGACGTGGACTATGTGCTGATCGTCTTCGGAGGGGTGATCGGATACGCAGGCGATGACATCAACAAGTTCCTGTGGATGGTGAGGATCGCGGAGGGAGAACATCCTGGAGACGTGCGGGTGAGTTAGCTAACACGGATCACAATCCTTACAGCTGGAATAAAACACACATATTAGATGGAAACTACTTCTTATTTCAGCTTTATTTCAATTAGCAAAAAACTTTTTTAAAGTTTGACTAATTATGCTATATTTGTCATTTCTGTTAGTTTTGATTTGATTTTTAAATTTGATTTAACTGTATTTAGTTTTAGTACTTTTATTCCTTAAAATTAACATTATTTCAGTTAGTTGCCAAGGCAACACACAACAAAAAAATAATATAAATGGCAAAAACTAAAAAACTCTGTTAATTGAAATAAAACTGAAATAAAATAAAAATATTTGATGAAAATCAGAAAATAGAAATGTTGCATTGGCAACTAACTGAAATAAAATAAGTTTAAGTTGTACTAGGTGCAGTTTAAGTACTAAAATTATTAAAGCTAAAACTGAAATAAACATTAAAACTATACAGTAAAACATTTTTTTAAATATAAATAAAGCTAAATATATATATCAATATAAACAAAAACTAATACAAATGACTTAATATTTACTAAATATTTTATTAATTACTAAATCTTAAACTCAGATGAAAACTGAAAGCTAAGCTAATTTAAAATATTAATAAATATTATAATAGTATATTAATAATTCTAAAATCACACTTATGATCTGATATTTTTATCGTTTAAGTAATTTTGCTAATGTCTTTATTTCATTTTTTAAATATTTCTGTTTAGCTTTAATTTATTTTATTTCAGCACAATTTCTAATTTTAGTTTTTTTTTTATGTATTTCATCTAATATTTATGTTGTCTTGCCAAATAACTAAAATAAAAATAAATTAAAGCTAAATAAAGTATTTAAAAATAATACAAAAAAGTTGAAAAGATGAAAAAAGCATGAAACAGAATTACTAAAACTTAAAATGAAAGCTCATTCAAAATATGAATAAATATATGGTGTATTAATAATTCTAAAATCACTCTTATGCTTTTTTTATTGGTTGTTATTTTATTTTTAAATATTTCTATTTAGGTTTTAATTTATTTTACGTTGGCTGCCAAGGCTAAATTTCTCATTTTACTTTTATTTTTTTAAAATATTTAATCTAATATTTATATTTTAGCTTCATCTAATTTATTTTAGTTTTTTAATCTTTATTTGCTTTGCTTACATTTTTTCAACCTAAACTTTTAGTTAAAATTAAAATGAAGTTAAAATTACTAAAACTGAAATAAAAACAAAGGTAAATAGAAATATATATAAATAAAAAAGCACAATTACTGATTGAATAAAAGCTGAAATAAAATAAAATATTAATATTAGATAAAACACTTAAACTATAAAAAACGTTGCCTTGGCAAATCACTAAAATAAAAAATAAATTAAAGCTAAAAGAAATATATAAAACAAAAACAAAAGAGTAATAAAGATGAAAAAAGAAAACTACTAAAATGAAAATATATATTTAAACTATTAATAAATATTATAATAGTATATAAATAATTCTAAAATCAGCTGTATTAATACGGTTAAATATTTCTTTTTAGTTTGAATTTATTTTTAATTTATTTAAGTATTTCATCTAATATTTATATTTTATTTCAGCTTTATCTCATTTATTTTATTTTTTTAATCTTTCTATTTAGCTTTAATTTTGTGTAATTTTATCCCTTCAACCCAAACTTTTAGTTTAACTTTTTAAGTTTTAAGTTAAAACTGAAACAAAAATGTATTAAAGCTAAATAGAAATATTAAAAAAGCACAATTACTCAAATTAAAATGATTAAAATAGTTTTCATTAATTGAATTAAAGCTGAAATAAAATAAAATATAAATATTAGATGAAACACAAGGCAAAAAATAAATTAAAGCTAAATAAAATATTTAAAATAATACAAAAAAAAGTAATAAAGATGAAAAAGCAAACTACTAAAACTTAAAATAAAATGAAAACGTTACAATAAAAGCTTGTTCAAAATATGAATAAGTATTATAATAGTGTATAAATCA
Organism: Gobiocypris rarus; assembly: GCA_023029165.1. Lineage (NCBI taxonomy): Eukaryota > Metazoa > Chordata > Actinopteri > Cypriniformes > Gobionidae > Gobiocypris > Gobiocypris rarus. Next base: position 36,748,533 of record CM040919.1, on the reverse strand, counting down.
CACTTCTGCTGGATGATTAAGGTTAACTAGAGGTCAACGCAGGCCACATTTACATATAAAAATCCACTTCCTGTTCCTGTGGTTTCATCTCAAAGCTCTCGGTTAGTCAACAGGAAGTGAGCTTCTCTCTGTTGGTCTCTGTTTGTCAGGAGAGCGATTTCTTCTCGCCGCAGGGAGAGTTCAGGGTGGATAAAGCCGCGTCTCCAGCGCTGCTCGACTGTCTGATGTACAAGATGTCCTACTATCGCTTCGGAGAAATGCAGGTGGATTCTGCTCAGGTGACCTGAACTGTGTGGCGCTGCTCATGTGACGTCTGACGTGTCAAACGTGTTTCTCTCTGTCCAGCTGGACTTCAGAAGTCCTCCAGGATTTGACCGAACGCGCAACGCCGAGATCGGAAACAAGGACGTCCGGCTGGAGCACCTGGAGGAAGCCTTCAGCTCCGAGCACTGGCTCGTGCGGATATATCGAGTCAAAGATCCGGAGAACCGGCCGCGGCTGGAGCGCAAACCTCGAGTCACCAGCAATCACACACACACACACAATCACACACGCTCCTCCAGGAAGGTACGAGGCCGATCGATCTCTAAACGCACGCTTGTTTTCATCAGCTGATGTTGTTTAACGCTGTCCCTGTGTGCAGGCGACCAGGAGGAAACGCGGATTCATCAAAAACAAGCTTGTCCTGAAGAAAGGCAGAAGATTAAACCGGAAACACAAGCAAACAGGACTGAACTAAACCGGATCAGTGTCTGGAGCCGCTGCAGTGGTTATGATCTTTATTTCACTGGTTCATACTTGAATATGCGTTTGATACGAAAGGGAACTGATCGTTTTTATATGACAAAATGGGAATGACCCTTTTTAGACATTAAAGATGCCGTAAGTGATTTCTGAGAGAGTGTATTAGACCGAGCTCCAAAACACACTTGTAGCCAATCAGCAGTAAGGGGCGTGTCCACCCATGAGTGGGGAGGTGCCTGTGCTGCAAAGCGTGTTTGTGAATTTGAGGGCGTAGCTATCAAGATAGGGGTGTGATCCTTTTTGGGGAGGAGCATGTTTGTAAATTTGGGGAGGAGCGTGTTTGTGAATTTGGGGAGGAGCATGTTTGTGAATTTGGGGAGGAGCGTGTTTGTGAATTTGGGGGTGGGGCTATCAAGATAGGGGTGTGATCCTTTTTGGGGAGGAGCGTGTTTGTGAATTTGGGGGCGGAGCTTATCAAGATTGAGGTGTGATCCTTTTGGGGAGGGGCATGTTTGTGAATTTGGGGGGCGGAGCTATCAAGATAGGGGTGTGATCCTTCTGGGGAGGGGCGTTTTTGAGAATTTGAGGGCGGGGTTTATCAAGATTGAGGTGTGATCCTTTTGGGGAGGAGCATGTTTGTGAATTTGAGGGTGGGTCTTTCAAGATAGGAGTGTGATCCTTATGGGGAGGGGCGTGTTTGTGAATTTAGGGGCGGGGCTATCAAGATAGGAGTGTGATCCTTATGGGGAGGGGCGTGTTTGTGTATTTAGGGGCGGGCTATCAAGATAGGAGTGTGATCCTTATGGGGAGGCGTGTTTGTGAATTTGGGGCGGGGCTATCAAGATAGGGGTGTGATCCTTTTGGGAGGCATGATTGTGAATTTGGGGGCGGAGCTATCAAGATAGGGGTGTAATTATTTTGGGGAGGGGCATGTTTGTGAATTTGGGGGCGGGGCTATCAAGAGTGGGCGTGTTCCCTTTTGGGAGGGGTTATCAAGATCGGGGCGTGTTCCCTTTGGGGAGGGAGGGGCATGTTGTTTCCTTTGGGAAGGGGCATGTTTGTGAATTTGGGGGCGGAGCTATCAAGATTGAGGTGTGATCCTTTTGGGTATGGGCGTGTTTGTGAATTTGGGGGCGGGGCTATCAAGATAGGGGTGTTATCCTTCTGGGGAGGGGCATGTTTTTTAATTTGGGAGGCGGGGCTATCAGTAGGGGTGTGATCCTTTTCAGGAGGGGCGTGTTTGTTTTGGTGATTTCAAATATCAACAGCATTTCTCAGAAATCGCGTACTGCAGCTTTAAAGCTGAAGGAGACTGAAGAACCAAAGAGCTCATGTTCTCCTCATATCAAACATTTACACTGACTGTTGCTGAGCGGAACATTTCAAATAATATTTAGGACAAAATTTAACATTTATGTATCTGAATTGCATATAAAATTTCTTTTTTGATAACACAGTTTTAGCATAAACTGATAAACTTAATGTGACGCATATTTGTTAGTCATATATAAATGAAATATGGTTTATTGCATATTTTCAAAATGCATTTATTCAAATAGCTTAAAATCAGCAAAAATTCATTACGAAAACTGACCTGGTTCATTCATGCATGATAAATATGCATCATATTAAGTGTATTAATATTTTGTAAAAGTGATTTTGAATGTGTACTGATTTTATAGTTTTTTATTTATATTTTAATGTTTATTTTTTATTTATTTAGTTTGGAATATGGATCAAAGATGCAATAATCTCATGACTGAATGGATTTTCTCTTAGTGATAAATGTACAGCATGAATGTTTTTACAGGCAATGATTTTATAGTGCATTTTAATATGCAAAAGCCGATGAAAATCTGCATCTGAACGGTGTCTCGGACTTCAACTCGCATTTCTCTGTATTTTATACCGTCTCTCTGTACTGGATCTGCTGAAGATTTTCATATTTATTTCTCATAGGGTTCCTTATTCTTCATGCTTTTATTCAGTTGTAGACGGATTTTGATGGGGGTAAAATAAAAAAATATAAAAATGTACAAAAAAAATTCCAGAGAAAAAGACTTTACCATACTTTTACCAAAAAAAAATCATTTTGACAGACGTTGAATTCTTGCTTTGTTCTAATGGTACATTATAGTATGTCATAATCTCTATACTCCTAATAGGAATATTATCATGTTTTTGTGTGTACAGTATAAAGTCTCTTTTACAAGTCACTTCACTCGGCGGCCATCTTTGAAACGCCTCTCGGCATGCAAGTGCAGCTCAAATTCTCTAAAACTGTTCGGCAAGCTTACGATTAAATTTCATATATGAAATCACCAATGAAATCTGACAACAACTTCCATAAATTTGGTTTAAACGCTCAAATCATGAAAAGAAAAATCTCCATAGCAACCTCAAATTTCCATAGCAACCAGAGCTTCTAACTGCAGCTGCAGTGACTCGTGACTTTACTAATCAACCATTGGCTCTTTCATTCAGAAGGCGGGGCTTATTCACCACAATGGCCGCTGCACAGCACTTTCTCCCAGTCATAAGTAATCAGGGTGCGTCTTCCCAGTGGTTCCCAAACATGTTCCTGGAGGCCCACCAACAGTGCACATTTTGCATGTCTCCTTTGTCTGAGACACCCACATCAGAATTTGGAGTCATTGCTAATGAGCTGATGACCTGAATCAGGTGTGTTTGATTGAGGAGACAAAATGTGCACCGTTGGATCGGGTTGGCTGATAGACCCTTTTCACATTTCCGGGTTTCTCAGAGCGGAAGTCGTCATAGTTGGGTTAATTTTATAGCGGTGAATGAGAGAATACATTAAATATATTTTTTGTGTCCCCATTTGCTTAAATAGCAAAAGAAAAACTCCACAATAGTGATTTCACAACTTTCAAAAAGAGGGAAAAATACAGTGAGATATAAAAAGAGAAGGATGTTAATTTTACCATCACTCCATAGACGCTGTATTATAAACACAGCAGCGGTGACTTGTTTTTTGTAATTTGATGTAAAGGTAATATAAAGTGTTATAAATGAACATACTTTTTTTTATGAAACAAAAAACTACGATATTTTAAATCAATATCGCAGGATTTACTGTTAAAACACGTCATCACCGGGTCCATTGTGAACTTTGCACTGCAGTTCAGCTGATCCTCACCAGAGGACGGTAATAAACCTCAACCCAGCCGAGCAGATCTGGATTAAAGGTACACATGTGGTGAAAAGATATTTATATGTTTTAAACGCCTGGCATTTCACTAGTTTTGAATGTCAGAGGAAAAACACAACACCGACAGCGGAGGCAGGTTTATTTGAAACTGTAATTTCCAAAACTCCTTAGCTCCGTTTACACATGATCTGATTCAACAGCGTTTAGAAAGACTTGCTGCATATTATTTACCTCTTAGAAAAGCATGTTTCATGTTTATTTCAGCACCCATATGAACAGTTTACAGGACGACCTGCAAAAGGAGCTTTATTTTGATGTGTGTGAAAGGCGTGGTCACGTTAGCCATTGTTTAGCGAATTTTCGCGGGCAGAAATAGATCCATTGTGTCTCAAACAGAACTCACTTTCAACCCAAATAGCTTTCTGTTGGTCAGTGTGGTGAATTCAAGTCACCAACTTTAACATTTTTCGCGATTTTTTTTCCGCGAATCGACCGGCGAGCAACGGTAAACGTGACCGCGACTTAAAGGGACAGTTCACCCAAAAATGATCATTCTCTCATTAATTATACCCTCACGTCGTTTTAAACCAAATTTCATAAAATCATTTTTTTAATGAGCTATCTCTGTCCCTCCATTAAAATAACGTCTATTCACCCACGCTTCAAAACGTAATAAAATATAGTTTATTTGTTCATTGAGCTTACATTTAACACATTTGAGTGCTGGATGGTGTTCGCTGACCGATACTATATGTGAATAAATAAAGCTGTGTCTCTTCAGAAGACTTGGACCAAACTATTGGATTTCTTTACTGAAGGGACAGAATCAGATTTCATTAAAATATCGTTGTGTTCGGACGATTAGACGATTAACTGATGACACAATGCTCATTTTTGGGTGAACTAACCCATAGACTCATCAGAAAACAAATCACAGGTATATATCCAGAATATAGTTTAGAATACAGTACTGTCTCTTTAAAAGTTTACATTGTGTATCATATAGCAGTGACTGCTGGGAACCTACAAATCAAATCAATGGACTTCACATCGGTGATGCTGTTAATATAAAGTCACAGGATTGAGTGAAGGCCTCGATTAAAAGTGCATCAGAAATCCTTTGCGGAGGAGCGGAAAACCTCTCGGGTAAAATCTCATTTAATGGCCAATTAGTTCTAACAATAGCGTTCTGTTAGGAAGGCTTTAGGAGTTAGCAGTGACTCATGGAGAGGGGTTTGATTGGCCAGATGTGGTCATCCATTTTATCATCAGCTGACTGACCACTGGCTCACCTGATTACACAACGGTTTTCATCTGTGTAATCTCGTTTCATGACAGACATCAGATCAGAAGTGCATTCATCAGGAGAAATCTCTCAAGATCATGTGCAGGTCATATGTCACCCCAAAATACGGATCTTCCTAACTAAAAACATAAGAAACGGAAGCTTATTTGAGCAAGAGTTAATTTAAAATCAATATACTTTGTGATAGTATTCATTGCTGATTTAAATAAAATATTATATTACAATATTGGTTTCTGAAATGGAGTAAGAAAATACTTTATCGCAGTAATGACAATAATGCAAGTGGGAAATTCACAATGTAAAAAAATCTTATATAAAATGTAGGCTACTATATAATTATTGACTTGATTGATTTTGGGGTGAAATATGAGCTGGTTGTGTTTTCATGATACTGAAGGTTTAAAGCTTGAATATCATCCACATTGTTAAGCATGTAAATTCACATCTCTGTTAGTAAATCATCTAATGGCAGATCACATTAATACTACGTGTGTTCACAAAGGCTCTGTTAGATAACTGTGAAAAATAATATATAGTTTATACAGTGTATAAAAGTCTATTCTATGCGTCCAGGTTTTCATATGGTTTCTGTACAGTCTATAGTGCGATGCATGATTATCCAGCCTCTGTTTTTTGCTGTTTGTTTTGAGTCCCTGTGTTGATCGGTGGTCGTCTCTCTCCTGTGGTGTGTGGAGTTTATCTCAGTGGGTTTTCCATAGTGGGTTTCTGTAGACCCATCCGTCACCCTGCACACACACACACACACACACACACACGCACACACGCACACACACGCACACACACGCACACGCGCACACGCACACACGCACGCACGCGCACACACACACACACGCACGCACACACACGCACACACGGACACACACACACGCACACACGCACACACACACACACACACACGCACGCACGCACACACGCGCACACGGACACACACGCACGCACGCACACACGCACACACGCACATACACACACGCACACGCACACACACACACACCACACACGCACATACACACGCGCACACACACACGCACACACACACACGCACGCACACACACACGCACGCACACACACACACACACGCACGCACACACGCGCACACACACGCACATACACACACACACAAGAAACATTAATCAAATGGTCCCATTTTCTCTATAATATATTTAGTTCACATTTGCAGTGTCACTATGGAAGTTTGTTTCCACATGGAATATAAACAAAAAAAGTTAATAACTCGTAAATTCTGTTTTTTATATAACCAGGGATGCACCGATATGACAATTTTAGCCGATATAACCGATAATTATTTATATTTGAAAGCTGATAACGCTATATTGGCCAATAAATCTAAATCCAATAATTTTAAAAGCCTGATTAAAAAAACAAAAGTCTCACCATTAAAAGCACACAATTATGGTCTCATTATAATTTTATGAAGCCTATATGACAGACGTGTTGTATTTTCCTTTTTGATTTCAATCATATTTCAAGCAATTCATACCCATCATGCTGAACAGTCAGTGCGCATCTGAAGTGTCTCAGCTGAAAGAAATTATACATTTTTTATATCGGACATATTTATCGGTTCTAGGCATGGGCAAACGTCTGCCTTGCCCATCCAATCAGAATTTAGGAACGGATATTGTTCATCTGTTTTTATGATTTGTACATTGATTAACAGCGATCTGAGGTGGGCTCTGTGTTGAAGGGCTGTAATGCCCCAAACAATCACAAAAATAACAGCCGAAATCTGCAGTGTTTTTCTTTTATTAACTGAAAGTAACGCGCGAAAAGTGAGGCTGACAATCACACGAGCGGAACGGGCAGAATATTTGTGTGCTATTAAGCACGAGGAGTTGTATTTGTGAATATGTATCTTGTAAATATTCATTTGCAAAACTCGCTCATTTAAGAATGTGCATTTATTGCATGGACAGAGCTCGAACATTTCAAATGCATATGCATAGTTCATTTGAAACCTCTCTTTGGCTGGCTGTTAATGCTGTTAAACTAGCATTACTCTCTGCTTAAATACCAGCACTGCAATAAGAATGCACGGTTTATCTTTCAATCAGTTTAGCGCCTGTGATTTTGCGGTTAAAGCACCAGATACAGGTCAGTGCAGGTATGGAGACGTGTTTTTAAAAGTTATTTTAACTTGAGTGCCCCGTTTATAAAGCCGTGTCATGTACGATACTCTGCAAAAGTAGGCCTATAGAAGCGAGAAGCAAGCGCAACAGTAACGCATCTGAGTGATGCTTACATTAAAAAAATGATAGAACAATAGGATTGAAAAAAGCACTCTGTGTAGCATAATTGCCCCTTTCCAGCACTTAAAGTTGCATTCACTGCTATAGTAACATGTAGGCCTCCATTCTCTTTTCTTTCCAAATTATTACTGGACAGTAAAAAAGTGAAAATGTTATAAATAAATATAGTAGGGCCGGGACTCGATTAAAAAAATAATCTAATTAATTAGAGGCTTTGTAATTAATTAATCGAAATTAATCGCATTTTAATCGCATAAAAATGTGACCTGAGAACAGTGAGAAGTAATTTTTTTCACATGGATTTTTAGTATACCATTGAATAATGACTGAATAAGCTTAATCAACAAAATTTTGTTTATTTATTTATGTCCAGCGTTTTGCGTTGAGGTGATATTTGAGGCTCGATACGCAAATTCCTTGTTGCATAGCTTCCACACAACCATGCTCTTGTCGACGCTTCCATCCTTTCGTTTTTTAAAACAAAATTCCCCATCCACGGGCCAAGCAAAGCAGTCTCGTCAGCTTCTTCGTTCATGTTCACTGTGGTTTGTTGTGTTCAGAAGTCGAGAACGCTAGTTGGTGTTCCAGTATAATCGGTCCATCGAAACTCATTCATTAAAAAACGTTACGCGGTGCAAAAATAAGGTAAAATCGTTATCTATTTTTTGCGTAATTAATCTTAATTAACGCGTTAAAGTCACGCAATTAATTAATCTTAATTAATGCGTTAAAGTCCCGTCCCTAAAATATAGTTAATAATATAAGAATAAGAATATCTATCTGTCCATTCATCCATTGTAATCCCACCACACCTAAAAAAAAAAAAGCCCACCCAGGATATCAGCCAGCCCACCCCTCTATAGGTGCCTAGAACAATACAAAACAAGGCAGCAAGCAGCCATTATCGGGGCCAAGCACCAAAAGGACCAATATGACATGCAAGCATGCTGGGAACCTGTGAAAAACAACCAAAAATAAGCATTATTAGCATTTTTAGAATTTTCATTATAACTTTTGATTATTGATTCATGATCATTATTGTTATTTTTGTTATTTTTTATTGTTATTTTTCATTTCTCCAGACCAGTAGATGGCGCTGTGCCATATAGCCTCAGGTCATGCTTAAGATGACATGTACCAAGTTTGGTCTGAATACGCTAAAGCATTGAGATATCAAATTCATTCGCACATTATTCGAGAACGGTCGGAAATATCAAAACGCTTATGATATTTTTTCCCAGCGTGGTCTAAAGATGATCTGGTTAAATTTTCATGAAAATCAGGAGTTCGGAAAAGTAGTTTTTGTTTCTAGCCCTTATGGATCAAAAGCATAAATGTAAGTGAATCTTTGGACAGTCGGTGGCGCTAGAGGGATTGAGTTAGAAACTCCAAATTTGCTGTGATGAATGTTTGGACTGACCTCTATCAGTGTGCCAAATTTCACAACTTTTTACCAAACGGTTCAAGAACGGAAGAAGAAGAAAACGAACGGATACAATAGGTGCCAATGTTCGGTGCTTGGCCACTAATTAAGATATATCGTCCGATACCGATATGCTGGATATATGTTGTGCATCCCTAGATATAAACTCGGGATGAAAAAAGTAATTACAACTTTTTATCTAAGGGTACAACAACTAAAAACGGAAAAGTTTTGCTTTGCGTTTTTGGAAAGTTTTGCGTAGAGATCCACAAAAACAACTGAAAGCGCTGCGTTCTGCTGTCAGGCCAGTAGATGCCATTAAGTAGACTTCTTTCTATGTAAAAATACAACATTACCATTTTCACCTTTTATAGTTTACATGAAGACGATAATGGTGTTTGCAAGTTATAAAGTCTGAATTGTGACTTAAAAACAGTGACTTAAAAATGTATTGTGTGGCGGAAACAACCTTCCATGTCAAACCCAGTTGAATCTGTCACACGAACACAGCGGTTCTGGTGATGAACGCACCTCTTTGCTGAAGTATTTGGGTCTCCAGGGCATGTGGTTGGTGTCTCTCTGTCTCTCGTCGGATCGCTGGGCTTCCTCTACCCGATGCTTGTGTTCACTGGCCAGATCAACGTTTCCTTCCTTGAGAGCCGAGGTCACGTGCTGCCAGAGACGCCTGAGCTCAAACACACACAGACCAGCAGGATTACACAAGATTTTAGGAAAACCATATATTCATAAGATTTCGGAGTCTGTAAGAAGTCTCTTCTGCTCACCAAGGCTGCATTTATTTTAGTAAAAACTGTAATACTGTGAAGAATCACCTGGACTCGCTCCGGCCCTGTTTCTCCACCGGGCGAATCCTCTTCCTGATGACGGGCAGTTTGTTGGTGTCGATCACTCTGGTCTCTCCGCTGCTGTATGTGAACTCGAGCGTCCCGTTCCACTCGCCCTGAGCTTTACAAACAACCGTCCCGCTGGAGTTCTGCTTCACCTCTGCACTTACCCTGAAACACACACACACACACACTTTCATCATCATCGTCACTCCAAGACATCTCAATTACGTCTCCTTTTACATTAACCGAATTTTCAGGGGTGAAATACAGTAATTACAGTAGGAATCCATGCAATCAGGGTGAACGATTTTGAGAAGGGTTAAAGTTGGTCACGCTGAACAATGGCGCTTTTTTACCAGAGAAATTTTGCTAATGGAAACACACAAGTCCTCGTGGGAAGTTCGCATTTACTGGTAGGGAAGGTGCGTTTAAATCACTTTGGTCGGAGCAAGATGACAATGTACCTTTTCTAAATTAAATTCAACAAGATTTCTGTTGTCGCTGTACAAGCAAGATGTGACAATTGGTCAGTGTGGTATTAGTCCCGCCCCTCCTCGACAGTTACAGTGATGAGTGCTGCATTTTACCCATTTTTTTCCAACTATGCAGTGCCCCCATTGAAAAAAATTAAACAAATACACTTGACGCTTTGGTGGAAATACGACCTTAAAGTCAGAATGAAACATAAGTTGCAATAGTCTTCTTTTTCCCCTATTGTGCCAGCCAAATTTAGCCCCACCCACAACATTTTTTCTTAGGGGAATTCGGTCTGGACTCGATCCATTGAGGAGTAATTATTCCCGAACAGAAACTGTTCGGACCAATGTAATCATCAGGGCGGGCTTTAGACGATGATGGACAGATGATCAACAGTAACGTAATCATTCACGTCATCGAAGGCGCTTGGGTTGAATTTGCTCTTATCCTAAACGGAGAACTTGTTCATATGCATTCACCTTCACTATTTCTCTCAGAAACGATGATCGTGTTGGGAAGTACTCTGTGTATCCTTAAATTCTTTTATTACAACACTGGCAAAGATCGTTTACACTCATCTTTTTCTTCTAACGTTACTTAATCCAGCGTGCGTGCAGACAGGGTTGCCATGTTTTTTCGCGCAATTGCTACTCAAAACTAAAGCCCAAAACAATAGCTTTCCAGGGAGGTTCCCGGAAAAAATGCAGTTTGGGGGGTAAGCTTTGTTATTTTGGCAAGGTTGCCAGCTAAATTTTGCATTCCTGGGTCTATATATCACATAATTGGGATCGCTTCAACCTGCGGACATGGAGAACAACCCGCGGGGAAAACACGGACTTGGCAACAGTGCAGTCGAGTTCTGCTGACATTTAACAACTAACGTTACGCGTCGCTCCGTTGCTCTGATTGGTTGTGGGTCTATCCAATTGAGGTCTTTCCTGGTTCGGTTGAAACATCCCATAATCAAAGCCCAATGGAGCGGTACCAGACTCATATTCTGACTAGAATTGAGAATGACCACGTCAGGCTACTGTTGTGCCGTATATCCCAGTGAAACAGCTTCTGGAAAAAGAACAAATGTAGGGCGGGCTTGATTTTGTAGGGCGGGGAGTGATGCACCTCCATCACTGTCTGGTTTGGTTCAGCTACCAGATCAGACATCAGGAGACTTCAACGTACCATCCGGACTGCAGAGAGGATTATTGGTGCCCCCCTGCCAACCCTCCAGGACCTGTACTCTTCCAGAGTGAGGAAGAGAGCGGGTAAAGTCATCACAGACTCCACTCACCCGGACACCTCCTGTTTGAACTCCGATCACTGGCCACTAGAACATCTAGGCACAGGAACAGTTTCTTCCCACAGGCCATTTCCCTCTTGAACAGTTAACCCCCCAAAAACCCACCCCCAAGGCAAATGCCTGTAAGTGCAATTACTCCACTGCTTAGTGCAATATCTCCTTATATTATTTATATTTATTCTTACTCTCCAAATACTGTTAATGTTCATAATCTATGTCTTTTCTGACTAAACGTAACCGTGACCTTACACTGTTTATATTTTTTATTCTTCGAATTTTTGATTTATTACTGTTGTATTTGTATTGTATATGTGCACTGGAAGCTTCAGCACCAAAAAAAATTCCTTGTGTGTGAAAGCACACTTGGCAACAAAGCTCTTTCTGATTCTGATTTTGTGGGGAATTGATTGGATGGTGGTGGTTTGCTATTGGTGGATCTCATGTGAGTGACAGGTTGCCCCGCCCTCATCATCAGAGAAGAGATGTAAGAGGATATTCTGATTCAAGATGACCAGGCACATAAAAACAATGATGTGCACGGATGGATCATTTCGAATAAACACTGCAATATTGCCTTAACAATAAGAATTGCTAAGTTTGAGTTCACGGTGGCTTTAAAGAAAATCCAGTTTCTCACTAACTTTGTAGTGACGTAGTTACGCCCCACTTGTAAATCTGATCTTTCCGACATGGCGTTAGTGCAGCACCGACCTGTGAACTTTGCCCCCGTAGAAGGGTTTGGTGTGGAATGTGACGCTGGCCGAGTATCCCGTCTGGACGCAGCTGATGGTGACCTTTCCCCCCAACTCCACCCACGGCACAGTGATGATGGATCGAGCGAACGCACTCGGGAATGTAAACACGTACTCCTCACCGTGATCCCGCAGGTGTAACACTCCTAAAGGGGCAAGGGTAAAACGGCTTTTTTTTCTTGTATGATGTTACGACACTATCCCTGTGTGTATTTTAAAGATCCTTTTATTTCCTAGAAGAAGAGAGCATCACCCACCTTCCCCCACCATGGAGACGCCAACTGACATTCCCATGAACTTGCTCTTGGTCCAGATGTGAGCGTTGACACACATCCCTCTCTCCGCGCACTCACAGTAAAACCCAGACACCGGGGATGATGGGAAACCTGCTCCGCCACAAAACGCACCCTGTAATATTCAGACTCCGCCCCTGCCTCCTCCTGATTGGTCACATGATTCCTCAGTGGGTGGACATGCTCTCGTGGAACCGCCCATGAGCAGCAGAAGGTCTCGCCCAGCACCGGGTTGTAGGGCTTTTTGGCGACGGCTCCCTTACGTCCTTCATGGAAGGCGGTCATGTAGTACTCGACGAATCGCACCATACGCTCCTCCGGCGTGTTTCCCGCAGAGATGGACAGGAACAGGTCCGGGTGCGCCATAAAGTTAGCGTACATCTCCAGTAATGAACGCTTCTCCAGGATGAATGTGGGAAGAACAACCTGCACAAACCACACAGAGAGGATACCGTATATACCCGAATATAAGACGACCCCCACCCCCATTTTCCAGACTTATTTTTGGGGAAAAAAGATTTTTGTTGGAAAAATCTGTTTTTTAACAGAAAATAATTTTATTAGAAAATTCTACTGATAATAAAACATTTTAACACCATTCATTAAATACTTTGATTAATTTGTCACAAAATAAAGTGCACTCTGTCAATGAGTTCAGAAATGAGTGACAAAAATCAATAACCTTTTAACAAAATAATTGTGTATGTATGTAATTGTGGTACTGTGAAGATCGGAAATAACCATCTGCTTTTAATCAAACACATCTGACATTAAAGTCTTGAAACAAACCAAACTGTGCGGTTGCAATAAGAACAGCAGTGCAAACGGGCCTTTACTGTTTATTTCATTCATAACAATGAGTGCGTTTACCCTAATAAGCCAACAATGAACATGGTCATGTAATCGCGGTAACCCGTTTTCTTTTATCGGAGTGAGGTCATAAACGGCTTAAGCATAAACCGGGCGGGACAGGGAGTTTTTTATCCCGATTTTGCGCGGCATAAACCATTAAGAGGTTCAGTCAAAACACTGCATCTGTAACTGCATGAGGGGTAAGATGAGCCGTAAATCTCCCGCTGACACGGTGCACGCTTACATCACAACTGACGTAACTTTTGGAATACTCCGAGTCAGATACGGACATTATTATTTTTGACGTCACTACAAGCAAATAACCCGCTTTATTAATAAAGTTATGTAAACGCGGTTTACTTGCAAGTATATGTCTCTGCAGGTTAGTAATAGGAGTTACCTCATCAGTGGGTGTGGCCATAAACAGAGGGACGGTTTCAACTGTTACCTGATTTGCCCACGTCACAGTGTGGGTGGGGTTTAGGGGTGCGGTCGGGTGAAGGGGATCATTTTTACTGCGTGATTTATAAACACCCATCAGTTTGAAAACACCCACTAATTTAGAAACACCCACTCTTGTTCCGCAGAGACCTCATACTCTTTACTTGCATTGTCAGCTGCTGTGCATGTAAACTGTCCATAATTACGTAACCTATCGTGTTGGCGCCCTCTACTGTTTCTCTCTGCCCCTATATCGCGAATATAAGACGACCCCCCATTTTTCAGTCTATTTTTAGGAAACAAACCTCGTCTTATATTCGAGTATATACAGTATAATATAAAATTAAACTGATGTTATGTGAGGCCCTGGTATTAAGACGCATTTTGGTCGATCGGATAACAAGTGCACGGCGCTAAAAACAGGCATAAACAGGGTCTAAAACATTTGGAGCTTGTCCTTTTTTGACCACTTCCAGAGGTAGTCCGAATAGCAGCTTCTCGGGAAAAAGTCAATGTGTTTAATAGTCCAATAGGCAGATAATTACACGAAGGGACCGTAGGGTGGATTTGGATCTCTTTCGGATTGCTTTAATAGTGTAGACGCTCATGTGGTCAAATGCACATGAACAGCCACTAGAAGACGCCCTACTCTCCTCCTACTGACTGTAAGTATTTTGGAAAAACAGGATTTAATCTTTGTCGGCTGAAAGCTTAGATAAAAATGTACCATGCACAATGTTCTCTCACCATTGCTGATTTCTAAAACACACTCACAGTGTTCGCCATGGTTTTTCAGATATTAGAGAAAAAACTAATAGGCCCTCCCCTCTAAGAAATCAGGACAGAAGTGGTTGAAAATCGACAAAAGAGACACCAGGTGTAAACATGAATGTGTCTCCCTCATCTACTTGTGATCCGATCAACCAAAACACATCTTAATAGCAGGTGAAAACAGGGCCTGATATGTGTTGTGTAGGTCATCCGCACCCGTGTGAGGTCCATGCCGAGTTTGAGCTGAGACAGCAGATGCAGAATGACGCTCCTCTGCTCCTCCAGCACACCCAGATCTTCTTCAGAATTACTGTCTGAATCTATCACCTCCTCATCAGGAGGAATCACCTCCATCCCCTCCTGCTGCAAACACACACACAACACTGCCCTAGTCTATATGCATTATACATAATGTCATTCCAGACCACAGTCAGTGGTGTTACCTCAGTGTTCTGCAGCAGGTTTTTCTTCCTGAGGGAGGGCGAGGGCTCTGTGGAGCTCAGGGTAGCAGCACTGTCGTTCCTTAGACCCTCTTCTGAGGGTGACTTTGGGACGGCCCATACAGGAACATTATCTGCAGGAATGAAGAGCACATGACCAGCGGTCAGCAGTTACACATCACGCCCAAACTCAAAACATGAGTGACCTTCAGTCCGTCAACGCTGATGACCCCCCAGCGTAAACCAAGCCTAAGGTGGGTAACAGAGTTTAGCTGGTTAACAAATGCCATCAAACTAGAACTGCCTGACCAGTGAAAACCAGATAAAACCAGCAAACCACCAGTTTTTTTCAGCAGGGGAAGGAATCACACCTTTCCATACAAACATGTGCTGCTTTGACCTCCATATGAAAAGCATGTATACCAACATGTTTCTTTTTATAAATATAACCAATTCATTTTATAGTAATTCAAAACTTCTAAAGGTCTGGCAGCCATTCCGTGTGTTGTGAAAAGATGTGAAAGGGTCTTTAAGCTCTTGTACTGATGCACAAACATCTCATAAACTGGTTTCATCTCATAAATGCTCGTGACGTCATGATCAAAGCATCATCTGGATGAACTTGGCATCTGCTCTTGCAATATTTCTGAAGACAGGTGTCAAGTTTTCCTTACATTCAGACAGATTCAACTAACTGTGATGTATAAATACGGCTCATCTCTGTGACTTTGGCTCATGTTGACCTTTAAATAGATATATATCATTTACACATTTTATCCAAAGCAGCTTGTATTCAAAGGACACATTTGATCCATTTTATCATACATAAAAAAACAAAGACTTAGTTTACCTGTTCATTTCCTTAAAAACAGTCTCTTTGCAGGAATATATATATATATATATATACATACATATATATGGGAGGATATATGTATATATATATATATATATATATATATATATATATATATATATATATATATATATATATAAATATATATAAATATATATATATATATATATATATAAATATATATATATATATATATATATATATATATATATATATATATATATATATATATATATATATAATGTAGAGCAAGACCCACTACATCAACATCGAGCATCACTTTAGAATAATTCTGTAATTTCTCAAACTGCTGGGGGGGAGGGAATCGTCACACAACCCATGCAGAGAAACATCCGTGCATGAACGAGAACAGAATATGTGCAATGTTCTAGCTAATCATTGTGATGAAAAGCAAACGGATCATGCAAACAAAACACAAAATATGTATTTACCTGATTGCCGTTTCCCTCGTTTGGATGTGCTGGTCCCGCCCCTGTCTAAGACACACCCATTCACTCCCCTCTGTCAGAGCCCCGCCCCTGTCCAAGATATGCCCACTCATAGCCCTGCCTCTGTTCAAGACACACCCATTCACTCCCCTCTGTCAGAGCCCCGCCTCTGTTCAAGATACACCCATTCACAGCCCCCTCTGTCAGAGCCCCGCCCCTGTTCAAGACACACCCATTCACAGCCCCCTCTGTCAGAGCCCCACCCCTGTCTAAGACACACCCATTCACTCCCCTCTGTCAGAGCCCCGCCCCTGTCCAAGACACACCCATTCACTCCCCTCTGTCAGAGCCCCGCCCCTGTCCAAGACACACCCATTCACTCCTCTGTCAGAGCCCGGCCCCTGTTCAAGACACACCCATTCACTCCTCTGTCAGAGCCCGCCCCTGTTCAAGATACACCCATTCACTCCCCTCTGTCAGAGCCGCCCCTGTTCAAGACACACCCATTCACTCCCCTCTGTCAGAGCCCCGCCCCTGTTCAAGATACACCCATTCACTCCTCTGTCAGAGCCCCGCCCCTGTTCAAGACACACCCATTCACTCCCCTCTGTCAGAGCCCCGCCCCTGTTCAAGACACACCCATTCACTCCCCTCTGTCAGAGCCCCGCCCCTTTTCAAGACACACCCATTCACTCCCCTCTGTCAGAGCCCCGCCCCCTCATTACATATAACTAGCCCCTGATAGACCTCAGTCAGAGTTCAAAGATATCATCTTAATTTTAATTTAATTGAATCATTTCTGTAACATCAGAAACATTCTGAACTATAAGTTTTGGAGTCGGTCCATCCAGTTAATACCAATAGGGTCGCATTTTCACCTCAATTTGAAGCATTCAAGGCGAGAGAGGAACAAAAATATATTTTACAAAAGAAAAACAGGGCTGAAATTAACGTTCTCTCCAAACACAAGAAACAGAACCTGAGATCTGAAGATCAGCATTCAGAAATACACAGACAATATTCAGACCAGGAACAGAGTCATTCAGCTCTCGGGTGTTTCTCCTCAAACGTGTCCATTCATGTCAAGGAGTTCTTGTTTTGCAGAGTGAATCAACATTAAAAAAAAGCTCAAACGTAAAACAAAATCAAATATAAAATCATGGCGATTGATCTTGACGCCCGGAGCGAAGCACCTGAGTCCATGTCAGGGTTGATCTGAAAAGTTTCATTGGATCCACTGTGTCGGTCGAGTTTTCAGGCACCTGTGTGTTTCTTTGGCATGTGGTTCATCCAGCATCAGGAATCAGCTTCCAAACACTCATACGAATCATGCATTAAGAGACGGTTACAAATACAAATGATACAATCAGGCACAGAACCGAATGAACAAATGAAGAACCAAAACACAGATGAACTCACACAGACGCTGGACATGCAGACAGCCCTTCAGCAGCATTTATTGCAAACGTTTAGCTGCATGGGCCCCGTTATATACGGACAGGAGCCGCAGTCGACCTCGCCCTGATCTTTGGCCGGCTCAGTCTGTAGGGCGTCCGTGTCGGACTCACCGCGGTTGTGACCCGGCTGAGTGCTGCGGGCGTGTCCGGCGCTCTGCTGTAATAGAGTCAGGCACTCTCCCAGGCAGCTCAGCGTGGCGGCAGACGTGGCTTTCAGCAGCAGCAGGTCCTGATCCAGGCAGGACAGGGATCCTCTCACCGGCAGGGACTCGATGGACTGGACCAGGCTCTTCTGCTGACCCTCGGCCTGCGTCATTACCTGGAGAAACGAGGAAGGTTCTTACTGCGGCTGACCAGCAGGTGGCGCCGTTCAGCACTTCTAACTACAACACAATGATTGATGACAAACTTTAAAGTTGGCTTGAGAAAGCCAGACCAGAAAGTTTGAGAAAAACTTTTAAAAGCTTCAATTTTTTTTAAAGGCAATAAAAGATTTGGATAGCATGTTTTAACACACTGCTAATAAGTTGCTAGCATGTTTTCCTATTTTGTAAACATGAATTAGAATGTTGTTAGCATGTTTAACACGAATTAGCATGTTGATAGCATTAACACACACTGATAACGTTGCTAGCATTTTTTTACATTTTAACATCACAATTTCATCGATCAACATGTTTACATTATTTAACATTTTGCTAGCATGTTTTAACATGAATTAACATGTTAATAGCATGTTTTATCATGCTTTTAACATGTTTTAACATGTTATCATGAATTAGCATGAAATAACATGTTTGCATGAATTAGCATGATTCTGCAATCATGTTTTAGCATTAATTTACATGCTGTTAGCACAAATTAGCATTGTCGCTAACATGAATTAACATATTTTGTTAACATGTTATGCCACATTGCTAACATGCTTTAACACATTGTTAACATGTTCCCACTTCCCAGTATGAATTGTTTCTAACATGATTTAGCATTTTGTTATCACGATTTAACGTTATCATGGATTAACATGTTTTGCTAAGATGTTTTAACATAAATTAGCATGTTTTAACAGGCTGCTAACATGTTAACATTTTATCATTAACAAGTTGCTATCATGAATTGGCAGGTTGTTACTATGAATTAGCATTTTGTTAACATGAATTAGCATGCTATTAATGTAACCTATTGCAAGCATTAAATAGCCTATTGCTAGCATGTTTTGCCACATTGCTAACATGTTTTAAAAATTTTGTTAGCATAAATTAGCATGTTCCCAGCATGAATTATCAGGTTGCTAGCATGATTTAGCATGTTTTAACACTGCCAACATGAATCCTCGTATGAGAGTGATTAGTGAAGGATCATGTGACACTGAAGACTGGAGGAATGATGATAAATTCAGCTTTGATCACAGGAATAAATCACACTTTACTGTATATTCACGTAGAAAACAGCTGATCTACACTGGAGGAATATTTCAGATTTTTACTGTATTTTTGGTCATTACCGTGAAATCAAAATGGATGACTTTCTTGCTGCATTCTTGGCATGTTATTATAAAGAATAAGTGTTTGGTTCTTTGGTTTGCTGCTGCTGTAATGGAGGGCCGAGTGTCGAGCTGAAGTCGAGGCGGATGATCGCGCGAGTCGAGGGAATAATGTTTCCGCTGACGCGCGACTTTAATTCACTAAATGATGTTCTGGCACAGAACTCAAAACGGACGAGAAACATCTCTGATGCATTTCTGTCAAATGAAGTTGTGTTAGTTAGGTTACATATTTATATTCATGCATGTGCCAGATGCTTTTATCCAAACAGATGTACATTAATAAAATGCATACCCTAAATTCAATGCAAGTCGCTTCGGATAAAAGCATCTGCCACACGCATGAGTGCATGAACGTAAGAAACTCAATAATTTAATATTCAGTATGAATTGTGCATCATTCAACATACAGCGCATCATGATATTATATAAGCCATGTTTAAAATGCACCGACATACATTTGATTTTATACATGATGGGAAATGTAATTCTTAATTTCCTGGAAAAAAAAACATTTTTATGTTGATAGTTATTATAAAGATAGTGCTATATGGAAAACGTCAAATCTGATGATTTGATGGTTGTTTGTTTTGACACCATTGCATTTCTACATTTCAATAATATTAATTTAATAATAATAATTAATATAATTGTTCTCAATTATTTATTAATTATTATTTAAAATTATATATATATATATATATATATATATATATATATATATATAATTATTATATTATTTATGAATATTATAATATAATTATAATTTAATGTGTGTGTACAGTGTATAATTATTATGTATATATATATATATATATATATATATATATATATATATATATATATATATATATATTCAAGAAAAAATATCTGATTTTTTTTTTATCTAAAATATTAATATTTATATATATAATATAAATTATATAAATATATATACAGTATAAACATGCAAATATTTCTTGAATATATACATGAAGGAGTGTGTATTTATATATATATATAATAATTATACATAGTACACACACACACACACACACACACACACATATATTATGTAAACACAAATATTTATTTTGGATGTGATTGCCCGATTGCCCAGCACTAGTTTATATTATATTACAATTATAATATAATATAATTATGTATTATATTATAGGCAATGTACTAATTTAAATGTTTTTAAATATGAGTGTGTGTGTGTGTGTGTGTGTGTGTCTGAC